>JAKSZT010031534.1:1741056-1837861 GCA_026826555.1 Tolypeutes matacus | reverse complement strand
GGCACTCGCTCCTGAATTTTGAGGACCTTTCAAAAGGAACTTGCAAAGGGAAGGCTTTTATTTTCTTTTTTAAATATCTGAAATACAACATTTTGGACACATTGGGGTGCTCTAGCCCCCAAATTCCTGCCTATCGCCTGGAAAGGAGACGGTCTAGGATGGGCAAGGACCCGTATAAAAGAAGTTATCTTACATCATATGCATTAAGCCCAACATATTTACGAGACAAAAGAGGGCAACTGTGGTGAGGCAGAAGCAGCCCTGGACCTAGAGTTAAAAGACCTGGATTGGAATACTGGTTCTGGCACCTGCTCTCCAAGTCTCAGTTTGCTCACCTATAAAATCGGAGTAATGATACTATGCCATGTGACTATAACCTCACCTGCAAAAGACTGGTTTTGATTACAATTGCCTGTTAGTATGTCTGACTCCCAAGGAGGAGGGCAGTCTTGAGGGCAGAAGTCATATTTGCTTCTTCCCCACTGAGCCTGCCCTCAGTGCACAGCAGAGTAGTCACTGAATGTTGGTCAGTGAACGAAGAACAACTGGAAACTTGCATATTTTTGATGGTCATTACACTTCTAATAGAATAAGTGCTGTTTGATGTTCATTGATGGGCTACCAGGATAGTGCAAATCTATTTTTATTGTATATGGATTTGATGTATAGACATTCCAAATCCACAGGAGTTGATTCACTCACCATGTTACCAACCAACTAGCTTTGCAAACTTGTTTGAGTCTCATAGCAGAATATTTCAGGAAATTTGCTCCCTTGGTTGTTATTCAGTTGGTGATATGTTTCCAGGAAATGTGCATACACTTTACAGATATTGTAAAAGTGTGTTTCGTATGCACTGTCTCATATGGATGCCAGCAACAATCGCATGAGATAGGCAGGGAATGTGTTCTTGCTACCAGTTGACAGATGAAGAAACCAATGTTCACAGACATTGAGTCGCTACATACATAGCCAAAGTGAGTTTGTGGCAGAGCTTGGCCTATAACAGAACCATGTTTCTAGTTTCCCAGACCAGAGGTGTGTTTTTTTGTTTTTGTTTTTGTTTTTACACAATCCGTTATTTCAATCTGGTTGCATTTTGTGTTGTTGCTTCAATGGTATTTTTGCATCTCATCCTATTTCTGCTTTCCAACTGTACCTCCCACTACTTGCCTCAGAGCATATTCTGGGTTCCCAGGTCTAGCCCCTCTTCCCTGGATGCGTCCTCTTAAATTTTCTGCTTCTGGGTCTTTGCATCTATTTCTACCTTCTGGTTGCCCCACACCCCACATCCCCACAAGTTGAAAGAAACCCTAGGCATCCTCTTGGTTTCAA
Source organism: Tolypeutes matacus (assembly GCA_026826555.1). Taxonomy (NCBI): domain Eukaryota; kingdom Metazoa; phylum Chordata; class Mammalia; order Cingulata; family Chlamyphoridae; genus Tolypeutes; species Tolypeutes matacus. The sequence goes on along the minus strand of JAKSZT010031534.1, from coordinate 1,836,526 downwards.
CTCAAAAACCAACTAACATCATGAAGCTTGTGTAGATCAGCCCTGCCGGATGAGGTCTCTCTTTCCTTGAACCCACGGAGTAGTCTGTGCCGTGTATATGGCTTGTGTCTTGCTCTATACACATTTCCCTATCGGCTTAATTCCCTTTACTCTCTAGTGTTCTTTGCTCCCATTGTCTCCCGGGCTTGCTTTGCACACCTGATTTTATGGGACTGTCTCCCCGGCAACACTGTGAACTCCTTGAGGACTGGGACCTTGTTTGATTCATCTCTTTATCTTCAGCACCCGGCACAGGACCTGAAACACACAGTAGTTGCCTGAAAAATGTTGGATGAATGGGTGGATGGGTGAATGAAAGCCACCCAGCACAAAGCCTTGGACATAATAGGTACAAAATAACAATGGATTAAATAGAGTCTCCACCCAATCCTCATTTCTTCTCATCCTATCTCAGTGGGAGGAAAATGTGTTCTTCCTGCCTAAGGCTGCCCCTCCTGTTTGTGCTTTGGATCTCATACCATCCTGCCTCCTCTGGTGCCTCACTCCATCAATTACTTCCTCACTCCACACTCTCTAATCTCTCCCTCTTCTTTGTCTGGCTCCTTTCCCTGAAGTAGCAAGCCTGCTCAGGTCTCCCCTCCCATTCTAAAAATAAATATCCTCAACTGAATGGATGCCCTCCTCCTCCTCTACCACACAGTATTAGACTATGAGCCTCATTGTAGAGTAAGCCAGCTGGGTTCTTTATTGGGGGAAACCTTCGGTCTCACTAACCTTAGAATCTTTCCTCTTGGGTTGGTCACATGGGCCACAGAAGACTCCTCAGGTCTCTACACCGGAGGGTAAAGGTCTGACTCTCAGGGGCTTAGGGGCAGAGTCAGGGAAGAAACCTGGGGCTTCACAGCTTTCACTCTGCATACCTCCACTTAGCCCCCATGTTTTCAGTATGAGACCCCATCCCTCAAGTGGGCCTGGGAACTCCAAGTCTGGAGGCCTTCTGCTTTACCCTATCCAGAGAATAAAACTCCAGACTGCTGTCAGGGCAGGAAAGGTCCATCCCCTCAGTGGCATCAACTGTGGGAGGTAATTGGAGAAAGGACCAACTTCAAAAACAAGTTTTCAAAAAACCCTCTTTATTTTGGTGCCCACCCCCCTTCCTTCACCTCCATTTCCAGAGTTACCTGTTAGAGCCTTTGAAGATTCTTGGGGGATGAACAACGTTGGGTTTTTTGTTTGTTTGTTTGTTTGTTTGTTTGCTTTTCCCACTAATGGCTTAGGGTTCCTAGTTTGTGGCCTTCTTGGGTCTGCTAAGTCAACTACTACTTATCCATCTGCTTTTCAGCATCCAAAATTTGCTTGTCTCCTTTCTTGTTTTTCCAATCCTTGTGGGTCTGTGCCTTTCAGAAATCATTTTGTAGTAGTTTTAGTGGGGTTTTGGAAGGCGGTGAAATTTGTCATGGGAGTATGTGCTCCACCTTAACTAGAAACTATCACAGGCCCAGATGCCTGACAGCCTGCCTTCATTCACCCTAGGCACCTTTGTTACTATACCACTCTCCCTAAATCTCTCCAGATTCAGCTTGTCTCATCAGGCTCTATGACCTCTTCTCTGACCATTCTGCTCTTTCATGTCTCAACTCCTGGACTACCTAGCCTAAAACCAACTCCCTATCTATAAAACTTTGGGTCCTACTAGAAGTTCAGATGCTTTGCCAATATATCTGCTCTTCACGACCTGTCTACTCTCTCTCTGGCTCCTAGCATTTTCACATACTTTCCCAATTCTGACTCCCATAACTGCGCTGCTTCTCTCCAAGTAGAATGTTGATTTCCATCAACCACACAGGCTAACCCTGGTCCCTCCTATTTCCTTTAATAAAGATACTGGGAACAAGGATAAACAACTACTATGTACTGAGCATTTATTATGTGCTACTCACTATGGTAGACACTTTATACACATGATCACCTTTCTTTCTTCCTCACAGTCTTATCAGGCAGATAGCATTAATTAGTCCCACTTTGTAGATGAAGAAACAGAGCCTCAAGGAAGGAAAGTGGCTTCCCAAAATTCACCAGGCTAGTGAAAGGCAGAAATGGAATTCCAGCCCAGTCCATCCAAGGGCATGCTCTTCCTATGACTCTACACTGCCTCAGGCAAGGCATCAGAGAGGGAGCTAGAAAGCAGAAGGGGAGAGGATACTGACTACCTGAATTGGAGGGAGTGGCGAACAGCAAAGGGACAAAGAGCAGAATATGGAGAAAGATGGGGCTAACAGGGAAAAAGCCTTCACTGACTTCACAGGTTTGCATAGCATTGACCCATTTGATCTTTAGTTGTGCACACGTTTGTTTTTTTTTTAATGATTTTATTTATTTATTCATTTATCCCCCCCTTGCTGCTTGTGCTCGCTGGGTCAGCTAACCACGCTGTGCGGGCGGGCTTGCCTTCACCAGGAGGCCCCGGGAACCAAACCCAGGGCCTCCCCTATGGTAAACGGGAGCCCTACTGATTGAGCCACAGCCGCTTCCCTGCACACATATGTTTTTACCATGCTTATCGACCCACACAGCCAGTAATAGTAGTGACCATTAAGGTATATGATACACACCAATGTGGCTTTAAATGATCTATCACAATTTTAAAAGTTGCCTGCATTTTTCCAGAAAGGAAGCTTGGATTCCGTTAAATCAAGCTAAGACTAATACTGCTTTATAGACTGACACAGAAACTCACAGTCATAATGATAAGCCTGAATCATCAAGACAGTGCACTGTCATATTTTGCAGACCCAATTTAGGGAATGAAGGAAGAGTAATGTCCACACCAGAAAGATTTCCATTGACTTCCTTCTAAGTTCATGCCATGGAAAGCCTGCTGCCCCAAATACACGACAATGATGGACAAAACATACAAAGGTGACAACAAAAAGACATGGTCAGAAAAAGAAAAACATGGTCAGGACAAAATTGAAAAAAGGATAAATGTTAAAATGGCAGGCTTGCTGGACTGGAAGCAAACAATGGTAGCCAGAAGTTCATTTCCCATGGGGTATAGTGGTCCAAAATTACTCTGAGCAAGATGGAAGGCAAAAGTCAGCCTCACTGCCTAATGCCAAGGACCAGGATGGCACTCACCCCAAACCCACCAAGCCCTGAATATAAATCTGATTAAGAAAAAGAACTACTGCCAAACTCTACCAGAATCTTTGACTCTAGTGGGCTGCGGGCCTTGGGAAGTGAGGACACAGACATGGTCTCACAACTAGGAAGAGAGCTAAACCATCAGGTGACTCTGTGAACTGATCTCCAGTATTCCCCAGAGCATCCTCAGGGCAGTGATATGGGTATGTTCTGGAAAGCTGTTTTGATTCTACCAAATGACTGCTATTTTGCAAAAGTCCCATAAGAAGTTAACATGTTGGATGGGTTAATCTTCTATCATCAAGCTTCCATATTTTTAAGAGGTAAACTTCGAAAAGGTTAAAAACCAGTTTTTACAAAGTGTGGTTTTTTTTTTTTTTTTTTTTTTAATGTTTGCAAACTACTCACAAAACTAATCTTGATGTTCTCCTGTTCCGTTGAAGCAACTCCCTTCTTCTTGCATGCTTTTCCTCCAGAAACCCCAACAATCTTTCCCATGGAGTACGGGAAAGGCTCCAAGGAAATCCCTCCCATTGTGCTGACTGGGGCAGGAGAACAACAGCTGCTTCTGAAATCCATCCAGACTCATCCTCTATTTCCCTTTGTGAAGAATAAGCTTAATCTGCAGGGGTAGTTTCTTCAAAACCTGTGCCCTGAGGGCAATGGTGAAAGTTCCTTGTAGCTGGGGTGAAAGCAAAAGCTACTACTGAAACTTCATCCAGAACCATCTTCTCTATCTCCCTTAAGTAACAAAAGCCTTAATCTACAGGAAGAAGGGCTTCAAAAGTGTAGCTTAAGGACGCTGGTGGATACACATTGCAGCATGGGGAAAGGTAAGGGAGAAACACTATCCCTGGATGAGAAGCAAGAAACATTTATAAAGCCATATCCCTGAGATGCAGGTCCACAGTGTCTATGAAAGATTGAGGCTTAATCAGAATGTAAGAGGATGTCCTCCCTACACCACACCTCACCACCAAAATAACAAACATTAAGTAATAATAACAGTGCAATATATTTTTGAAGCTGCAAGAGAAAGGCTTTCTCTGGGGATCAACATAAACAGAAGATCCAAATCCCTGCAAGAACACAACGACAAGGTATCACCTGGGGAATATGAAGTCTCTGGTGCCCTTAGTAGCCACAAACTTTAACTCTGGCAAAAAGAGTTGTGTCCAAACATAACTCAATTCCTGAGCAGATAAGCACAAATCCCTACACCAAAGGCCTAGCAGAAGTAAATGTGTGCTCTTCTCCAAACAGCTTTTTTTACCTAAGTATCTGTTTTCCTACACGACACGCCTTTCAACAGAAAATTACAAGTAATGTAAAAAAAATGCCAAGAAAAAAACACAGTATGAAAAGACAAAGTAATCATCAGAACCAGATTCACATATGAGACAGATGTGGAAACTATCAGACAGAAAATTTTAAAGAACTGTGATTCATATATTAAAGCCTCTAATGGAAAAGGTAGACAATATGCAAGATCAAATAGGTAACTTCAACAGAAAAATCGAAAGTAAAATAATCAAATGGAAACACATAGAATTAAAAGCTCAGTAAGATAAATGAAGAATGCCTTAAATGGACTCACCAGTAGACTTGATACAACAGAAGAAAGAACCAATGAGTAGAAAGATAGGTCAATAGAAACTCCCCAAACTGAAATACATAGAAAAACAGAATGGGTAAAAGACATAACTGAGCATTCAGGAGCTGCAGGGCAATATTAAACAGTGTAATACATGCATAATTAAAATACCAGAACAAGAATGCAGAAAGAATTAGGAAGAAGAAATAGTGGAAGAAATAATGGCTGAGAATTTTCCAAAATTAGTGCCAGCACAACAGCACATATCAAAGAAGCTCAGATAACACCCACACCTCAGCCTTCATATTAACTGCTGAAAACCAAATAGAAAAAGAAAATATTGAAGATTCAATGGAAGTAAACCATAGTACTATAGAGAGACAAGGATAAGAATTACAGCAGATTTCTCATCACAAGCTATGCAATCAAAAAGTACAATGGAACCACATATTTAAAGTATTGAAAGAGTCAACCCACAATTCCAAAACTTGTGAAATATCCCTTGAAAATGAAGGAGAAAACAAGGCTTCTTCAGACAAATAAAAACTTCAAAAATTGATTGCCAATACACACTTACTCTACAAGACATGTTAAAGGAAGTTCTTAGGGCAGAAGTAATACAATATATGTTTTTTTTTGTTTTTCTTGTTTTTTTAGGTGAATATGGATTAATTTATCACTCATTTGTTAGTCATATGGCATGGTCCTTAGCCATAATACCAATTAGTTCATCAGAGCTCAAAGTATTAGAATACTGGGACAGACTTTGAATCTTGTAAGAGGCAATTAACTGTAAGTCCCTTGAAGGTAGAGATGTCTCATCTGCATCTTTTTTTTTTAAATTATTGTTTTTTATTTTTTTAAAAGATTCTTAGATTACATAAATGTTACACACAAAAAATATAGGGATTCCCATATGCCCCGCTCCCCCCACCTCCCACAACCTCCCACATAAACATTCTTCATTAATGTGGCACATTCATTGCAATTGATAAATGCATCGTGGGGCTTTGCCATTAAGCATGGACCATAGTTCACATTGTAGTCTTCACTCTCTCCCACACAGTTCTGCATGTTATGTGGTGATATAAAATAGCTTATATCTGCCGTTGCAATGTCATTCAGGATTATTCACAAGTCCCGAAAAAGCCCCCATTTTACAACCGTTTTTTCCTCTCCCTGCCCCCAGAGCCTCCAGTGGCCACTGCCTCCACATCAATGTTGTAATTTCTTCCATTGCTAGAATCACAATATGTCTAATAGTAGAATACCAGTAAATCTACTCTAGTCCATAGTTCTTTCCTTAATCCTGAGGATTCTGGGATGGTGATGTCCACTCCATCTCTAATTGAGAGGGGGCTTATATCCCACGGGGAAGATGGATGGAACTATCTGGCTTGCAGTTGCAGACTCTCTCTGTTCCTTGAGATGGTCGTTGTCCATCATCATCTCCTTGTTAATTGTCCTGGGTGAGTCCAATGAGCTATGGAGTAGGTGTTGCAACTCTGCTGAGGTTCCAGGCCCAGCTGGCACATGGACAGTCCAAAGATTCGAGTCTCTTGGACATATACCTACAAACTCCAGCACCAAGTATAGGTTTAAATAGAAGGGACAGATGAACCATGTGTAGGGAAGCCATAATTGAGTTCACCTCTGTCACTCTCAGGAGCACAAACTCCAAAGTAGGGTCCACTGGCAAGGCACCACCTCTGGAGCTATCTGCCCTGATCATAGGATCTGGGTATCTCCAGAGCCCTCAGGAGCCCCACTATTTGGAGTAGTATCCACTTTGGCACTCTATGAGATCCTGCTGAGATGTGCATAAGAGTTACCACTGGGATGACCTCCTGACTCACTTTGAAGTCTCTTAGCCATATAAACTCATTTGTCTTTACCTTTCCCCCCTTTTATTTGAGGTCTTTTTCCAGTTGCATTGCTAGTTGGTGCTTGGTAGTAATCCCTCCATACCAGGGAGGCTTATTTCCGGGAGCCATGTCCCATGCTGGGGGGAAGGTAATGCATTTATATGCTGAGTTTGGCTTAGAGGCCACATGTGAGCAACAGGGAGGCTCTCAGGAGGCAACTCTTAAGCACCCCACAACAATAAACTAAGTTTTAATTTCAAGAGCAAAGGCTCATAAGCATTGTCATCAGTATCAAGACCCATCAGTGGATCATCCTCCTTCACCAGCCATTGCCCTTGCACTTGGGGTACTGTTGCTGCTCCTGTAGAGAATGTGTCGGAGCTCTCCAGGATAGGAATTCAATATTCTCTTGGTTATTGTGTGAGTCTCCACTCACTGTGACAATGCCCTGTGAATATTTGAACATTTTTATATGCCTTATATTTAAGCCCAGGTGAACTTCCTTCCATGTATCCCCCATCACTGACACCCTACACCAATGATCCTCCCCTGCCCCAGTTGTAACCCTTCTGTGATCCAAAGCTTCTTCAAAATGAAGCCATTAAAATAGTCAAATACAATTAATAGGAAAATGAAATAATAGTGATAGGTTTAAATATAAGAAATAAAATACATTAAAAATTTTTTAAAAACTAAAAATATAATGAATTTAAAAGATTGGGATATTAAAAAAGAATGAAAAATATTAAAAAAATTTTTTTTGACATTTTGCTTTTCATCACTGTAATATCTGGTGTCCTGTATGTATGCATTTTCTTCCATTTATTCCCTAGTGTCTTACTATTTTTCATTTTGTTTTCAAAGAAGTTTTAGGTCACAGTAAAGTCACATACAGAATACAGGGGACTCTCATATTCCCAACATCCTCCCCTTTTCCAGCTTCCCGTATTAATACCTTTTTATATGTGGATGGTACCTTTGTTATAACTGACATACAAATAGTGAAACATAGCTACTAAACATGGTCAATGGTTTACATTATGGTTTACATTTTAGACCGTACAGTTTTATAAATTTTGATGATATTTAACATGGCCTGTGTCCATCATTGCAAGATCATGTAGAACACTTCCATTGCCCATTAAATACCCCTTGTTTGATCTATTCTATTCATCCCTCCCCCGCCCCTCAGGGCCCACAGTGACCTCCTGGCTTCACTCCTTGGATGACAAGATTCATAGTTACATGCAACAACACTGAGGTCTTGACACACTGATTTGTCCTCCCTTATTAGGAACCGCCCATGCTCTCAAGAGACTCCCGTCTATCTATTTGTGAACAAATCAGTTGTTCTGAGGATGGGACTCCAACTCCTTCCCACTCATTATGTGGGTCTCCACCCACTGATACAACACATTATGACAAAATGATCACTCACACACTCCCTAGAAGCCTGCTCCAGGTGCACCTTGTCCTGAATACTCTCCTATCCAACACCCTAATATATGTTTTAAAAAATTAGATCTACATGCCAAAAAATGAAGAATTTTTGAAATGTAACAAATGAATGAAAAATACAATATTTTTCTCATTTTAATGGCTTTAAAAGATAATCCTGTTTAAAGCATTTATAGCAGCAATATTTGAGATATTTATAAGATGTAAAAATGTAGCCCAACTCAGCGTATAAAAGCACTACCTCCCCAACCCTGGTATGGGACATAACTCCTTGTGATGAGCCTTCCTGGTACCAAGGAACATTACCAAGTGCCAACTAGCAAGCATCTGGAAAATGACCTTGACCATATCCTACACATGGCTCTTCTATTCTTTTTATTTAAACCTATAATTAGCACTATACTTGTTAAATATATGTACCAGAGACTTAAATCTTTGGTCTGTTCATATGGCAGTTGAGCGCTGAATCTCAGCAGATTTGCAACACCTACTCTCCAGTTCATTGGACTTGCCCATTACAACTAACAAAAGGATGATGTTGGACAATACCCATCCCAAAAAACAGAGAATATCTACAACTGCAAGAAAGACAGTATCAACATTCTGCCCCATGGGATCTTAGCCTCCTCTCAATCAGAAACAGAGTGGGCACCCCTAACCTAAAAGCCGCAAGATTGAGGAATGAACAAACTTAAAGGGGGAATGTAACTATGGACTAAAGTAAACTTATTATTATTCCAGCAATGGAAGAACTTGTATCATTGATATAAAGGCAGTGGTCACCAGAGGTTCTGAGGGGAAGGAGACAGAAGAATAGGTGTAACATGGCAGCATTTTGGGGAAATTGGAATTGTCCTGCATGACACTGCAAAGATGGATACAGGCCATTATACCTCTTGTCAAAACCTATAAAATTGTGCAGAGCAAAGTGTAAACTGTAATGTAAACCATAGTCCATGGTTAGTAGCAATGCTTCAATATGTGTTCATCAATTGTAACAAATGTACCACACTAGTGAAAGATGTTGTGGATGTAGGAAAGTATGGGAGGGGGAGGGGATAGGATATTGGAATCCTCTATATTTTTGATGTAACATTTATGTAATATAAAGCTTCCTTAAAAATAAAATAAATAAAATAAAGTAATTTTTTGTATGGCAACAATGGTACAAGCAATGCAAGGGGAAAACTGGAAATACAATATTATATGGGCCTTATACTACACAAGAAGTAGTCTAATATTAATTGTGGTGAGTGCAGATTATTTAGAAATTTGGATTATAAACCCTAAGGCAACCACTCAAATAGTTTAATGAAAGAGATAAAATTGATAAGTCACAGAGGATATAAAATAAAATCATAAAAGTTGCCCAAGTAAAACCATAGAAGGCAGAAAAAGAAGGAAAATAACACAGAAGACATGCAATGAAAGGAATACAGCTAGAAATCTGGTAGATTTCAATCCAACTATATTAATAACAACTTTTTAAATACACTTTATTTTTAGAGAAGTTTTAGAATACAGAAAAGTTACATAAAAAGTATGGGGCAGTCTCCCATCTAATGTAACTTAATACTACACAATGTTAATATCAGACAAAAATAAACATTATCCTAAGTGAAGGAGACCAGACATTGTGTAGTACATATTATATCTAGGCAACCAAGATCAGCGTGACTGATCCTAAGCAACCCCTTTATCTACCGACCAAGATCAGCACAATCTAGCTCTGGAACACTGCAGGATCCCGGGTGGGTGAGTCTACTCCTTGTTCCCACATCCCAGGTGCCACCCCCTTTCTGCCAGCTCGGAAGCGGTGGATGGGTGGGTATAGAGAAGCGCGCACCTCTCTACATTCCACTTTCCTAAAGCGTGTTCAGTTCCTAGCAGGGAAGTCCACCCAGCAACCTCCACTTGGCCTCCTAGGTCTTTGGCTTCCAAGGTCGTTGGGCTCCCCCTGGGATTCTAGCACACTGGAAAGACTTTAATTTGTCTGACTTGAAACGCAAATGGACAATATTCTTGTGTAATGTCAAATGGCCTCATTACAAACTAGAATTCGAAGAACAATGGCTGGTTAAAGGGATTTTGAACTATAACACCATTTTACGCTGGATCTTTCTGCAAAAGAGAGGGGAAGTGGACAGAAATCCCCTACGTCCTGCCTTTTGTGCTACTCTCCCAAGACCCCAAGAAGAGATACAGGACCCTCCTAAGCAGGATATCAATGAACCTCCCTCCCCCAAAAGAAACGTGATCCCTCCCGAGTTTGTCTGTTTGTTCAGTGTCAGTGTATATTTTAATACCTCTAGATGGTAATATTAAATTGACAAATGAAAATTCTTAAAAGAACAGAATGGGGGATATGAGACTTAAATGGATATAGAAAGAAGTAAAAGGTTTGTGGGAGTGCTGACTAAAATTTGGTAAGTTTGTTTAAAGGAATGTGTTTTGTCCTAAGATAAGATAGCTGGTTTTCATAAAATCAGAATGGAAGTATGTAGGACAAAACTTGAATGCATATGGCAAGTTGTGGATGATATTGTAAAAAGTAGCATTTAGTAAGGGAATGTATTTCGTGAAGGTGAAATTTGTCTTGAGATGAAGTAACTATAGTCTATGTGCTTATGGATAGTTATAGGAAGTTTGTAGAAGCATCGTTTAAACTGAAATATATAAATGGCTAGTTCCAGGAAGACATTATTAAACAGAAACTGAATTGATGCTAATAACAAAAAGTAACTTCATAACAGGAAAACTTGCCAGAGGCCACCTCAATCTGCATATTCAAGTGGTGGTAAGGAAAGATAATCTTGATTCCATTGGGAATCTTCATTTTTCATAAAATAATGGTAAAAATAGTTTTCCCTGTACTGCTAAAGTAAAATACCTGTTAATTAACGTCTTCATGGCAAAGGTGTAGAAGTAAAAAACAAAGTACTGAAAAGTTAAGTTTATTTGATATGTTACACCTTGCATTGGAAGTATTTTAAAAATGTATAAAAATCCAAAGAAATAGACTTTAGCACTGTCTAACTCTCTTGTTCCAGGCCTTCAATACACTGCATTTTGCCTCTCCATTTGAGTTATGGGCTAGGTTGGTCACTGACCCCTAAAACAATAAAGGTATCTATTATATCTCTGGTTGTGTTCCTGAAGTCAATGGCGACTAGGTTACAGTTTTTGTCTCTTGCAGCAGCCAACGATGGCTCAAAATGGCCATCTGTGCAATGGACATTGCCTCCAGTCTGGCTCTGTTTCATAGTGCTGAAGGGCGCTGTGCACCAGGCTGGTGGAATACTGGAGCGTACCTTCCTAGCTTCTCTCTAGGGTCAACGGTGCTGCAGCTTGCTGACTGTGGAAAGGCATAGTAAGTGGAGCAAATGATTACCAGAGTGATGTAAACAGAACTTAAACACAATTGGCATAATGGTCTGCTCCCATGGAGAGATAACTTGTATGGTATTCCAAACCTGGAGCTTAGATCTATTAAATGCAGCTCAAATAAAAACTTATGCATTGATTAGTATTAAGTACTGTACCTATATCTCTCCTATTCTAAATATACGCCTGATGATTATTGTGATCTTTTCTAGATCATATGTAGGATAGTGAACACATTAAAAGTCCTGGTAAACTTCATTTTCTAAGTCGTCAGTGAAAGACATGCTTAACCCAGGTCTCCCTCCTAGCTCTTGTTCTAAAACCTGTCCCACTCATATCTTGGGGAGGACTGGCAAAGCCATGTGCCATCCTGCGCGAGGCCAAGCATTTTCCCACCAGGAAGGAAACAGCAAACGAGGTGGCTACGACCTACTTCAGCTTAGCCCCTTCAAGATAGTCTGTGGGTAACCTTTCCTCACCCAGGTCCTGGAAACCAGGTTCTGATCAAAACCTGTCAAACAAAGAACAACAACAACAACAACAACAACAACAAAAAACCCTCACTCTCAAGTAGAGCCAAAATAAAAGGAACTTCACTCTATAGTTCTGATCACTCTCACAGCTATTAAAGTTAAGTATCCATTTTGCTATGATGAATACAGGCCTTGTTGGATTGCATCAAAGCTTATAAAAGTGTATGGTCCAAAATATAAGCCATTTGCCACAGTTGGTAGATATGTATCAATATTTATACAACAGTTGTGACAAATGTACTATCCACACATAAAATGTTATTAATAGGGGAAGAGGGAAAAGGGGGAGGATGTTGGTTATATGGGAGTCCCCTATTTGGTACATGATTTTTCTGTAACCTAAAACTTCTTTGAGGACAAAATGAAAAAAAAAAGTAAGACACTGGGGGAATAAATGGAAGAAAATGTCACTGTACATATAGGACAACAGATCTTACAGTGATGAAAGGCAAAATGTCAACAACAACAAAAAAGGTTTTAATATTTTTCATTATTTTTTATAGCCCAAAAATTTATTTTTAAAAATTTTTTGTATTTTATTTCTTATTTTTAAAACTATCATTATTATTTCATTTTCTTATTAATTGTGTTTGGCTATTTTATTGGCTTCATTTTTTGAAGAAATTTTGGATCACAGAAGGGTTAGAACTGTGGCAGGGGTGGATCATTGGTGTGGGGTGTCAGTGACAGGGGATAGATGGGAGGAAGCTCAACTGGGCACACATATAAGTCATATAAATGTGTTCAAATGTTCATGGGGCATTGCCACAGTGGGTGGAGATTCACACAATAACCAAAAGAATATCAAATTCCCATCCTGGAGAGCTCTGCCACATTCTCTAATGGATCAGCAAGAATCCCCCAAGTACAGGGGCAATGACCCTGAGTACGGGGGCAATGACTAGCGAAGGAGGATGGTACATTGACAGGCCCTTGATATTGATGACTGTGTGTATGAACCTTTACTCTTGCAATTGAAACTTAGCCTAGTTATATAGGGTGCCTAAGAGTTGCCCCCTGGGAGCCTCCTTGTTGCTCAAATGTGGCCTCTCCCTAAGCTGAACTCAGCATATAAATGCATTACCTTCTCCCCAGCATGAGACATGACTCCTGGGGATGAGCCTCCCTGGCACTGAGGGATTACTACCAAGCACCAACCAGCAATGCAACTGGAAAAAGACCTTGACCAAAAGGGGTAAAAGGTAAAGATAAATACGTTTATAAGGCTAAGAATCTTCAAAGTGAGTCAGGGGGTCATTTAAGAGGTTACGCTTATGCATGTCTCAGCAGGATTTCTTTGACTGCCAAAGTAGATACTACCCCAAGTAGTGGGGCTCTTGAGGACTCTAAAGACATCCAGACACTATAATCAGGGCACATAGCTCAGGAGTTTGGTGCCTTGCAAGTGGGTCATAATTTGGAATTTATGCTCCCCAGTATGACAGAGTTGGACTCAGTTGTGGTTTCCCTACATGTGGCTCTTCTGTCCTTCTATCTGAACTTATAATTAGTACTAGAGTTGGTAGGTGTACATCCAAGAGACTTAAATCTTTGGGCTGTCCATGTGCCACCTGGGCCCTGAATCTCAATGGAGTTGCAACACTTACTCGCCAGTTCATTGGTCTCACCCAGGACAATTAACATGGAGGTGATGATGGACAATGACCATACAAAGTTACCAAGAGATTCTACAACTGCAAGCAAGAGAGTCCCACCCGTCAGCCCTATGGGATCACAACCCCCTCTCAATTAGATGTGGAGTGGACATCACCATCCCAGAATCCTCAGGATTGGGGAATGAACTATGGACTAAAGTAGACTTACTGGTATGCTAATATAGATTTATTGTGATTCTAGCTATGGAAGAAATTATATCATTGATGTGGAGGCAGGGGCCACTGGAGGTTCTGAGGGCAGGGAGAGGGAAAAATAGGTGACATATGGGGGCATTTTCAGGACTTGGGAATTGTCCTTAATGACATTACAATGACAGATACAGGCCATTACATATCTTGCCATAACCTACAAAAATGTGGGAGAGAGTGTAAACTAGAATGTAAACTTTAATCCATGCTTAGTGGCAATCCTCCAAAATGTGTTCATCAATTGCAATGAGTGTACCTCACTAATGAAGGTTATTGTTAATGTGGGAAAATGTGGGAGGTGTGGGGAGCAGGATATATGGGAAGCCCCTATATTTCTTATGTGACATTTGTATGATCTAAGTATCTTTTAAAAAAATAAAAAGTAAGTAAAAATAAAAATAAAAGTTAAAGGGATTAAAGGGATTGCCTGCTGGGTGTGCTTATCTCGAGTGAAGCCAGATGCCCAAGGAAGTGCCAGCTCACCAGAAGCACCTGACAAGACATATGAGTGCCAGTCATTGTACAGCCTGAAATACCTCTTCAAGAAACGAAGCTAAGTAGTGTTTGTATCAAAGCCGGCTGTTCCCTCTAACTCTAACCCAAATGCCTATTGCTAGGGGGAGGGCAAACCAGATACCCCTTAAGAAACTTTGTCTGTTTTCATTTCCTGTAGTTTCTCCCTATGTAAACCACTTTGAAATAGTCCTAAACAGCATTCAAAACCTTCAAAATAAAGCCCACCAACTTCGGGAAGATGCAGCTTTGGGAAAAGCACCTGGCCTTTTCTACACTTGTGGTCCAGCATTTTAGTGAAACCCTATATCGTCAAATTTTTAATTATTTATTTCTTCCAGAATTAACGTCTTGTTTACCACACAAGGATTTCATCCAGCTTCACCCAGGATGCCTTATTTGTCTTCCTCCAACTGCAATAGAATAGCAGGAAGGTTTTACACCATGGCAGGTAAGGCCTATTGCCCCTAACTAGCAAGAAGTAGTTACCTAAGAATGACCATCATCTTTCAGAACCCCTCTAAGAATAAAGGTGTAAACTCTTTGAGAGGGGAGGTGAGGCAGGCTAGATTAGGAATCAATAGACAGATCTGGAACCTGGCAGAAAATCCGTTGCCATTAAACACGTGGCCATGGATACCCCCACAAGATGGCTGCTGGAAGGACCTTGAAAGAAGCCCCATTCCGAACAGGATTTCCTCTGGAAACCAGGAGAAGCCCAGATATTCTCCAAGGGCCTTATCATTGGGCCCTGCCAGGGGGATTGATGAGTGAGATAACCAATCAAAACAGCAAATAACTGGGACTCCTCTCCCAACATTAGCAAAGGGGTGAAATAATTAATGGCTTAAAAAGCAAGCACGAAATCCTAATGACCCCTGTTCTTGCCTTTTCCCCTTGCCTGATACGACATGCAAGTAAACCTGGGCATTTGTAATCTATAATGGGGAATTGTAGTCTGTATATCAGCTCTCTTTATCTCTTTTCAGCCCCTTTCCTCTCTACCTGGGACCCATAGTCTGTTATTTTCTCCCATTTCTCTTCTCTGTGCATTCCTAGGAGAGGAATACTGTTTTTATGTTAACAGGTTGGGAAAAATCCAGAACATAATCCAAGAAGCAAAGTAAGATGCTGAAAAGTGGAAGCAGGAGGACAATTCCAACTCTTTTCTCCAGCGATGGATCCTACCTGTCCTTCTCCCACTTGTAATTCCCTTAATAATCATCTTGCTCCTTCTCCTCCTTGCCCCACCCCTTCTCAACGCTCTCACCAAACTCATCCCCTCCCAATTGCAGGCCCTTAAATTTCAGCTCATTCTCCAACCTGCCCTAGGGAAACTGGATCAGGCCGCCAGATCCTTTACTCCACCCCACCCCCCTTTTTTAACAATGCCCCCGTATAGCAAAAAGTAGCCAGGCTCAGAAACTACACCTGTCTCTCATAAAAGAAAAAGGAGGGAATGAAGGAGCGGGCTGGTAACTGAACTGTGACCCCTAAGCAGAGGGAGGAAGAGCCAACCAATTGGGATAAGAGATTTTCAGCCAATCAATATGATAAGAGATTTTCAAGCCATTACCCTAATTAATAATTAGCCAATCAACACCTCCCAGTTAGCATACCCTATTAACATAAAATGCTAATCTAACCTCCAAACCCTAGCCAATGCTCTTGCACGGAACCCAATGATTAACCAATTAAAGCATTGCAACTTAAGGCTCCACCCCCAGGGTGGCTACACTGTGAACCTATATATAGCACAGCCCCAAACCCTAGAGCACTTCTTCCATTCTCACCCTAGCCAGACTAACACCTGAACTGCAATACTGAACTGTGTACCTCCATCTTCACCCCCGGTGAGCTTCGGTTGTCGCCTTGGCCAGATTGAGCCACAACACAGGGGGCACTTCCATCGTTGTCTCAGCCAGGCTTGAGCTGCAGCACTGAGAGTGCTTCCGTCATTGCCCTGACCAGGCTTGAGCCTCAAAACTGAGCTGTAACCAAATAAATATCTGGTCACTGTACTAAGGTCGCGTTTCTTCATTCTGTAGTCCATCCGAACCGAGGAACAAAAGTGGTAATAACAGTTACATCCCCCCCCCCTTATATTTGTTCATGCCTCAATTTTGAGGTTTTTGGGATGATGTTGCACAGTCTGCTTCAGATTAGGAGGGAATTTAGATCCTGTGGGGCAGATGGAAGGAATTACTTGCTTGCAGTTGTAGATAGTCTTTGTTTTTTTAGGGTGGGAGTTGTCCATCATCATCATTTTGTTAGTTGTCCAGGACGAGTCCGATTAACTGGGGAGTAGGTATTGGCTGCAGCTCTGCTGAGATTCAGGGCTCAACCAGCCTATGAACAGACCAAAGATTTACGTCTCTGGGACATATGTTTAATGGATAAGAACCATGAGGAGGGTAATTATAAATGAGTCTAACAGTTATGTTGGGGAAACAGATCATCATATATTTCAAGGTAAGGCCCACTGACAGGGTACTAATTTCATGAGGCTGTGTGTCTCGTGTATAGTGTCCAGGTGTTTCTAGGAACCCTCGGGAGTACCCCTGCATGAGGTGTCATTCACTGTGGCAGTTAGTGGGATCTGTCTGAGACATGCCTAAGTGTAACCTCTGAAATGACCTCCCAACTCACTTTGAAATCTCTAGAAGGAAACTTCCTCAACATGTAAAGGGTATATAGGAAAAACCCACAGCTACCATCATACTCAGTGGTGAAAAGCTAAAGGCTTTTTCTCTAAGATCTGGAAAAGACAAGTATGCCCAGTGTCACTACTCTTATTTAACATTGTATTAGAAGTACTTGCTCAAGCACTCAGGGAAGAAAAAGAAATAAAAGGAATCCAAATTGGAAAAGAAGAAGTAAAACATTCACTCTTTGCAGTGAAAGTCCTGAAAAATCTACGACAAAGCTTCTAAAACTGATAAACGAGTTCAGTAAAGTGGCAGATATAAGATCAACACAAAAATCTGTAGCATTTCTGTACACTAATAATGAGCAATCTGAGGAGGAAATCAAGAAAAAAAATTCCATTTACAATAACAACTAAAAGAATCAAGTATCTAGGAATAAACTTAACAAAGGATGTAAAGGACTTGTACACAGAAAATGACACAACATTGCTAAAAGTAATCAAAGAAGACCTAAATAAATGAAGGAATATTCCATGTTCATAGATTAGAAGATGAAATATCTTTAAGATGTCAGTTCTATACAAATTGATTTACAGATTCAATGAAATCCCAATTAAAGTTCCAACAGCATGTTTTAAAAATAATAACTTTTAATGTGAATAGTCTAACCACACCAGTTGAAAGAAAGAGATTGTAAGATTTCCTAAAAAATGTAAGACCTAACTATATAGTGTCTACAACAAAACCACTTTCAATGTAAAGACAGAAATAAATTAAAAGTATAGCGATGGAGAAAGACATAGCAGGCAAGCATTAACCAAAAGAAAACTAGAGAATCTACATTAATTTCAAAGGAGACTTTAGAACAAGGAAGGGATAAAAAAGGGATCTTATTTAATGATAAAAGAGTCAATTGTATAGGAGAACAAACAAGTAAATACCTAACAATACATCTTAAATGAGTATGTACCTAACAAGAGAGCTTTAAAATTCATAATGCAAAAACTAACAGAAATAAAAGGAGAAATAGACAAATCCACAGTTATACCTGCATACTTCAATAACCCTCACTTGTTAAATGATAGAACAAACAGGAAGAAAATCATCAGGGATATAGTTAACCTGAACAGTATGATCAAACTACTCGACCTGACATTTTTAGAACACTCCATTCAACAACAGCAGTATATACGATCTTATTAAATGAATGTGGAAATTCATCAAGATAAACCATATTCTGGGCCATAAAACAAACATTAACAATTTTAAAAGAATAAATTATGCAAAGTATATTTTCAGATCATAACAAAATTAAACTGGAAATCAATAATATGAAGATCTCTGTAAAATGTATAAATATTAAGAAATAAAACAATACATTTCTAAATAACCCATGAGTCAAAGAGGAAATCTCAAGGGAAATTTAAAAATATTTTAAATAAGAATTAAAGATTTAGATCAGAAATGAAAAAAAGATAAAATCAATAACCTGAGACACCACATTAGGAAACTGGAGAGAAAAGAAAACCCCAAATTACAGCAGAAATCAATAATATGGAAAACAAGAAAATAATACAGAATATCAATGAAATCCAAAATCTGATTACTTGGATAGATCAATAAAATTGAAAAACCTCTAGCCAGGCTAACCAAGAAAAAAAGACAGAAGAGAGAATATCAGGAATGAAATAGGGTGCATCACTACTGACTCCACAGACATTAAAAGAATAATAAGGGGAATATTACAAAAAATCTATGCCTATAAATTTGATAACTTAGATAAAACAGACAAATTCCTTAAAGACACAACTATAAAATCTCACTCAAGGAAAAGTAGATAGCCTGAATAGACCTATATCTATGAAAGAAATTGGATTTGTAGTTTAAATCTTTCCAAAAAAACATTATTGCAAGCCAGTTGGTTTCACTCCTGAATACTACCAAACATTTAAGTAAGTTGTTGGGTATATGGGAATCTCCTGCATTCTGTATGTGACTCTACTGTGACCTAAAACTTCTTTGAAGAAAAAATGGAAAAAAAGCAAGACACTGGGGGAATAAATAGAAGAAAATGTCACTATACATACAAGACAACAGTCTTACAGTGATGAAAGGCAAAATGTCAAAAAAAAAAAGTTTTTTTCTTTAAATAGTTTTCATTATATTTTAACATCCAAATTTAAAAAAAATATTTTATTTTTACTTTTCATTAATTTTTTCTATATTTTACTTCTTATGTATAAAACTATCATTATTATTTCATTTTCTTATTAATTGTATGTGGCTATTTTGTTGGCTTCATTATTGAAGTTTTGAATCACAGAAGGGTTACAGCTGTGGTAAGGGAGGATCATTGGTGTGGGGTGTCAGTAAAGGTGGATGCATGGGAGGTTCACCTGGGCATACCTATAAGGCATACAAATGTGTTCAAATGTTCATGGGGCATTGTCATGGTGGGTGGAGATTCACACAATAACCAAAAGAATATCAAATTCCCATCCTGGGGAGTGTTGCCACCTTCTCTTATGGAACAACAAGAATGCCCCAAGTACAGGGACAATGACTTGTGAAGGAGGATGGTCCATTGAAGGACCCTTGATATTGATGACTATGCTTATGAGCCTTTGCTCTTGAAATTGAAACTTAGCCTAGTGGTGTAGGGTGCCTAAGAGTTACCTACTGGGAGCCTCCTCATTCCTCAAATGTAGCCTCTCTCTAAGCCAAACTCAGCATATAAAAGCAACAACTTCCCCCCAGCATGAGACATGATTCCTGGGGATGAGTGTACTTGGCACTGAGGGATTGCTGCCAAGTATCAACAAGCAATGCATCTGGAAAAAAAAAAAAAGACCTTGACCAAAAGGGGGGAAAAGCTAAAGACAAATGAGTTTGTATGGCTAAGAGACTTCAAAGTAAGTCAGGAGGCCATCCCAGAGGTAGCGCTTATGCATATCTCAGCAGGATCTCATTGACAGCCAAAGTAGATACTACTCCAAATAATGAAGCTCCTCAGGGATATGGAGACATCCAGACACTGTAGTCAGAGCAGATAGCTCAGGAATTTGGCCCTTTGCCAGTGGGCCCTAATCTGGTATTTATGCTCCCCGGTGTGACAGAGTTAGATTCAGCAGTGGTTTCCCTATGCTTGACTCTCTGTCCTTCTATTTGAACCTATAATTAGTACTAGAGTTGGTAGGTATACATGCAAGAGACTTAAATCTTTGGACTGTCCATGTGCCAGCTGAGCCCTGAATCTCAACGGAGTTGCAATGCCTACTCTCCAGTTCAATGGACTCACCCAGGACAACTAACGGGGAGGAGATGATGGACCAACAACATACCAAGAAACTGAGAGTGACTACAACTGCAAGCAAGAGAGTCCCATCCATTGGATGTATGGGATCGAAGACCTCCTCAATTAATGGTGGAGTGGGCATCACCATACCAGAGTCCTCAGGATTGGGAAACAAACTATGGACTAAAATAAACTTACTAGGGTTCTACTATAGACTTATTGTGATTATAGCAATGGAAGAAATACCATTGTTATGGAGGCAGTGACCTATGGATGTTCTGGGGTTAGGGAGAGGGAAAAACAGTGTAATTACAAAGGGGGGCATTTTGGGGTCTTGGGCATCATCCTGAATGACATTACAATGACAAATACAGGCCATTATATATCCGGCCATAACCTACAGAGTCAAATGGGAGAGAGTATAAATTACAATGTAAACTATAATCCATGCTTTGTGGCAATGCTCCAAAATGTGTTTATCAATTGCAATGAATGTATCACACTGATTAAAGATGTTGCTAATGTGGGGAAATGTGGGAGGTGTGCAGAGCAGGGCATATGGGAATCCCCTATATATTCTCTGTATCACTTATGTAATCAAAGTAACTTTTAAAAATAAAAAAGTGAAAAAAAGATGTAATACCAATTCTACATAATCTCATTCAGAAAACAGGAGAGAACACCACCCTACTCATTATCCTAATACCAAACCAGAAAAAGATATTAGAAGGAAAAAAAAAAAACAAAAAACAGACCAATATCTCTCAAGAACATAAATGAAAGCATCCTTGACAAAATAATAGGCAATCAAACCTTGTAATAATAAAAAAGATAATGCATCACAACCAAGTGGGGATCATCCTAAGAATTCAAGGCTGTTTCAACATTCAAAAATCAATCAATGCGGGAAGCGGATGTGGCTCAAGTGATTGGGCTCCCACCTATCATATGGAGGGTCCTGGTTTCAGTTCCTGGGGCTTCCTGGTGAAAGTGAGCTGGTCCGCATGGAGAACTGGCCTGCGCAGAGAGCTGATGTAACAAGATAATGCAATAAAAAAGAGACACAGAGGGGAGACAGTGAGAGACACAACAAACCAGGGAGCTAAAGTGACTCAAGTGATTGAGTGCCTCTCTCCCACGTTGGAAGGTCCCGGGATCAGTCCTGGTGCCTCCTAAAGAGAAGACAAGCAGACACAGAAGAATGCACAGCAAATGGACACAGAGAGCAGACAGTGAGTGCAAACGGTGGTGATGGTGGGGGGATAAATAAATAAATTAAAATCTTTAAAAAAAATTAATCAATACAATTCACCATATTTTCAAACTAAATTAAAAAAAAAAAACACCACTTAATCATATCAATAGATTTCAACAAAATTCAATACCATTCATGATAACTCTCCACAAATTAGAAATAGAAAGGAACTTCCTTAACCTAACAAAAGCTATCTATGTAAAACCCACAGCTAACTTACTGGTGAGCTACTGAATGATTTCCTCCTAAGATCAAGAATGAGGAAAAGATGTCCTTTCTCACCACTACTATTCAATATTGCACTGGAAGTCTTAGCTAGTGCAATAAGATCAGAATAAATAAATAAATTAATTAATTAATAAAGACATAAATGAATGGAAGAATAAATAAATAGTATTCATATTGGAAATGAAAGACCTCTTTCTTTGCAGATTATGTGACTATCTATGGAGAAAAGCCCAAAGAATATATAATACAATTCCTGGAACTAACAAATAAGTTTAGTAAGGTCACAGAATACAAGGTCAATATAAAAAAGAAAGCTGCATTTCTATATACCAGGAATAAATTACTAGAATTTAAAATAAAAAGCATTATCATTTATAACAGCACCTAAATAATGAAGTACTTATGTAAGAATCTAAGAAAATATATGCAGGAAATGTATGTGGCAGACCAGAAGACACCAATATAAGAAGTCAACGAAGGTCTACTTTAATTTTGAGATATGTCATGTTTATGGATTGCAATACTCAATATTCTTAAGATGTCAATTCTCCCCAATTTGATCTATAGATTAAGTGAAATCCCAATCAAAATCTTATAAGCTTTTTTAGTAAATACTGACTGGCTGATTCTAAAATGTATATGGAACAACCAAAACAATTTTGAAAAGGAAAAACTAAGTCAGAGGACTCAAATTACCCAATTTCAAGGCTTACTATAAAGCTACAGTGATTAGGACATTGTAGCAATTGTAAAAAATAGAAATACAGATTAATAAAACAAAATGGAGATCTCAAAATGGATACATGCAAATACAATCAACTATTTTTGTCAAAGATTCAAAGTCAATTTAGAGAAATTATTTCAACAGGAACAGAAACAATTGGATATTCATAAATGCAAAAAATGGACCTCAAAGTCAACTTATATTTGACAAGGCCACCAAGCCCAATCAACTGGGAGAGAATGGCCTCTTCAACAAATGGTGCTTGGAGAGCTGTATATCCATATCCAAAAGAATTAGAAAGGATCACCATCTCCTGTCCTATACAAAAATTAACTCAAGATGGATCAAAGATCTAAATATAAAAACCCAGACTATAAAGCTCCTAGAATATAATGTAGGGAAGCATCTATGAGATTTTGTAGTAGGAAATGGTTTCATAAACTTTACACCCAAAGCGTGAGCAAAGAAAAAAAAAATAGATAAATGGAACTGCCTCAAAATTTAAAACTTTTGCACTTTGTGGCAGTTTGATGTAATTATGAATTCCAAAAATATAAATTGAATCATGCTTGTAAACTGATCTGTTAATCTGGGCATGATTAGGTTAGGATTAGGGCGTTGAGCCCACCCCTTGGTGGGTGGGGAATTGAATATAAAAGGCAAGGCAAAGGACAGTTGAAGCAGTCTTTTGAGAAGTAGTTTTGATATTGGAAAGAAGGCCCCAGGAGAAGAGAAGCAAGCTGTTCACCTGATCGTCTACAGCTGATCTTGTGGAGGAAACAGGAGCTAAGCCCGGAGAGAAACACAGCCCTGGGAAGAGAGGAACCCCAGAAGCCTGAACCCTGGCAAACGCCGGCAGCTGTTTTGCTCTAACACGTGGCAATGGACTGTGGTGAGAGAAGAAACTTAATGCTTTATGGCCTGGTGTCTGTGGACTTCTACCCCAAATAAATACCCTTTATAAAGACCAACCCATTTTTGGTATTTCACATTAGCACCCCTTTGGCTGACTAATACATACTTCAAAGAGGTTTGTCAAGAAAGTTGAAAAGGCAGCCTACTAAATGGGAGAAAATATTTGGTAACCATCTATCTGATAAGGGCCTAATATCCAGCAAATATAAAGAAATCCTACATACCGAAAATAAAAAGACAACCAACCCATTTAAAAAATGGACAAGAGATTTGAATAGACCTTTCTCCAAAGATGAAGTACAAATGGCTAAAAAGCACATGATAAGATGCTAAACATCACTAGTTATTAGGGAAATGCAAATCAAAACCACAATGAGATAATCATCTTACACCCATTAAACTGGTAACTATTAAAAAACAGGACTACAAGTGTTGGAGAGGATGTGGAAGAATGGGAACACTTATCCACTGCTGGTGGGAATGTAGAATGGTGCAGCTATTGTGGAGGACAGTTTGGTGATTCTTCAAGAAGCTAAGTACAGAACTGCCATATGATCCAAAAATCCCACTGTTGGGTATATACCCAGAAGAATTGAAAGCAGGGACATAAACATTGCACACCAATGTTCTTAGCAGCATTATTCACTATTGCCAAAAGTTGGAAGGAACCCAAATGTCCATCAACAGATGAATGGATAAGCAAACTGAGGTATATATATATATACAATGGAATATTACTCAGCTGTAAGAAGGAATACAGTATAAACACACGGGATAACATGGATGAACATTGAAGACCTTATGTTGAGTGAAGTAAGCCAGTCACTGAAGGACAAATATTATATGACCTCACTGATATGACTTAAGCAAATTGAGCACACTCACAGAGCTAGAATCTGGAATATAGGCTAAAAGGAAACATAAAAGGAGTAGAGGGTGGTGAGCCAATGCCTATATGGGCAAAATCTATGATAAGGTGGAAGGATATGTTTGGGCAGTGAATGGGTTTGAGCATGGTGCAGTGATGTGATTGGGTTCAGCGGTGCTGGTCTGTGAGGTGGAGTAGGATGGGGGGTTTGGGTTGGACTATCCATGGGACAGAAGGGAGGGTTGGAGGAAAGAGCAGGTGACCTCTAAGGATTTGCAGGTCTGTGGCTAAAACTACAGTGGTGGGAATGTTCTTTTGGCAAATATGGCAGGGGAGTATTATTGCAGTAGGGCGTCGTGTGTGTGTGTGTGTGGGGGGGGATATGCGTGATAGGGTTCACCTGGGACATGCGTCTATGGAATATGTAAGTGTTCATCTTGTCATAGTGTGTTATCTCAGTGAGTGGAGACCCACACAATAAACAAGAGAATATTAAGCTCCCATCCTGGGGAGTCCTGCTATGTTCTCAATTAGTGGGGCAAGAATCTCTCAAGAACAGAGGCAGTGCCTAATAAAAGAAAACATACCATTTATGTCAAGCCTTCTATATTATTGCAAGTAAACTATGAATCTTATTCTTCAAAAATTGAAACTTAATGGCTACCATAGGTCCCAAGGGGAGGGGTAGGGAAGAATAAAATAGATGGAACATAGGAATTTTTAGGGCATTAGAATTGTTCTGCATGAGCTTGCAATAACGGATACAGGCCAATTTAAATTTCATCAACATCTATAAAAGTGTATGGTGCAAAATGTAAACCATAATGTAAACCATTAGCCATGGTTAGTAGCAATGCTTCAATATTTGTACATCAATTGTAACAAATGTACCATCCATGTGTAAAATGTTATTAATAGGGGAGATTAGAAAGGGGGGAGGGCTTTGGGTATGTGGGAATCCCCTATATTTTCTATGTGACTTTTCTGTAACCTAAAGCTTCTTTGAAGATAAAATGAAAAAAATAAGACATTGGGGGAATATACGGAAGAAATTTTCACTAGCATAAAAGATAACAGATCTTACAGTGATAAAAGACAAAATGTATAAAAATTTTTATTTCATTTCAAATATTTTTATTTTTGCATTTTTTTGTTTTTGTATTTTATTTGTTATTTTAAAAATTATTATTTTATTTTCTTACTAATTTTATTTGGTTATTTTTTGGCTTTGTCTTTGGAGAGGTTTTGGATCACAAAACTACCAAGCGCCAACTAGTAATGAAACAGGAAAAAGACCTTGACCAAAAGGAGGAAAGGGTAAAGACAAATGAGTTTATATGGCTAAGAGACTTCAAAGTGAGTCGGGAGGTCATTTCGGAGGTTATGCTTATGCACATCTCAGCAGGATCTCATTGACTGCCAAAGTAAATATTGCCTCAAATAGTGGGGCTCCTGAGGGCTCTGGAGACATCCAGACACTATAGACAGGGCAGACAGTTCAGGAGTTTGGTGCCCTGCCAGTGGGCCCTACTTTGGAATTTGTGCTCCTCAGTGTGACAGAGTTGGACTCAGGTGTGGTTTCCCTACACATGGCTCTTCTGCCCCTTCTATTTGAACCTATAGCTAGTACTAGACTTGATAGGTGTATGTCCAAGAGACTTAAATATTTGGGCTGCCCATATGCCAGTTGGGCCCTGAATCTCAACAGAGTTGCAACACCTACTCTCTAGTTTATTGGACTCACCCAGGACAGCTAACAAGGAGATGATGATGGATGAGAACAATCCCAAGAAACCGAGAGAGTCTGAAACTGCAAGCAAGATACTCCCATCCATCTGCCCCATGGGATCTAAGCCCCCTCTCAATTAGAAGCAGAGTGGACATCACCATCCCAGAATCCTCAGGATTGGGGAATGAATGATGGACTGGAGTAGACTTACTGGTATTCTACTATAGACTTATTGTGATTCTAGCAATGGAAGAACTTTTGTCATTGATGTGGAGGCAGTGGCCACTGGAGGTTCTGAGGGGAGGGAGAGGAAAAACTAGGTATAATATGGGGGCATTGTGGGGACTTGGGAATTGTCCTGAATGACATTGCAATGACAGATACAAGCCATTATATATCTTGTCATAACTTAAAAAATTGTGCTGAAGAGAGTGTAAACTACAACGTAAACCGTAGTTCACGCTTAGTGGCAATGCTTCAAAATGTGTTCATCAATTGTACCAAATGTACCACACTAACAAAGGATGTTGTGAATGTAGGAAAATGTGGGAGGGGGAGGGAGCGGGGTATATGGGAATCTCCTAAGTATTTTATGTTACATTTATGTAATCTAAAAAAAATTTTAAAGTACATAAAAATTTTTTCAAAAGAAATGTTGTTGGCTTGAATTTGGAGCAGCAGTGGTGACAAAGAGAAGTGGATGGGTTTTTAAAAAATATTTGGGATGTGTAAGTGGCATGATTTCATAGTGATCAGATATAGGGAGTGGGGAAGGGTGAGGATACCTCAGACTTAAAGTTGATTTCCTGTTGTCCTCCTCAACTTGCTTGTCCTTCCGTGCTCCCAATCTCAGGGAATGGATCGGCACCCTGGCACAGAGTAGGCAATCATTATCTTTGGAGTGAACGAATAAATGAATGGAGTAAAATTACATACAAAATATTCGCCAGCTCCTGAGAAATAAAAGGCATGTCTGGCTCAGCAGATGTCCAGCACAATTTCCCAAACACTTTTAGGAGCATTTGGGAAATCATCAGGTCCCATGCCCAGAACACCCAACTTCATGTCAACCTCTTATCCCGTAAATCTTTACATCAGGGCAATGGCAGGTGCTCATGAGTGTGGGGGATGTTTGGTGGTGGTGTAGAAAGAGGATCATGGTGGTGCCCAATTGATGTTCAGTACGACTTCAAACAGGAAGAGTCTCTTCCCACCAAAGAGATTTATTAATCCAAGGCCCCCTGCCCAGTCCTAGCAGGCAAAAAACACAACTGCTGGAAACATTGTGGACACCCTATATTTTACTTCCATTCCCAGGGTTGACAAGCAGAAATATAGAACTACTTGTGGTTTCTGATATAGACACTGAACAAGGAAGTGATCAGTTCCAGTTCATGCTTCCCAGAAATAAAGAAGCAGTTGTGGCATGTAAAAGTAGCCTCCAGATTCAACTACCCCAGTGAACATTCCCTGGTTATAGAAGAGAAGTGAAATCTGCAACTTAGAAGGGAAATGTGACTGTGTGAGAAGTAGAATTGGGGGTGGAGACATTCACTGAAGTACACTTTTTTGCCCCCTTTTACACAGGATCATTGGATAAACATCCTCTTCAGTGATAAAACCTAAATAATTTCTGGCCCTTTTCCTGGAAGAGCTTTTTGCTGCTGTAAGTTTATAGGAACAGCAATAAGAGGTCCTTTTCTGGGCATGGAGCCCAGGAATCGAAGGGCGGCTCTAGAGAACATCTGGTTTGCTTGATATATAGAAGCCAGCACTGCATGTTTGTGTTTGTGCGTGTATGCGTTTCTCTGATGCTGACTCATGGCATTGAAACCTCTCTGGAAACACCCCCACCCATCTAGCTAGCCAGTTTACACACACCCCTTTGGCTCCTCCTTGATTCAAATGTTAGGTCAAGAGGAAGAAAGAAAACAAATACAAGAGCTGCTGTCAAGCATCTAGAATTCTGTGTCCCACCTCTCGAGAAGAAAGACTGGCCCCAGCTCTGACTAAGTCCACTACAAGTAGGACTTTCCTTTCCAAGCACCAATAACACTTCAACCTTTGGCTAAAATTAGAAGAAAAGAGTCTCCTGTACTGTTCAGGAGGCAGGGGGCTGACAACTGGCAATAACGACAAAACAATGGCAGGCCTGAAGCTCACTACTCAAGCAGACCCTGAAATTGAGCTTTTTGTGAAGGTAAGTTTTCCAGCTATAATAACAGCATATGGAATGCATTATTTCTCAACACTGGACTTCAGCTTTTTATAAAGGTCAACATTTGGAGTAAAGCTATAGGAAAAAAATTGTATTCTGTGTTCTAGAAGGGTGCTTGGGTGTTTGGCTGCTCTTAGGTAACAACAGGAAAAGGCAAGTTGATATGATAGAAAGAGCATTAGACTGGTAGTCAGAGCATCTAATTGTATTCTCAGTGGCTTCTTATGTAACCTTGGACAATTCCCTCCTTCTCTCTGAACCTTTGTCTCTCCATCTATATAATGAAGGTCTGACAAGATGATCCTTAAGGGCTTTTTCAGCTCTAGAAATCTGTGTTTTATGAGATAGGTTTTGAAAGTCCTGGTTAGGTGAAGGAGAGAGCCAAGAATGACTTGATAGCCCCCTTTCCCATATCATAGCCAAGAAAAGAACTTTCTAAAATTCTCCCATAACAGACAAACATCAAATCAGGGTCACATGGACACTACTGGAGAGAAAAGGCCAAGAGTCTGTGTGTCTGTTATATGAAGAGGAAGCATTTTAGAATGCTGCTGCTTCCTCTTTATTGTTTGCCTTGGAAGTTTTTTTTTTTCAGAAAAGCCCTTTGGAAAACCCCCAAAGCAGGAGAAAGAAACATGTGCTTCTAAATTAGCTCATCAAGAAAAAAGGTTTTATATGGGTTTTTTCCAAGGAAAAAGTATATATTTTCCTAAATCCATACTTAAAATTAACTTTATTTTTCTCTGTATTTTCATTGACTATTAGAAGTACTAAGGATAATAATAATAATAAACTCTTTATATTATGCCTGAACCTTTTCTAAATATTTCACATATGTTACCTCATTTAGCTCTAAAAACAACTTAGGAAGTAGGTAATAATAATAATAATAACTATTATGATTATGTCATAGTCATAATATTATTATAATCATTTCCTTGATAAGTAAACTAAGGCACATAAAGTTTAAGCAATTGTCTCTCTAACTGTATAGTTTCTTGATGCCTTCAAAGACATGAAATAAGTATGTTTACCAAACATTAGGTTAAGCACCTGTTGTTCAAAGTGATACTTTCGCAACCATTTAAAATTATTTAGCAACTGGCCACATATATATACCAAAGGCATTATCAACCTGCCGTTTCAAAATAATAAGAGAGAGACTTTCACATTCCTTTAGCATTTCTTTGTAGTAAGGTAATCCAAATAAGTGTTTGCTGGACTATAGGACATAAGAGCTACTGCTCCTCTTTCTGAATTCCAGCAAACCACGTGGCTGCTCAGATAAGATATAAATAAGCTTTAATCTCCTGGCTTGCTTTTACATCTACCAATTCCAAACCTGAAATAATGCCTCTACATAAGGTAACTAAAGTGTTCCTTTTGTCCAAACTGTTCATCCAATTCAAATACCTCAAACCAATTGTTGACATTGGTTTGTTTATCTTCATAGACTTCTTATATTTGATTGATAATGTGAAAGAGAGAGGTTAGCAAATTACACAATGGGTAAGCAAATGTTAAATTAAAATAATAACTTTCTGGTTAAAATAGCTAATCATTTATTGAGTATTTACTACATGAAATGTACTGTGCTAAATGGTTTATTATTGACCAATTTTATTGATATAGAAATTAAAGCAAAGAGCAGTTAAGTAACTTTGTCCAAGGTCACAAAACTAGTGAATGGCAGTTAGGATGCCAACACTTTAAAATAACTATGCCTAATCTTACTCAATTGTTTTCAATTGGCCGAATTTTTCATTAAATTTTCCCAGAATTTCATTAGATGGAATTCTTTAGATTTAAGTTTATTTAATGGCATTGATACAAATTACATATTTTCTGGAAGAACCTTGAGTATCAGCTGGTCCAGATTTTTGTTTGGCTTTGCTTTAAGATGTGTTCCATAGATCTCTAGATGTTTCATGGAGGATATTTAGGGGAAGGCCATAGAGGTGGAGAAAGTTGAAAAATCCTAATGAGTAAGTTATAAAAGCACTTCCCTTTACCAATGGTGTGTCCTTTATATACAATATGATTCCTTTCCAAAGATTAAACGAGTCTGTGATTTCCTTCAACTACCTCTGGCTGTGCCTCAAAAACTCTCCCACGTTGAAAGGGAAAGTCTAAGGTCATGTATGTTACTAGAAGGAAAGCTAAAAACAGTAACACGGGACCGTATAAGATAGTAAAACCTCATGTAAAACACAAATATGGGTGATATTGCATATATATAAGACCGTTTTTACAAAATATAAATACAAATATACTAGAGAGAAGGAAACAGAATAGCAGCTATGTACAGTAGGGAAAGCAATAGAGAGATTGAAAGGTGACGAGTTTTTTGTTTATTATTATTATTATTGGAATAATGAAAGTGCTCTAAGAGTGATTGAAGTGATGAATGCATAAATATGTGATTATACCAAATACCATTGATTTTACACTTTGGATGGATTTATGTTTTATTAATATGTATCAATAAAATTGATTTGATTTTTTTAAAAAAAAATCTCCCAAAACTTCTTCCCCATACCACTGATGGGATCCCTACAAGAGATTAAGTTCTTTCCTGTCACAATTAAGAATTAATATAATACCACCTACACGTTCCAGGTAGCCAGTGAAAACATTGCTTTTCGGCTTTGAATGTTTGGGGCTAGATTTATACCAAGTAACCAAGAAGAAAGGATTTTGTAACATATTTTCTTTTATCTAAATCCATAGCTCATACTATTGGTTTGTTGTTCATTGTTAAATGGGACATTTGAGTTCTTTACCAAATACTCTAAAATTAAATTTTAGCCTATTTGTATCATGGGATCTAACATTACAGAATCTAACATTTGGGCCAAAAATTCTGAATGTAATATTTTTGTCAAAAACTTTGTGTTGGAAAGAAGGCAGAGATGGTACTCTTCTCTGAATGTTCGGACCATTTTTAAGCTCTCTCAGAACCATCATAAAGACTGCAATTTAAAAATTGAACAAAACTATTAGCTGGAAGAAATTAATATTTAAGAGTGTGAGTTGTTTAGTAGACAGTCCCAGGTATATTAACTGAGAAGAGTGTATGTCATCAGCTCTACCACTGACTGAGTGTACTTGAGCAAGTCACTTAGTCTCTCTAAGCCTCAATTTCCTCATTTGTTAAACAAGGGTAATAACAGAACCAACTGCATAGGATCATTGAGAGGATTAAATGAGACAGCCTATGTAAAGCACAGTCGTTGGTAACATAGTAAACACTCAATAAACGTTAGCTATTATTGTTGCTATTACTACTTTTCATGTTTAGAAACTTAGAGCACAAGCACAAAGAGAAAAAGTTGGTTTGGTGAATGACTACATCCTGTTTTTGCCAGCTAAAGTTACTTAAGAGGTAGATAACCAATCAGGCTAGGGAATTTACATCCTTAAATTTTATGTGATGGCACTTTAAATCAACATAACATAAACTAACAAACAAACAAAAACCCTTCAGTTTTCCTGTAAAACTTTACTGCATTTCCCATCACCACCACCACACCTCACTGTTTTGCTTTTCCTTTTGCCAAAGGCGATCCACCCTTCCTGCCATATCTATTATCAGACTCCATTCTTCTTCCTGCCTCCCACCCTTAATCATGTTTCCACCCGTTAACTCCAGTTCTGATTGGATCCCTAGTCTCACTTCAGCACACAACTCTTACAAAAGAAATATAGCTGCCAGGGTTGGTTGTTTCTTCCCATACTTCTTCATTCTCTGATACCACAAAAAGGCAACAATAAAGAAACATGATTTCTTCTTACATCCACTAAAGAAAAAGCAGGTCAGTGTGTTGAGTAAAGACAAGGGGAGGAATTCAGTTTGGGACATGTTGAGATTGAGGTGTTTAAAACATGGAACTCTCATGAGGACACTACATCAGCTATAGCCCTCTCAAAAAGTGATTGCTTTTTCTTCCTCAGTCTCTGAGTCTGGAGACGGGGTAGGTGTTCTTTAGATATTCTTGTTCCTCATGGCTATTTCCGGACCATTCTCCTTCCCCCGATCCAGAGAAATACTTAGATTTAGCTTTATAATATCAGACTAGAGCACCACTATGTCCGTTTGTTACAGCAATCTTCTACACCCCAGATCACTCTCCCTTATTCCTTGAGGATTTTAGCTCCTGAATCACTGTCACTCTCTCCAATACTACTCTTGTCATAATGCTTGGTGATTTCAGTATCTTACACTGATGACCTTTCTAACACTCTGGACTCTCAGATCCTTGACTTCCTCTCCTCCAGTGATTTTGTACTCCACCATCTCTCAGCCACCCCTCCCATAGTCAGACCCTTAACTCTGTCACTCCAACATCTGCAACTTTTGCATAATATCACAATATTTTGTTTTGCTCTCTTCTGTTTTTTAATCTTTTCTATTTTAATCAATTTTATTGATATAATTTACATAAAATAAAATGCACCTATTTTAAGTGCACTGTTCAATGACTTTTAACAAATGTATACACATGTATAACCACCACTCCAACTAAATTATAGAATATTTCCATCACCCAGAAAGATCCTTTGTGTCTCTTTGCAGTCAATCTTCCCCACCTCACCTCACTATCCTCTACCTATAGGCAACCACTGATCTGCTTTCGGTCAGGCTAGAGTAATTTGCATTTTCTAAAATTTTCTATAAATGGAATCATACTGTATGTACGCTTTTTGCCTGACTTCTTTCACTCAGCATAGTTATTTTGAGATTTGCCCATTTTGTTATATGTATCAATTGCTCTTTTTTTTTTTTAATTGCTAGAGTATTCCTTTGTATGAATGTACAACATTTTGTTTATCCAGTCACCCTTTGAAGGGCATTTGAATTGTTTCCAGTTTTGGGCTATTATGAATAAAGTTTCTATAAACATTCATGTTGAAGTCTTTGTATGGCCATATGCTTTCATTTCTCTTGGGTAAATACCTAGGCTCGGAATTGCTGGGTCATATGATAGATAGATGTTTAACTTTGTCAAACTTTCTTCCAAATCAGTTGTACCATTTTATACTGTCAAGAGCAGTGTATGAGTGTTCCAGTTGCTTCACATCCCTGCCAACACTTGGTATGGTCAGCCTTTTGAATTTCACCTATTCTAATGTGTGTTAAGTTGTAGTTCATTGTGGTTTTGATTTGCATTTCCCAAATAAGTAATGAGGTTGAACATCTTTTCATGTCCTTATTTACCATCTGTATACTTCTCTTTGTGAAGTGCCTGCTCAAATCTCTTACCCAATTTTAAAGTTGGGTAAATTGTTTTGTAATTTAGTTATAAGTGTTCTTTATTTATATGTTTTACATATTTTGGATGCAAGACCTTTTTCATTTCCTTAACAATTCTTTTGAAAGCAGATTTTTACTTTGATATAGCACTATTTATCAAAATTTTCACTTTTCTCCCTTACTCTCTGAATCCTGGTCATATTGGCCTTCTTTCACTTCCTTATACATGCCATGCTCAAGTCTGATGTTGCAAGGCCTTTACTATTCCCTCTATTTGAATGCCCTCTTAATGTCCATTCACCTAGTTAATTCTTACTCATCCCTTGAATTTGGTTCAAATGCCATTTCCTCAGACATTTCCTTGAGCAAACCCACATAGATTAGGTTCCTTTGTTACGCACTCTCATAATTCATTTCCTTCCTTCAAGTAATTTATCTCACTTTAAAGCTGAGAGTTTATTTAGGGGAACATTTTTTTATTTTAATACCAAGTTTTGTTTAATGTCATATTCCTAGTACCTAGCAAAATGCTTAGTATATGTTAAACACATAATAATAATTTGTTCAATGAACAAATTATTAGATGAATGATTGAATAATAAAGGGTTCACAGATAAACTCAAGTATATATAAAATTTCAAAGTGAAAAAGTGTGTTGTTTTCAATCAGGTGGGAGAAGATGAATTTGTTTCAAAGAATGGTGTTAAGACAACTACTAATTACTTGTAAAAAAAAAGAAAAGAAAAGCTACAAAAGGTGGAGTGCCAATACAACACTTACACCATAATAAATTCCACATAGACCAAACAAATGCAAAGACAAAACCATAAAAGATACTAGAAGAAAACACAAGAGATTTTTGTAATAAAACAAAATAAGAAATTAAAATAAGAAATAATCATTTTACAATCTTAATGCTATAAAGCTTTTCTAAACATACCACAAAAACCAGACTGCATAGAGAAAAAGAATGATAGATTTTATGTAAAATTTAAACTTTACATAAGATATGTTTTTTAAATTACATAGAACATGTATCATGAAGAGTTAATGTCTTCAATATACAAATAAATTTTCCAAATCAGTAAGGAAAAAAAGCATCACCTTAATAGAAAAATGGAAAATTGGCATGAACAAACAATTCACAAAATAAAATAAGGAAATCTTATTTTGCTCTGAAAATAAGGAAATGAAATAGTCAGTGAACATATAGAAAGATACTCTCACCTTTCAGGATGGAAATCTAGCAGGACTTACTAAAATGGAAAATGTGCATACTCTTTTTTTTTTTTTTAAAGATTTTATTTATTTATTCATTTATCCCCCCCTTGCTGCCCGCGCTCGCTGGGTCAGCCAACCACGCCATGCAGGTGGGCTTGCCTTCACCAGGAGGCCCCAGGAACCGAACCCGGGGCCTTCCATATGGTAAACGGGAGCCCCACTGATTGAGCCACAGCCGCCTCCCGATGTGCATACTCTTTACAACATTATCATTTCAAAAATAACCCTAAAGATATAATCTCAGAAGTGGAATAAGTTATATGCCCAGAAATGTTTTTTGCAGAAGTATTTTTAGTAGCAAAAAATTTGAAATAACCTAAATATCCATCAATCATTTATATAAATTTTGGTAATATATAAAATTCATTATTATTATGTACTCATAACACTTATAATTTTGCATATAATAAAATTATTTGATTCATTATCTCTCTCTCTCTCTCTGCTAGATGGTAGAATCTATGAGAGTAAGGATTTCCCACTGTTCCCCTAGGAAATAACTCAGTTCCCAGTAAGCATTCAATACATATTTGCTGAATGAATTAATGAACTAATGCATTTCTTTATCTTAATAGGCTGGGAGTGATGGGGAGAGTATTGGAAACTGTCCCTTTTGCCAACGCCTTTTCATGGTTCTCTGGCTTAAAGGAGTTAAATTCAATGTTACTACTGTTGACATGACCAGGTAAGAGAACTCAGGAGATGTTTAATTCTGGAGATTGAGATCAGTAGACACCAATACAGTCTTTTTTTTTTATTTTTATTATGGGTAAAAATCAAAATTCTCACAATACATACAAACATTTGCAAAATGATATGTAAATATATATGCATATATGTGTATTTGCTTACAAAAATGTTATTTATATATATATATATATACATATATTTTAAGAGGTGCTTAGATTACCTAAAATATTACACGGAACCTACTGGGATTCCCATGTTGCCCACCTCCCACACCTCCCACCACATCCAACACAAACTTGGTGTTTGTATAATGCGTATCTTATCTATAGGCCTAACTTTGCATATTTTTCAATAATCATAGAAAGCCTGAAGAGCTGAAGGACTTAGCCCCAGGTACCAATCCTCCCTTCCTGGTGTATAACAAGGAGTTGAAAACAGACTTCATTAAAATTGAAGAGTTTCTAGAGCAGACACTGGCTCCTCCAAGGTACAGCATTTTACAGGATTCCATTGTACTTGAGATAATCTATTTTATCGGTCTGTTTATTGCAGATTGAGGATTCTTCCTTCTAGGCATCTAACTCAACATTTCTACTGCCAGACATCTCTTTTTCTGTCTTTCTAGATAAGTTTTGGGAAGATCCCCCTTGATTGCTTCATATATGATAAGAAAAGTTCTGAATTACTTATTTAATTTATAGGTAATATATTAGAAAGTGGCAAGGATAGACTTGGAAACCTGGGGAAGGCAGATAAATTTGGACCACATTTAAATTCAGCCATATACTGATCCATAATGAAGTTTCAGGATATTTATACTAGTAGAAATCAGACTTATTTTACTGCAGATCTCTCAGAAGAGCTTCAATTTTGAAATAGCCTTTAATTTAGTCTGATCTCTTAGGTTGGGAAACTGAATGTTGAAGTGGTTTGAGATTTCAGGGCCTACATGTCAAATGAAGTGCATGTATAAACCTCCCCTTTCAACTTCAAATACACAAAAAGTAGATAAAATATTTCAAATGTTTTTTTTTTTTTTTTACAAAAATTCATAACATACTTTAAAGCAAGAAAGTACGTTTTTTTTTGTTGTTGTTGTTTTTTTTTTTTTTTACCGGGAGGTACCGGGGATCGAACCCCGGTCTCTCCATATGGTAGACGGACGCCGAACCTCTTGAGCCACATCCG
Organism: Tolypeutes matacus; assembly: GCA_026826555.1. Classification (NCBI taxonomy): domain Eukaryota; kingdom Metazoa; phylum Chordata; class Mammalia; order Cingulata; family Chlamyphoridae; genus Tolypeutes; species Tolypeutes matacus. Next base: position 1,799,877 of record JAKSZT010031534.1, on the reverse strand, counting down.
TTTCCCAAGAAAGTACGTTTTCTCTGGTGTAGAAATGGAGAGAGAATCCACAGTGAAGTGGGAGTAACATTAGCACTGTATAGCTTATGAAGACTGATCAGGGCTGGACCTTAACACCACTGATTAAATGAGGACAGAACATACTCAATGCGAAGGCTGGAGGCCAGGAAACAGGTCTCATGCAGCTAGCAAAAGGCCAGAATTGTATTGTCTAGTCTTGAATGAGAAATGTGCATCTCTGTCTACCCAGGATAGTGTCTGGAAACAAGAAGCCTGTTGTATTCATTTTCTATTGCTGTGTAACAACTTACCACAAACAGTGTTTTAAAACAGCATCCATTTTTTATCTGAAAGTTTCCATTGGTCAGGAGTCCAAGCACAGCCTATATGGGTACTCTACTCAGTCTCACAAGGTTGCAATTAAGGTGTCAGTCAGGGCTGCATTTCTCATCTGGGGCTAGGAGTCTTCCCCAAGCTCATTAAGATTGTTGGCAAAATTCAGTTCCTTGCAGCTATAAAACTGAAGTCTATGTTTACTAGCTAGCTGTCAGCCAGGGTCCACTTTCAGTTCCTACAGGCCTTCTCTCCATGGGTAATTTACAACATAGCTGCTCTCTTTCTTCTGAGTCCAGAAAGAGAATGTTTCTCTGATGCTTTACCTTCTTTTTAGCATTCATCTGATTGGATTATGCCTACCCAGGATAGTATCCCATTAGATTAATTCAAAGTCAACTGATTAGCAACCTAATTATGATTTTTATATTCCATTATATTCACAGTTCCCACCCACAGTAAAGGGGAAGGCCTTACATAGCGTATGTACAACAGGTGTCAGGAATCTTGGAAGCCATCTTAGAATCCTGTCTACCACACCTTCCTATGACCAAGAATCAAAGCAGAGTTACACACAAACTATAGACTCCCAAGGCTACATTATTCATTCTTTAATGCTGTGCATGGCAGTTTGAAACTTTTGTGGACCCCAGAAAAACCATGTCCTTAGGGTTAATCCATTCCCATGCATGTAAACTTATTGTTTTGGTGGGGCTTCTTGATTAAATTACTTCAGTTAAGGGCCTCTGGTTAGATTGCGTGACCCAGGTTGGGTCTTAATCCTCTTACCAGAGTCCTTTATTAACAGAGGAATAAAAAGCCACAGAAACAGAAAAAAAACTGCAGAGACAGAGAGAAACACCCAGAAGCTAAGAAAGAGGGTCCCAGAGGCTGGAGGCTGGAATCAGCAGAACAGAGAGGCATGGAGAGAGGGTCCCAAAAGCCGAGAGAGAAAGCCACAGACAGAGCAGCCTGAAGCTGAAGGCAACATGGCCTGGAGGAGAAGGCAGGGACTGGCAGAGCCATCATTGTGCCCTGCCATATGGAAAGAGTCCAGGATCACCAGCAGCCGACATCTGGGGAGAAAGCTTTGCCTGATGCCTTGATTTGGACATTTTTGTCAGCCTCAGAACTATAAGCTTATAAGTAATAAATCCCCATTGTAAATGCCAACCCACATCTGGTATATTTCATTGGCAGCCTTTAGCAAACTAAAACACTGTAATTTCCATTTTCTCTTTTTTAACTCATGAATTAGATAGAATTTTTTTCTTTTTTTTCCCCAAAACATGAAGGAATGACTATCTTTTGGAATTGATTTCTAATTATCTTCCATTATGATCAGAGAATTCCATTTTGGCTAAAGTTGCACTGGTAGAATATCATTCTTTTAGTTAGAATTTCCCTGATATGTAATATTCTTGCTTTTATGTTCAATCTTTCTGAAACACTTTGTTTTAAGCATGTCTCTTGAGCTCAGCATATAGCAACAGGCAGTTGCTGATGGGGGCCAGGGAAATGAGCAGAACTTTCTGTGGAGATTTAGAAGGCTTAAAGCACATGACCAGTTCCCCAAATTTGCCAAATTCTGAGGCTTCTCAGGGTGGGATGGAAAAAAAGACTAAGCTGAAAGTCACTGACAAGAAGACCAAATCTTTCCAGTCTTATGAATCAAAAATTTGAATTCAGTACTTGCCAGATTAAAGGACCCTGAAGAATATTCCAGGCACTCATATGAAAATCCCACTCATGAAAGACTAAGTCTTTCCAGGGCTGTAACACAGCCTAGATTCAGTGCAGTCTTTGATTGAATTAAGGTGATAGTTATCACTCTAACTTCCCAGAAGATGAAAAATTAAGCTGTCTCGAGAAGAAAATAATTTGGAGCTTCTGCAATTTTTATGCATGTCTGCCATTCAAAAGAAAACAGCCAGAAACATAAACTATAGGATTATATGAGGGAAAAATAAGAGCCAAAAAAGCCAGTAGAAACAAACCAAAAAGTGATCCATATATTGTAGTTAACCAAAAATAATTTTTATATAGCTGTGATTGATATGTTCAAGAAAAAAGAGGAGAACATGGAGAAAATAGATGTAAAGATGGATGTTTTCACTAAAGAATTAGAATGTATTTTTAAGAAAACAAAATGAAATTCTGTAACTGAAAAATACAATATCTGAATATAAGGATGTCTCACATAAGTTTAACAACAATGAGACACAGCAGAAGAGATGTTTAGTAAACTGGGAATTAGTATAGAGAAAATATCCAAACTGATGCAAACATAGAAAAAAAGAATAAAAATTTATTAAAGAGCATTAGAGACATGAGAGATTCAGTGAAAGGTCTAACATATGTGTAACTAAGGTCTCCAAAGGAGAGAGAAAACTGGAATAAGCAATATTTGAAGTGGTAATTTTCATCCAAAATTGATTAAAAACAACTACCCACAATTTCAACAAGGTCTGTGAGCCCTCAAATTCAAAGAAAACCACATGAAGGCACATCATAGTAAGATTTCTGCAAACCAAAAATGAAGATAAAATAATTAAAAGAAACGAGAGAACAAAGACACTTTCCCTCAAAGAAGCAACAATAAGACTGACATCTGACTTATCCATAGGGAAAATGGAAGCCAAAAGACAATGGAGGAGCAGATGTAGCTCAATGGTTGAGTGCCTGCTTTGCATGTGATAAGGTCCCAGGTTCAATCTCCGATACCTACTTAAAAAAAAAAAAAAAAAGGTGATGGAATAATATCTTAAAAGTGCTGAATGACTTTTTTTTTTTTTAAGATTTTATTTATTTATTCATTTATCCCCCCCTTGCTGCTTGTGCTCGCTGGGTCAGCTAACCGCGCCATGTGGGCGGGCTTGCCTTCACCAGGAGGCCCCGGAAACCGAACCCGGGGCCTCCCATATGGTAAACGGGAGCCCTACTGATTGAGCCACAGCCGCTTCCCCTGAATGACTTTTAAATCACTTTTAAATCATCGCCAACTTAGAATCATATGCTTAGCAAACTTATTCTTCAAAAACAAAGGTAAAATAAAGATATTTTCATATAAGGAAAGCTAAGAGAATTCATTGTCAGCATTCCTGAATCAAATAACAAACTTAAAGGCTTTCTTCAGGAAGAAAAAAAAAATGACCTTAGGTGGCAAATACAGAATTACATTAAGTTACGAAGAGCAACGGAAAGAGTAAATATGTGGGTAAATATAAATGAGTATTAACTGAGTATTTACTGCAGAAAGCAATAATAGCAATATCTTGTGGGCTTAAAATGTAAGTAGGCAAATGCAAGAGAGTAATGAAGCAAAAGATAAGAGAGTGGTAAGGGCAGTTAAAGATTTATAAATTTCTAGTATTTTCAAGGGCAGAGTAAGAGTAATAATTTACACTAGACTGTAATGAGTGATAATATGCATTTTGTAATGTTTAAAGTAACCATTAAAAGAACAATAAAATAATTATTAATACAAGTTAATAGAGGAAAAAGGTAAAAGTAAAAAAGTATGTGAACACCTAACATCCATTTCTTGGTTTCTAAATATCATTCTCTAAAAAAGAAATCAGGGATTCTTAAAGAAATGGCTAGTTATAAGGCCAGGGAAGGGAAAATACAAGATGAGCCTGAAATATCCTGTAGTACCAGAAAATAAGGAAGCACTCAGAAAACAAAAGGATGGGGCATGTCAAAAGCACACAGAAGCCAACCAGAAAGACCTCTCAATGGCGAAAGCTGGAACAATTTGAACAAAAATAAATAAATAATGTAGTATAAAACAAAGTATAAAATAAATATTCATGAGTACATGCTGATATAAATAAATGATTGAATGGATAAATAAATGGTAGAGAATCACATATCCTACAAAGGACTAGTTTCAGAATATATGAAGACTTCTCAAATCTCAACAGTAAGAAAACAAACCAATTTAGAAATGGGAAAAATTTGAATAGATATTTCACCAAAGAAGCTATATGGATGGCAAATAAGCATGTGAAAAGATGGTGAGCATCACTAGCCTTTAGGAAAAATTCAAGTTAAAACCTTGAGGAGGTACCACTACACATCTATTAGAATGGCTAAAATAAAAAATGCTGATAATACCAAATGCTGATGAGGATGCCAAACATCTGGAACACTCATGTATTCCTTGTGGAAATGCAAATTGGTACAGCCATTCTGGAAAACAATTTGGGAAACATAATACCACATAATCCAGCAATCTCACTCTTGAGTGTTTTCCCTAGAGCAGTGGTTCTCAACTAGGACTATTTTGTCCCCATGGGGACATTTGGCAATGTCTATAGACACTTCTGGTTGTCAAGATTGGGGGAAGGGGTTCTTCTGGCATCTAGTGGGTAAATGCCAGAGATGTTGTTAAACATTCTGTGATACACAAGACAGCCTAACACAACAAATAATTACCTGGCCCAAAGTGTCAATGGTGCTGCTGTTGAGAAATCTTGCCCTAGAGAAATGAAAAAATATGTTCACACAAAAACTTATACACAAATATTTATAACAGCTTTATTCATAATCACCCAGAATTAGAAATAACCCAAATGCCCTTCAATGGGTGAATGGATTAACAAATTGTGCTAAATCCAAACTATGGGATATTACTCTACAATTTTTAAGAATTAACTATTGCTATATACCACGACTTAGATAAATTTAAAAGGCAATGTTGCTAAGTGAAAGAAGCCTGTCTCAAAAGGTTACTTACTATGTGACTCCATCTATATGCCATTCTTAAAAAGGAAAAACTACACAGTGTTGGAAAACAGATCAGTGGTTTCCAGAGCTTAGGAATGGGGGAGGATGTGAATAAAAGAGTTACACAGGGGAGTTTTTGGGGGTGATGGAACAGTTTCGTATCCTGATTGTGGTGGTTGCTTTACAACTTTATGAATGTGTTAAAATTCTGAATACTTCCCAAGTGTTATTTTACTGTACAATAATTTCAAAATATAATTAAACATTAAAAATATTTGCTTAGTTTAAAAGAATTCAAGAAAAGAGAAATGGAAATATAAAATCACTGGGTCGATAGAAAGTGCTGAGCAAGATAGTAGATATAAACACAAATAGATTTGTCATGATATCAATGTGAATAGACTAAATATTACTATTAAAAAATTAGGATGTTAAGACTGAATAAAAAACTTTCAAAAACAAAACAAAAACATACAAACTCCAAATATATGTTGCTTACAAGAGACCCACCTTAAATATAAGTATACAAAGAAGTTGAATGTAAAAAGATGGAAGAAGATTTACCATGCAAACATTAACTAAAAGAAAGCTGGTGTAGCTATACTGATATCAGACAAAATAGACTTAAGGCAAGAAGCATTACCATGGATAAAGTAGGATATTTTATAATGATAACAAGGGTCAATACACCAAGAAGGTATTACAATCTTAAATGTTAACATAACTTCAAAATTTAAATATTTGTCAGAACTAAAAGGAGGAATAGAAAAATCCACAATAATAGCAGACTTTAACACACCTCTCTGATAGAACATGAATTAAAATGTTGGTAACAACATAGTGAATCTTTTGAATACAATTAATAAAATGTACTTAATTGATTTTCATAGATCACTGCATGGAATAATGACAAGATATACTTTTTTCCCAAGTGATAATGACACATTTTCCAAAACTGATGATAAGCTAGGTCATAAAGTAAACCTCACCAAATTTCAAAGGTTCAGTATCATCCAGAGTATGATCTCTGGGTACAGTGGAATTAAACTAGATCTCAATAACAAAAATATAACTATAAAACCATACCTGCTTGCAAATTAAGTAATACACTTCTAACCAAAGAATAAATCACAATTAAATTTAGAAAAAATTTTACCTGAATTCTAATGAAGAAACTATCAATATGGTTGGATACATATTGTAATCTGAATGCAAAGTGTGGTGGCTTGGAGTTATGTACCCAGAAAAACATGTTCTTAATATTAATCCATTTCTGTGGGAGTGAACCCATTGTAAGTAGGACCTTTTGATGAGTTTACTTCAGTTAAGACATGGCCAAACTGAATCATATCTTAACTTTATGATTGGAGGTCTTATAGAGAAAGCCACAGAAAGAGAAAGCCATGGGGAGAAGCAAGAAGCTGGAAATCAATGGAATCTTGAATAGGAACGAGAAGAAACCACAATGTGCATTGTCATGTGACAGAAAAGTCAAGGGCCAAAAAACACTGGCAGCCGGCTCAGAATGACCCAATCTTCAGGGAGTATGGCAATTTGATATTATTTATGAATTCCAAAAAGGAGATATTGATTATGTTTGTAAATTGGTCTGTTCCTCTAAGTGTGATACCCTTTGATTGTATTAAAATCAGAGGCTTCAGTGTTACTTGATTAAGATTAGGGCTTTGATTTGGCCACATCAGTAGGATGTTGAGTCCCCACCCCCTTGGTGGGCAGACACTCACACAGAAAATGACACAGCAGAGCTGAGTTTTGATGCTGGAGCCCTGGGGAAAGAGCTGATCCATTTGCCTGATAGTTTACAGCTGGCCTTGTAGAGAGAGCAGAGCAGCTGAGCCCGGAAAGAGACAAGCCCTGGGAAGAAAGACAAGCCTTATGCCAGCCTACAGCTGAGATCCAAAGAAGCTGGGACCATGGAACCTTCAGAGGAAGAGGAAAGCTGAACCCTCACAGAGAGTGGCAGCCATCTTGCTCCAACAAGTGGCACAGACTTTGGTGAGGGAAGTAATTACTCTTTATGGCCTTATGACTGTAAGCTTCTACCCCAAATAAATAAGCTTTATACAAGACAACAGATTTCTGGTACTTTGCGTCAGCACCCCTTTGGCTAACTAATACAGGGAGTAAACAATGCCTTGCTGATGCCTCAATTTTGGACTTCCTCTAGCCTCAAAACTGTGAGCCTATAAATTCCCATTGTTTAAGCCAACCCTTTATATGGTACTTGTTTTAGCAGCTGGGAAACTAAAATGGTTTCTGGTACCAGAAAGTGGGGTGTTGCTATGACAAATACTTAAAAATGTGGAAATAGTTATGGAACTGGGTAAGGGGTAGAGGCTGGAAGAATTGTGAGGTGCTTGATAGAAAAGCCTAGATAGCTTTGAAGAGACTGTTGGTAGAAATATGGATGTCAAAGGTACTTTGGATGAGGCATTAGAGGGAAATGATGAATGTGTTATAGGAAACTGGAGGAAAGGTGATCTTTCTTATAGAGTGGCAGAGAACTTGGCAAAATTGTGTTCTGATGTCATATTGGAAGTGGAACTTGTAAACTGTGAACTTGGATATTTTAGCTGAGGAGATTTCCAAGATAAATGTGGAAGGTACAGCCTGGCTTCTCCTGGAAGTTTATAGTAAAATCCAAAAGAAAAGGGGTAAGCTGAAAACTGAACTCTTAAGCACAAAGAAACCAGAAATTGATGGTTTGGAAAGTTCTGAGCCTATAAAGATAATGTGATCTGAGACTTGGGCCAGAAGCTGTTCTATTGGGTGTTTCCGTGAGCTTTGGGAAAGTGAATACGTGGAGAATAAGGCTCCATGTGAGAGTTTAACTGAATATGGATCCAACCAGTGATTTCAGTGGAAGTCAAGATTGAAAATGCAGTTATCCAGGAATCATCTGTGAAAAGTTCAAATGTCTGATGGTTTGGACCCACTTGAACTACACAGAAAGCCAACAAGGTTTGTACAAAATTTATATGAGCAGTACTACTGCCAGTTTGGACTGAAATGGACAGATAATGGATGAATTGAAGGAAGCATGACTTCAAGGGAAGAACCATGGAAGCTGAGGTCTCCACCAAAGAGATTTCCTCAGACCAAGAGAGTAAGCCCACCCATGTATGCAGAAAGGGCAGGTTCATCCTGCACTTAGAGGGGTAAAGCCTTGTGCCCTGTTGTTCAGCCATTTTGTTGATTGGAGAGGATGGGTCCTTCACCCCATTGTTCAGGGAGGGCATGGCCACTACACAAGCACTTGGAAGGGGTGGGACTGACACTCAATCAGGACCAGAGGACAAAACATTGATCCAGAGATGACTTTCAGACCTTGAAATCTAATGGAGTTTGCCCTACTGGGTTTCAGACTAGTTTAGGATCCTTTTGACCCCTGTTTTCCTTCCAATTTCCCCATTCTGGAATGGGAATGTGTATCCTATGCCTGTCCTTCCATTGTACATTGGAAGCAGATAACTTGTTTTCTAGGTTTCAAAGGTCCATCAAACAGAGAAATTTTACCCCAGGTTAGCCCATACCCATAAATGATTTTGATAAGACTTTGAATTTAGCATTATTCTAAAATAGCTTAAGGCTTTTGGGGTGTCATGATACAATTAATGTATTTTGCATGAGGTAAGAATATATATTTATGGGGTCCAGAGAGTGTGACTGTGGTGCTTGGAGTAATGTACTCCATAAAAATATGTTCTTAATCTTAACCCAGTCCTGTGGGAGTGAGTCCATTGTAAATAGAATCTTCTGATGAGGTCATTTCAGCTAAGGTGTGACCCAACTGAATCAGGAGGGGTCTTAATTCTATTACTGGAGGCCTTTTAAAGAAATCCACAGAAAGAAAGCCATGGGGAAAAGCAAGGCAATGGAAATCAACAGAACCCAGGTGAGGAAGAAGATGCCACAATGTGCATTGCCATGTGATGGAAAAAACAAGAACCAAGGATCACTCAAAACTGTGAGCCAGCCCCAGAATGCAACAGTCTTCAGGGAGAAAGCATTGCCTTGTTGATATCTTGACTTTGGATTTCTTCTAGCCTCAAAACTGTGAGCATAGGATGTCATAAACATGGTGATGTGACATCCCTTGAGAAAACTTTCCCATAGATTCAGCAAATAAAAGGCAAATCCCACTTCCTTAGAACTCTGGAAAACAGTGGAGACAGGATAAGGACTCCAAAAATGCTGAATTGAAGAAAACTGAAAATATCAAGTAGGAAAATTTCATCCCAGACCTGGTGGTCCACTCCTTATCCCTCAATCCAGTGCAGCTTAGAAATTGTTCAGTGACAGTGGCCCAGACCCCTCCCACCTCCCACTGGGGAGAGCAGTGAGAGAACCCCACACACATACAGGCACAGGGAACCAAGTACACAGAGAAACTGGTTGGAAAACAAGCTGTTGAGGAGTGATGCATAAAAAAAGGCCCCAAAGAGGAAAATTTTTAAAAAGAGATAGACAAGTGTAAAACTGCAGCTGGAAAGTGTTGCACTCACTCATTCCAGTTTCTGTTGACTGGACCACATAAACACAAAACAGACTTTTCTATAGTGACCAACCTTTCTGTATTGACCCCATCAGGCTCCTGGGGGCAGGATACCCTAATGGGAAAAACAGAGGCAGAATAGCCTCATAGAGAATAAAAGGGGGGTTAAACTAAACTGCTGTAAGACAGGAGGGTCGCAGAACTGAAAAGAGTAAGGAAAATGGAACTCTCAGTGAGGGAGAGAATTTAAACAAATCATAGGAGCTGGGGAGAAAAATCTACACAATAACAAGCAGAGCAGGTCAACATTCCAAGAGAAGGAAAAGAAGAAAGGAAGTTTTCTCCTGGAGGTGAAATAATTACACAAAATGCAATATTAAAAATTGGACCAGGGAAGCGGCTGTGGCTCAATCAGTAGGGCTCCCGTTTACCATATGGGAGGCCCCGGGTTCGGTTCCCGAGGCCTCCTGGTGAAGGCAAGCCTGCCCGCACGGCGTGGTTAGCTGACCCAGCGAGCACAAGCAGCAAGGGGGGTATAAATGAATGAATAAATAAATAAAATCTTTAAAAAAAAAAAATTGGACCACATATCAAGGACAAGAATCAAATAAAGAAGAGCTGAGAAAATCTGATCAGTTATACATTGGCTATTCTAAATGTCTAGAATAAGATGGACCAAGCATCAAAGAAGAGCCTTAACACAAAAACAATCAACAATAAAACCCTAGGCAAGAGAGAAAAACTGAACTTCAGAGTTAACTCATCAAGATAATCAGAGATCTAGATATCAGCAAACATTAGAAACTGATGTTAGAAACATACTAAGAAACAGGAAGATATGGCTCAGTTAAGAGAACAAATTAAACTTCAGAGGATACAGAGAATTTGGAACAGCTAATCAAAGAAGTTCAAACAAATCTCCTAAAGCAATTCAAGGAGATGAAGGAAAATATGAATAAAGAGATAAAGGATATTATGAAGAAAGTGTGTGAGCATAAAGAAGAATTTGAAAATATAAAGGGAAAGATAACAGAAATTATGGGAATGAAAGGCACAATAGTAGACATTAAAATACAATACAGACACACAACAACAGACTTGAACAGGCAGAAGAAAGAATCGGTGAATTAGAAGACAGGACTATCAAAATCATACAGTCAGAAGAACAGGTAGAGAAAAGAATAGAAAAATTAAACACTGTGTCAGGGATTTGAGTGAAAACACAAAATGCACAAACATAGACATCATGGATGACCCAGAAGGAGAATAAAAAGGAAAAGAGGTAGAAAGACTATTTGAGGAAATAATGGCTGAAAAATTTCCAACTCTTATGAAAGATATACATGTCCAAGAAGCACAACATATCCAAACAGGATAAATACTAATAACCTACTCTGAGACACATACTAATTAGAATGTCAAATGCCAAAAATAATTAGAGAATTCTGAAAGCAGCAAGAGAATAGTGATTCACCACATACAAGGGATCCTCAATAAAACAAATTGCCAATTTCTCATCAGAAACCATAGAGATGAGAAGGCAGTGGTGTGTTATATTTAAGGTACTGAAAGAGTAAAACTGCCAGCCAAAAATTCTTTATCCAACAAAACTGTTTTTCAAAAATGAAGGGAAGTTTGAAATATTCACAGATAAACAGAAACTGAGAGAGTTTGTCAACAAAAGACCTGCACCACAAGAGTTACAAAAGGGAGTTCTGCAGGTTGAAAGGAAAGGACAGGAGAGAGTGGCTTGGAGTACTGTAAATAAATGAAGATCTTCAGTAAGGGTAACTAAAAGAAAAGATGCAAAACCCAATAGTACTGTTTCCTCAATATACAACTCTACTCTTTAATTCCTAGAAGAGACAGAACGCAATTGAACAAGAAAAAAAGGCATATTTCCTGATAATGGCCATGTAAAATTTAAATGCTACCACGAGACAAAAACAACATAAAGAGAGGAACAAGAGGGTATGGGAGCAGAAAATGTGTAGGCTATTGAAGCTAAGTTGGCATCTTTTCAAATTAGTAGGTTATAGATGTAGATTTTGCAATATAAGCCCCAGGGTAACCAAAAAGAAAGTATATTTAAAATATACAAAAACATAAATGAGGAAGGGGTCAGTCAGATGCATCTCAAAATATAAACTATACAGAAAAGGAGGTAGCTATAAAGGAAAACAGAGACAAAGATATGACATGTAAAAACCAAAGTACAAAATGGTTGAAGTAAGTACGGCCTTTATAATAATAACACTGGATGTTAATGGATTAAACTCCCCAATTGACATAGAATGGCAGAATGGATAAAAACGTATGATTCAATTATATGTTGTTTACAAGAGACTCACCTTATACCCAAAGATACAAATAAGTTAAAAATGAAAGGTTGGAAAGAGATATTCCACGGAAAGAGTAACCAAAGAAGAGCCCAGGTAGCTATACTAAAACCAGACAAAACAGATGTTAAGTCAAAAGCTGTTATAAGAGACAAGGAAGAACACTATATTTTAATAAAAGCATCAATCAACCAATAAGAAATCACAATCATAAATATTTATGCACCTAATGACTGTACCCTAAAATACATGAGGAAAACACTGGCAAAAGTGAAGGGAGAAGTAGATACCTCTACAATAATAGTTGAAGACTTAAATACACCACTTTCATCAGTAGATAGAACAAATAGACAGAAAATCAATAAGAGACCTTGAATAATGATAAATTAACTAGATGTAGCAGACATATACAGGACATTGCACACCAAAACAGCAAGATATACATTATTCTCAATTGCACATGGATCATTCTCCAGGAGAGACCACCTGTTGGGTCAAAAAACAAGTCTCAAAAATTTGAAAAGATTGAAATCATACAAAAAAAATCTTCTATGACCAAAAGGAATAAAGCTGGGAATCAATACCAGGTGGAGAACTGGAAAATACACATCTATGGAAGTTAAATAATACTTCTTAAACAATCAGTGGATCAAAAAAGAAAATGCAAGAAAGATCAGTAAGTATCTTCAGACAAAATGAAAATGAGAAAACAACATATCAAAACTTATGAGATGCAGCAAAGACAGTGCTCAGAGGGAAATTTATAGCCCTAAATGCTTACATTAAAGAAGAAGAAAGAGCTAAAATAAAAGACCTAACTGCACACCTGTAAGCTCTAGAAAAAGAACAGCAAACTAACCCCAAAGCAAAGAATGTTGTTTCTGGAAAGAAACAACAGATTAAAGCAGAAATAAATGAAATTGAGAATTAAAAAACAATAGAATTAACAAAACCAAAAGTTGGTTTTGAAAAAGATAAAAAATAATTGGCAAACCCTTAGCTAGACTGACAAAGTAAAAAGGAGAGAGGACACAAATAAATAAAACCAGAAATGAGAAGGGAAACATTACTACTGACCCCAGTGAAATACAAAGCATCATAAGAGGATACCATGAACAACTCTATATAAACAAATCAGGCAACCTAGATGAAATGGAAAAATGACTAGAAATATACAAACATCCTTCACTGACTCTAGAACAAATAGAAGCCCACAACAGACCAATTACAAGTAAAAAGATTGAATCAGTCAACAAAAATATCCCAATAAAGAAAATCCCAGGACCAGTTGCCTTTACAGGTGACTTCTACCAATCATTCCTAGAATAATTAATGTCAATCCTGCTCAAAGTCTTTGAAAGAAATGAAGATGAAAGAACACTAGCCAACTCATTCAATAAGGACAACATCACCCTAATACCAAAGCCAGATAAAGATACAACAGAGGCCAACATCACCCTAATACCAAAGCCAGATAAAGATACAACAAAAAAAGAAAATTACAGATCAATTTCTCTTGTGAAAATAGATGCAAAAATCCTCAACAAAACACCTGCAAATGGAATCCCACAACACATCAAAAGAATTATACATCATGATCAAGTGGGCTTTATACCCAGGTATGCAAGAGTGATTCAGCATATGAAAATCAAAGATCATAATATATCATATCATCAAAACGAAGGGAAAAAAACACATGGTCATCTCAATTGATGCAGAAAAGGCATTTGACAAAATTCAGCATCCTTTCTTGATTAAAAAACACTTAGAAAAATAGCAATAGAAGGAAACTTCCTCAACATGAAAAAGGTCATATATGAAAAGCTCACAGCTAACATTATAATCAATGGTGAAAGACTGAAAGCTTTCCCTCTAAGATCTGGAACAAGACAAGAATGCCCACTGTCACCATTGTTATTCAACATTGTACTGGAAGTTCTAGTCAGAGTAGTTAGTCAAATAAAAGCATCCAAATTGGAAAGGAAGAAGTAAAACTATCACTATTTGCAGATGACATGATCCTATATATAGAAAGTCTTGAAAAATCTACAACAAAGCTACTAGAGCTAATAAAGAAATTCAGCAAAGTGGCGGAGTTCATACAAAAAACAGTATTATTTCTGTACACAACTAATGAGCATTCTGAGGAAGAAATCAAGAAAAACTCCATTTACAATGCCAACTAAAGGAATCAAATATCTAGGAATAAATTTAACCAAGGATGTAAAGAACTTGTACACATTAAACTACAAAACATTACTAAATTAATCAAAGAAGACCTTAAAAAATGGAAAGGCATTCCGTGTTCATGGATTAGAAAACTAAATTTCCTTAAGATGTCATTTATACCCAAAATAATTTACAGATTCAATGCAATCCCAATCAGAACGCCAACAACCTACTTTTCAGAAATGGAAAAATCAATTATCAAATTTATTTGGAAAGGTAAGGAGCCCTGAATAGACAAAAATATCTTGAAAAAGAACAAAGTTGAAGGGACCACACTTCCTGATTTTAAAATTATTACAAAGCTACAGTGGTCAAAGCAGCATGGTACTTGCACAAGGATTGATATATTGACCAAAGGAATCAGATTGAGTTCAAACCCTAAAATCTATGGCCAACTGATTTTTACAAGACTGTCAAGGTCCATTCAATTGGGAAAGAATAGTTTATTCAACAAATAGTGCTGGGAGAATTGGATATCCATTTACAAAGAAATAAAGGGGATCCCTATCTCACTCTCACACCCTATACAAAAATTACCTCAAAATGTTTCAAAGACTTAAATATATGAACCAGAACTATTAAACTCCTAGAAGAAAATGTAGGGAAGCATCTTCAGGATCTTGTGTTAGGCAAAGATTTCTTAAGACTTTATACCCAAAGCACAAGGAATGAAAGAAAAAAAATAGATAAATAGGACCTCCTTAAAATTAAAAACTTTATGCCTCAAAAGACTTTGTTAAGAAAGTGAAAAGACAGTTTAATCAATGTGGAGGGAATATTTGGAAACCACATTCCAATTAGGGTTTAATATTCAGAATATATAAAGAAATCCTACATCTCAACAACAAAAAGGCAAAAAAATTAAAAATGGGTGAAAAAGTTGAATAGATATTTCTGCAAAGAGGATATACAAATGGCTAAAAAGCACATGAAAAGATGCTCAACATTACTGACTATTAGGGAAATACAAATCAAAACCACAATGAGATACTATTCCACATCCACTAGAATGGTTACTATTTTAAAAAACCACTGTGGAAGACAGTTTGGTAGTTCCTCAGGAAGTTAAGTATAGAATTACCATATGGCCTGGCAATCCTACTTCTAAGTAAATATCCAGAAGAATTAAAAGTAGGGAAATGAACACATATTTGCACACCAATGTTCATAGCAGCATTATTCACAATTGCTAGAGACTTCTGGGAAGATGGATTTGAAGTAAGTAGGCAGGGCTCAACTCTCTTATGAAAACAACAGAGGAAAGGCAAACAGCTTTCCAAAGGAGCTGCTTTGAGGATCTACAGACCAGGATAGTGCTGTGCATTCTCCAGGAGGGTGAGGGACAGAGAAATGAAGAAGCCAAAATGAAAACCATGAGTTACTAGCCCCCATTGCTGGGAATTTCACCCATCCCCCACCCTCAAGGTGAACAGCTTGGATAAAACCTACGGCTCACTGCAGCTAAAGGAGAAGGGAACAGAAGTCTTCCTCCCTGGGAAGAGGAAGTGTGCAGCAGAGGGCAGAGAATGGTTTCTCTTCAGTGACTTTGGCTAACAGAGCTGCTTTGAATCTTAGCTATGGCCAGACCAGAATCACCAGCAAGTGGAGGTTGTAAGCGATAACTCCTTGAAGATTCATTGACATCTGCTGGCCACCAGGAAACTGCAAGGAGAAAACATAGCACTTTTTGGAGTCTCTCGACCCAGACCCTTTGGATCAGATTTGTGCCCCATTAGTGAGTCCCTGGCTCTATTTTGAGAACTTAAGCTGGGAAAATTTAAAGACTTAGAATAAGTCAAACCAAAAATCAAAGAAGAGTCGTGAAACAAAACCACTAGACAAGAGAGAGAAATTGACCATCAGAGTAAATTCACCAGTAAATTCATTTGCTGTCTAAATTCACTAGACAGCAAAATATTATGACATAGTAAGAAACAGGAAGAGATGGCCAAGCCAAAGGAACAAACCAAAAATCCTAATGAGACACAGGATTTAAGACAGCTAATCAATGATAATCACAAAAATCTCCTAAATCAATTCAAGGAGTTGAAGGAAAATATGACTAAAGAGATAAAGGACATTAAGAAGACACTGGGTGAGCATAAAGAACCATTTGAAAGCCTGCAAAGAAAAGTAAAGAGCTTATGGGAATGAAAGACACAACTGCCTAAAGATAGAAGCAACCCAAGTGTCCATCAGCCAATGGATGGATGCGCAAAATGTTGTATATACATACAATGGACTATTGTTCAGCCATAAAAGGGAATTAAATCCTGATGCATGCAACATGGATGAACCTTGAGGACATTATGGTGAGTGAAGTAAGCCAGAAGCTAAAGGACAAATATTGTATGATCTCACTGATATGAACTTATATTAAAGCAAATTCATAGTGTTAGAATCTAGAATATGATTTGCCAGGGGATATATAGGGTTTAGAGCATGGGGAGTTGATGTTTAGTTTGTACAGAATTTCTATTTATGTTGATTGTAACGGTTTAAAAATGGATGGTGGCAATGGTAGCACAATAGTTTACACTCTTAAGAGTGTAATTAAAAGAAATGAATTATATAGGTGAATGTGATTAAAATGGGAAACTTCAGGTTGTATATTTACTAGAGTAAACATTATAAGATAACATAGGAGTGTATAACAGTGAAAAAAATGAGTGGAAGAGGACCCCTATCTCACACCATATAAAAATTAACTCAAAATGGATTAAAGACCTAAGTATAAGAGCCAAGAATATCAAACTCCAAGAAGGAATCGTAAGGAAGCATCTTCTTCATCTTGTGATGGGCAATGGCTTCTCAGATTTTTTACATCCAGAGCACAAGAAATGAAAAGAATAGATAATTTTTCATCAATTTTAAAAAGTTAACTACTATTTTTAAAATGTAGTACAATTACAGAAATGTGCTACCATCAATTGTAACAAATGTTCCACATTAACGCAAGGTGTTGGTGGTGAGGTGATGTATGGGAATCCTGTATTTTCTGCATGATTGGTCTATAAACCCACAACTTCTCTAATACAAAAAAAAATCCGATTTAAAATTGGCAAAGATCGTGAATAGACATTTCTCCAAAGAAGATATACAAATGGCCAATTAGCACTTGAGAGGATTATCAGCATCATTAGTCATTAGGAACATGCAAATCCAAACCACAATGAGATACTACTTCACATCCACTAGGATTGCTTTAATCTAAAAAAAATTGGAAAATAGTGTTGGTGAAGATGTGAAGAAATCAGAACTGTCATACATTGCTGGTAGAAGTGAAAAGGTGCATCCTTTGTGGAAAATAGTTCCTCAAAAAGTTAAACATTGAGTTATCAAATGACCTAGCATATCTACTTCCAGGAATATACCCAAAAGAACTGAAAATAGGTGTTCAAACAAATACTTGCACACAAATGTTCATAGCAGCACTATTCATAATAGCCAAAAGGTACAAACAACTGAAAATCTTATCAACAGAGGAATGGATGAACAAAATATTGTATATCCATACAATGGAATATTGTTCAACCATAAAAATGAAGGAAGTTCTGATATAAGGTACAACAGGGATGAACCTTGAAAGATTATGCTAAGTGAAAGAAGCCAGACACAAACGGCCACATACTGTATGATTCTATTTATATTAAATAGTCATTATAGGCAAATCCATGGACAATGTATATTAGTCAGGGTTCTCTAGGGAAACAGAACCTACAGAGATATCTGTAAATATTACGAGATTTTATAAAATAGTCTCACGCAATTGTAGGGATGCACAAGTCCAAATTCCATAGGGCAGGCTGCAAACTGAGAAATCCAATGAAGGTTTTCAATGAATTCTTCAGGAGAAGCTGGCTGGCTGCAATAGAGATGAAAATTCTCTCTTCTGACTGCTGATGTCATCACTTCTCCTTTTAAAGCCTTCGACTGATTGGATGAGATGTCTCTCACTGCTGAAGGTAATCTCCTCAATTGATTATGGATGTAGTTAGCCATAGATGCCATCAACTTTTGATGATTTAAGTCCACGAAATGTCCTCACAGTAACAATTAGGCCTGTGCTTGCTTGACCAAACAACTGGGCACCATTATCTATCTGGCCACGCTGACACATAAACCTAACCATCACAGACTGAAAGCAGATTAGTGGTTGTCAGGGGCTGGTTGGGGAGAGAGGACTTGAGAGTGGATACTTAATGGGTATAGTGTTTCGTTTTGGGGTGATGAAAATGTTTTAAAACTAGATAGAGATGATGATTGTGTAACATTGTGATTGTATAAAATGCCACTGAATTGTATGCTTTAAAATGTTTAACAGTTAATTTTATGTTGTGTGAATTTTGCCACAATAAAAAGAATGAACAGAGCACAAGAGACCTGTGAGAATATATCAAATTAAAAATATACAAAAATGGGTATATTAGAAGAAGAGGTAGAAAAAAGAGTATTGGGAATATTTGAAGTAATAATGGCTGAAAGCCACTTATTTGTATACTTTAAAATGGTTAAAATGGTGATTTTTATGCTATGTGAAATTATCTCAATAAAAAAATCTATTAGATTATCAATTGATGTTGTGTTTGATTTATATATCACTATTTGAAGATATTTCTTTTAACTCTCCCCAACAGAGAACAAGTCATGTATGGTAGTTTGAGACTGCATGCACCCCATAAAATCATGTTTTTAAAACTGGTCCATTCCTGTGGGTGTGAACCTATTTTGGGTGGGACCTTTTGATTAGGATACTTCAATTAAAGGCCTTTTGATTAGGCTAATTCAGTAAGGTGTGGCCCAGGGTGGGCCTTAATCTTATTACCAGAGTCCTTTATAAACGGGATGAATACAGAGTGAAAGACACAGAAGCAGAGAGAAAGCCATGGAACAAGGAAGCTGAAAGCAACAAAATGTGGGAGAGAAGGGAGAGACCAGTAGATGCCGCCATATGTCTTGCCATGAGAGACAGTAGTCCAGGATAGCTGACAGTCGTTCTTTGGGGAGAAAGTATCTCTCATGATGCTTCGATTTGGATGTTTTCATGGCCTCAGACCTGTAAGCTTATAAGCTAATAAATCCCCCATTGGGCAGGGAGAGGGAAAAACATAAACATACTACGGGGGTTTTTTGGGGACTTGGGAATCATCCTAAGTGACTTTGCAGCAACAGATATAGGCCAATTTATATCATCACATAACATGCAGAACTGTGTGGGAGAGAGTGTAGACTACAATGTGAACTATGGTCCATGCTTAACGGCAGAGCCCCAGGATGTGTTTATCAATTGCAGTGAATGTGCCACACTAATGAAGGATGTTTATGTGGGAAGGTGTAGGAAGTGTGGGGAGTTGGGCATATGGGAATCCCTATATTTTTTGTGTAATATTTATGTAATCTAAGTATCTTAAAAAAAAAAAAAAAAAGCCAACCCATTTCTGATATATTACATTTCAGCAGCCTAGCAAACTAAAACAGCATGTATGGGGGGCGGATGTGGCTCAAATAGTTGGGCCTCCGTCTGCCATATGGAGGGACCTGGGTTCGATCCCCGGGACCTCCCGGTAAAATAAAAAAAATATAGAGAGAGGGCGCATGGGCTGCCGGGCTCTGTGTGCCGGTGAGCCGCCAGGCCCCAGGAGCCATGCAGCAAGATGATGACATAACAGGAGAGAGACGCAGGGGAGAGACAAGACGAGATGCTCCGAAAGCTCTGAAAACCAGGAGCTGAGGTGGCGCAAGTGGCAGAACACCTCTCTCCTACATCGGAGGTCTCCAGGATCAAATCCTGGTGAAGACTGGAGGAGGAGGATGAGAAGAGATGGCAGGAAACAGACACAGAGAATTGCCCAGCGAATGGACACAAAACAGCAAATGGGGAAGGGGGGGGGGGTTTAAACGGGTAAAGTAAATAAATAAATCTTTAAAAAACAAACAAACAAACAAAAAAAAACAACAGCATGTATATTTATTTGGGTCTTATTTTATGGTCTTCATTAAGATTTTATTTTTTTCATATAGGTTTATATCTTTTGTGTTAAATTTATTTCTAAATATTTTAGTTTGTCACCTTTGTAAATGGAATATGCTAATATTCATTTCTAGCTAGTTATTGCCAGCATTTAAAAAATACTGATTTTTTTAAATTGACTTGAATTTAGCCACCTTACTAAAATAGCTCATTAATTCCAGCAATTTTTCCCCATAGTTTCTTGGGTTTTCTAGGTATATAATCATATTGTTGCTTCTATTTCAATAATTATACTGATTATTTTATGTCAGTGTCTCCCTTCACATGCTAAAACCTCAAAAACAATATTAAATACTAATGCCAATTTTAGACATCTCTGTCTTGTTCCAAATATTAATGTAAATGGCTTTAATATTTCACTATTTAGAATGATGTCTTTTCTTACCATACTTGTTAGGGCATTCAGTACAATGTTGAAGAGCAGTAGTGACAGTGAACATCCTTGTCTTTACTGATTTTAAGGAAAACATTTCTAACATTTCACCATTTAATATCATGCTTGCTGAAAGTTTTTATGAATACTTTTTATTAAGTTAAGGAATTTAGTTAATGAATGCATTTAATCTTTCAATCAATATTTACTGAATACTTAGTATGTGTTAGGTACTTGGGACACCTCAGTGAATAAAACAGGAAAAAACTCTGCCCTGGTAGAGCTTACATTCTAGTCAGGGGAGCAATCAATAAACAAAATAAAAAGAAATATAAAGTGTTAGATGATAAATTCTAAAGAGAAAATTTAAAGTAGAGAGTAGGTGTTGGGAACTGAGGCAGAGTTGCAACGTTAGATAGGATGGCCTGGGAAAGGCCTCATTGAGAAGGTGAAATCATAATTTTAAAAATCTGAAAAAAGAGTGGGAGCAAGCCACATGAAGATATGCGGGAAAGCACTCCATCCAAGGACAGATCAAGTACAAAAGCCCTGAGATGGGAGCTTTCCAGGCCTGTTTGAAGAGCAAGGAGGCCAGTGTCACTTGAGTGCAGAAAGTGAGGGAGAGAGTAGTGGGAGATGAAGCCAGAGATGTAAGGCAGGAGCAGATCATGTAGGTCCTTATAGACCACTGTAAGGAACTGGGACTTAACTTTGAGTGGCATAGAAGGACTTGGGCTTTGATTTTGGGTGAGATGGAACTATAGAGGATATTAAGCATGGGAGAGACATCACTCTGATTGTTGGATAGAGAATAGACTGTAAGAGCTTGGGCTTTGACTCTGAGTGACATAGGGCCATGGAGGGTATTGATCAGGGGAAAGACATGATATGACATATTTTAATAGGATCCTGTTGGCTGCTGAGTGGAAAACAGGCTGTACGGGAGCAAGAGTGAATGTAAGGAGGCCAATCAGGAGGCTGTTGCAGAGATACAACATGGAGTTTGTGTTGGCTTTAGACTAGGGAGGGGGCAATGGACATAGTGGGAAGTGGAAAGATTCTGGGCACATTTTAGGAGGTAAGCTGGCAAGGGTTGCTAATAGATCGAATGAAGGGTTGGAGAAAAAGAAAAGAGTTAAGGATGATGCCTCTAAGTTTTTGGCCTGACCATTCCTAGTTTGCTAGTGGCTTTTCTATTAATAAGAACTGATTTTTTATTGATTACTCGTTTGCATGTATTCATGATCATATAGTTTTTATTCTTTGTAAACCTTGTGAATTAAATTATTTGATTTTATAATGCTACATGAACTTTGTATTCCTTCAAGGGGGGCACCTTGGTCATTGTGTATTAAATTTTTATGCAATGCTATCATTGGTTGCTAATATTCGCTTAGGATTTTTGCATCTATGTTCATAAGTAATGTTGGCCTCTATTTTTTATTTCTAATGTTGCTTTTGTCTGGTTTGGGCATCAAGTTAATATGAGTCTCTTAAAACGAATAGGGGAAAATAAAAAACAAATAAAAGATAAGACTAAATAAATAAATAAGAAAATAGATAAAAATAAAATTAATAATGAATTGGAGAGTATTTTTTATCTTCTGTGGAATAAGTTATATAAGGTGGGGATTTTCTTTTCTTTAATGGTTTAGGAAACTTGCCAAATCTGGAGCTGATGCTTTTAATTTTCATTCTTGTGAGTATATTTTAAACTACAGATGTGATTTATTTAAGGGTTATACCTCTGTTGAGATTTATTCTTCCTAAGTCGGTTTTTTTAAGCAATATATATTTTAGGTAACTGTCTATTTCTTCTAAGTTTCAAATTGTTGGCAGGCAATTGTTCACAGAATTTCCTTATGATCTTCAAAGTCACTAGCTCTCTCCGCAGAAATATGGAGGCTTTACTTTCTTGTCTTATTTACAGTTACATTTTCTAAACTCTCTATCCTCTTTATCCATTCAGTTGTTTTCTAAATTACAATATTTTAAACTGTGTTTTTCTACTATTTACCTTTGAAAATTATATCACCACCATACCTTCTGGCAAACAGGCTTTTAGAAACAAGCACAGGAACTTAGCCACCATTTGAAATTTGTTTCTACAGGTCAATGAGCTTTGAATTCCAGGCAACTGATTTCCCAGGGAACTTTAGAAACTAAAGTATTCTGAGATTGGGACAAACTTGTATTTCTAGTGAGAGATTTCTCAGGACCTTCAGTTTCCAGCATAATTTTGCAAAACCTTTATTCTCAGATAGTGCAAACTAGGACACCAGATCTCTACCTTGTTATGTGTGAATGATAGTTCTGCAATGTTTCTTTTTAAGGTATCCTCACCTGAGTCCCAAGTACAAGGAGTCCTTTGATGTGGGCTGTAACCTCTTTGCCAAGTTTTCTGCATACATTAAGAATACACAAAAGGAGGCAAATAAGAGTAAGATGCCATTTTAAAATCTCTCTATTTTTCTTACTCTCAAATTCTCACTTAGCTAAAATGGAATTTTCCTGAAGATATAGTATATGTTGGGGAACAGTCTACTCTTCCTCTAATCTCTGTTCTTGCCTCTGAAATTCCCTTGCATGAAGGTTTATTAGACCTAGAACCCACAATTCAATATAGCAATTACTTAGTTCAATTAGAGCCTTGATATGCCAGGTGTGAACTAACTGCAGGACTGTATATCTTAGCCCCCTAACTTTCCCAGTCCTGTGTACTTTTAAAGATCCTTAAACCATAGCACCTACCACCTCCACAAACACCCTGAATAGCTTTGCTATTCTCTAAAATAAATCACGAGAGCTATCACTTTTATTTCTTTGACTCTAATTGCAATGCACCTCCCCAAGAAAAGTACAAAAATGTTTCCATTCACCATTTGTTTAACTACCTTACTTTAGCTCATCAGTAGGCATTTGAGTTTTCTAAATAGTTAACTATTTAGATGGTGAAGAGTCAATGTAAGCAACATGTTTAGATAAAGGTGTCTAAATGTGTGAAAAGCATATTGAAAATATATTTAGGCATGAAGACAATCCATTTATAAGTAACCCTATGACTTCATTGCCTCAGACTTTGAAAAATCTCTACTCAGAGAATTTAAGCGTCTAGATGACTACTTAAACACCCCACTTCTGGAGGAAATTGATTCAGACAGTGCTGAGGAACTCACAGTTTCCAGAAGATTGTTTTTGGATGGGGATCAGCTGACACTAGCAGACTGCAACTTGTTACCAAAACTGAACATTATTAAAGTAAGTCTTTATAGGGTAGGTTGAACTGTTTGGGGAGGGATTTGTGACTTCCCAGCATAAAGCATAGTGACCTTCCAGTGTGAGGTTGTTATGTGGATGGCTTTGTCATCATAATCATGAATAAATAAATAGTGAATATCTCCTTTTTCTCTTCAGAGAAAAGATACATAATGGCTCCTTCCTGGAAAGCATAAAAACTTATTTCTTCCTAAATCTGCAGGGGTTTTACACTATCTTGACTGTAAAACAATGATAAAAATATTACTGATTTCACAGAATTGTTGAAAAAATGCTTAGAAGAGTGTCTGGATCTTAACAAGTGATAATGTGGATTATTAATATTATTTTATTATTCAATAATTATTTTAACAAATGTTTATTGAACAGAAATTATTCTATCCCAAGCCTTGTGCCAGAAACAGAGAACACACAGAGAAATAAGACATGGTCAGAATATTAAATAAGCTCTTAGTGTAGTGGGGGGGTATTTCCTCATTTTCTGTGCTCCCTTCTTCTAAATATATTCATAATTAGATACAGTATCATTATAAACATATGATTGCAATCATATAGCTTTGCCTTCATTTGCAGACAAAATATTAAAAGAGTAAATCCAATATTCTAAAATGCACTTTATTTCATAGTACTTTTTAAGTAGATAAGATGTCCTCAGTGATCTTGACTTTCGAGATATGTTTCTGCATAGTGGACATATTAATGGTGCCTTTTACTACCAACTGCATTTTCCTCTTTCTTCCAAAACCCTAGGTTGCTGCCAAGAAATACCGTGACTTTGACATTCCCACAGAATTCTCAGGAGTCTGGCGCTATCTCCATAATGCCTATGCCCGTGAAGAATTTACCCACACGTGTCCTGAAGCCAAAGAAATTGAAAATACCTATGCAAGTGTGGCTAAACAGAAGTGTTAGGACAGCTCTTCCAGTAGAAAAAGCTCTCTTTGTTATCAGATTCCATTTGTTGTCATTACAGAATGGTTTTTGTAAACAAGAATTCAGGAATGATGTGTTTCCTCCATCCAACTCTCTTCTGAAAAAAAAAAAAGCAGCTCTGTATCATGTGTATCTAGTTAGCCACAAACAATTTGTATTTTACAAGTCTTCATATTTTCACTTCATTTTCTTTTTTTGCATGGCATAACCGCTGCAATCTTGAATGGCATGGAAAGCATCAAGATCTTTTGCTTTTTGCTTGAATTCACTGTGTGTAACAGATGTTTGAAGTTACAAATGATACAAGCAGAGCCACAATCTCAGACTGCTCCTTAGAAACATTTCCATCTAAATCATTAAAACAACTTTACATTTTTATTAGTTTAATGCATACATGAGTTTATTTCTGATATGAATAATGAAAACAGAGAATGAGCACATCAGAGAGGCAAATTCTAAAAGAATGACTAAAAAATCAGCTCTAATAAGAGATCAAGACCAATTGGTCTTATGACATCCAACTTCTAGGAATATGACCTCCTCATATTTGGAGATAGGAACATGGCCTTTGTGACTAGCAAACACTAATTAGATAAAAACATATTAAAATACAAGATTGGAAGCAAATATATGGCAAAGGTGCAAAATCAAATGTCTTGTTGCTTTCCATAAAAGGATAAGGCACACAGCCCTTAGAGGATAATCACTAAGTTTTCTACAGAATTTTAAATGTTCCATTACTATATGTACTGAAATTCACGTTAAAGTAATCTCACATCATTCAAATATGAAAAACAAACTTTTGCTCCTTCAGAGGAGAAAAACAAGCAGAAGTACAGCTTCAGCAAAGGAAGACACCAGGTTATTATGGGGTTTGAGGGGAGGGTGGCATTTAGGGGAAATTTAAATGAAGCAGAGTTTTAATAGGTTCAAAGAAAAGTATGACAAGTAAAAAATTAACCTTGGGCTGAGAAAGGGTCCAGAAACCTGTCCTTGGAAACCACAGTGAAGATAAATGTGAACTGTGTTGTACCCTTTCATTCTGAAAGATCTGAGAAAGTGCACCTGGACTGGATGGTGGGGTTTTGGCTTCTCTGAACAGTTCATATCCTTATATTCTTACTGTTATGATTTCAAAGAGTAAAGTTTCTCAGATCTATGATTTTAAATAACAAAGCTTCTCAGTAATCTCCTTAAAGCTCATTAACAGAAACAGTTTTTATAGGTTTATACCATATGATCATTTCACCACTCAGCCCCAGTATAGAGCAAGATGGGCAGTTGTGACAAGTAAGTGGTTCCTCAACTCCATAAGTACTTAAAAAGGGCCCGCAATTACACTTTTACACAAAAGAAGTATTATCTTCTTAGATGACATCATTACATTTCAATTCAGGAACTGCCTGTTCAGAATTTATGTTATTATTGTATAATTAATTAATACAACAATCTTATGATATATTTAAAAGCACAATTCTCAAACAATTTTATTTTTAAGCAAGAACCAGTAGGAAGACAAAATAGCTGTTTTTGAAGAGTATTAGCAAAGATTTATATAATCAGTCAGGAAAGGAATGCTGATATATGATTACTAAGTAAACTGGTTAACTTTCTGCAGGGCAATAAAACATCTCATCTTTGGGGTTAAGTTCTCTAAGGAGCTATAAAATCATAAGACATAAGTTTCTGCAGGCTTATAGCTCTAACCTTATAGGACTGTAAATCATCTATACCTATCAGTTTGGGGTTGTTAGTCAAATGGGACAGCAAAGTTACATTCCCCAGTGAAGGTCAGATGAGGTCAATCAGGTTTGCTCTAATGTAAAATGAGAACATCAAGCAATCATTACTTTATTTTTTCTAGGTTAGGGAATTGTTAATTCCTTTCTACTAGTGAGGAAACTAAAGTTCAAAGACGTTGTATATCCAGTCCAATCTCACCTATTGAGTGGTAGAGTTGTGATTTGAATCCACACTTTCAGCAATTGGATATTCTGTTTCACACCAAAGGAAAGGCTGTTCTCAAAACACACACTGTTCAATAATGGAGACAGGTAATTAAACATGAAATTACTATACATAAACACAAGGTTATATAAAAGAAGTACAGCCTTATGAGGGCCCCCAACCTGACCTAAAATAAATTCCACATGGTCGTGTAACATAGCACAACCTCAGTGAATATTCTGAGAAATATGTTTTCATGAGCAGGTAAATACAGGTCTTACACACATTTTGTCCAACTTAAGCAGACACATGATTCCAAATGGGGTCTTGGGTGAACCTAGCACCAGTAACCTCTTCCCCCACTGATGTAAATGACCCAATATGGGAAATTGCCCATTAAGATCACTTTTTTATAAAAAGGAAAATTTTTATTACAAAAGCATAACATGTTTGTACAAAAATATTTAGTAATAAAATAGAGATTCCACACATAGGCAGAGCTATATATTAAAACTTACCACATGATAAGGGCATTTCAAATCATTAAGGAAAAGATGGATTATTTTGCATTGGGACAACTACCAGTTACTTGGAAAAAATAGAACTGGTTCCTCACTTCACTCTTTACATCAAAATAAATTACAGAAAAATAAAATAATTAAATGTAACAACCAAAACCATAAAGATTTCATGATAGACTATTTATAGTACCATGGATAGAAACACACCTTTTCTAAGCATAACACAAAAACTAGAAAGCACAGAGGGAGAGATTAGTAAACTTGACAACATAAAAATCATATATTCTTTTCTTTATCAGAGAAGTTATAGGCTTACAGAAAAATCATGCAGAAAATACATGCATTAACAACTCACATTAGTGAGGTACATTTGTTATAATCGATGATAGAATATTAATATAGTTGTACTATTAACTGTAGTTCATGGTTTACTTTAGGGCTGTCTGTTTGGGTTGCACAATACTATGGGTTTTTAAAATTTTTACTCCAATAGCATATAATATGACCTGAAATTTCCCCTTTTAACCACATTCAAATATATAATTCAATGTTGTTCTGTTTACAATGTTGTATTAACATCACCACCATCATAATAAAAACTTTTCCATCATTCCAAATAGAAGCTCTGTACATTAATTCCCCACACCCTACCCCCACCCAAACCCCTGGTAACCTATATTCTAGTTTCTGACTCTATGAATTTGCTTATTCTAATTATTTCACATCAGTACGATCAGACAATATTTGTCTTTTTGTGTCTGGCTTATTTCACGCAACATGATTTCTTCAAGGTTCATCCATCTTGTTGCATGTGTCGGGTTTTCATTCATTTTTACAGCTGAATAATACTCCATTGTATGGATAGACCACATTTTGTTTATCCTTTAATAAGTGGATGGACGCTTGGGCTGCATCCATCTTTTGGCAATTGTGAATAATGCCACCATGAACATTGGTGTGCAAATATCTATTTGAGTTACTGCTTTCAATTTTTGAGTATATGCACAGAAGTGGTATTGGCCAGGTCATATGGTAATTCTATACTTAACTTTCTGAGGAACCACCAAATGTCTTCCACAGTGTTTGCACCACTTTACCTTCTCACCAGCAATGAATGAATGTTCTTATTTTTACTCATCATCTCCAATACTTGTAATTTTACATATTTATAATAGTAGCCATTCTAATGGCTGTAAGAAAGTATCTCATTGTGGTTTTGATTTGCATTTCCCTAATAGCTAATGATGAGGAGCATCTTTTCATATACATTTTGGCCATTTGTATATCTCATTTTGAGAAAGGTCTATTCAAGTCTTTTATTATTTTTTGATTGGGTTGTTTGTCTTTTAGTTGTTGAGATGTAGGGTTTATTTCTACATTCTGGTCTTTAAACCTTTTTAGGATATGTGGTTTCCAAATATTTTCTCACATTCTGTAGGTTGTCTCTTTACTTTCATGGTAAACTCCTTTGATGTGCAATAGTTCTTAATTTTGATTAGGTACCATTTATCTATTTTTTATTTTGTTGTTCGTGCTTTGGGTGTAAAGCATAAGAAACCATTGCCTAACACAAGATCCTGAAGCTGTGTCCCTATGTTTTCTTTTAAGAGTTTTGTAGTACTGGTTCTTATATTTAGGTCTTTGATCCATTTTGAGTTGGTTTTTGTATATGATGTGAGGTAGGGGACCACCTTCATTCTTTTGCATAAAGAGATCCAGTTTTTCCAGCACCATTTGTTGAAGAGACTATTCTTTCCCAATTGAGGGGACTTAGCACCCAAAACATTACTTGGAGAAAAAAATGAAAGTGAAAAATTAAAATTAAAATTAAAAAAAAAAAAAACATTACTTGGCTATAGATGGGAGAGTTTATTTCTAAACTCTCAATTTGATTCCATTGGTCTATATGTCTGGTCCTGTGCCAGTACCATGCTGTTTTGATTACTGTGGCTTTGTAGTAAGTTTTAAGATCAGGAAGTGTGA
Source organism: Tolypeutes matacus (assembly GCA_026826555.1). Taxonomy (NCBI): domain Eukaryota; kingdom Metazoa; phylum Chordata; class Mammalia; order Cingulata; family Chlamyphoridae; genus Tolypeutes; species Tolypeutes matacus. Next base: position 1,770,665 of record JAKSZT010031534.1, on the reverse strand, counting down.
GTCTTCCAAATTCATTCTTCTTTTCCAAGATGGCTTTGGCTATTTGGAGACAATTACCCTTCCATATAAATTTGATGATTTGCCTTTCCATTTCTGCAAAGTAGACCATTGGAAGTTTGATTAGTATTGCGTTGAATCTGTAAATTGCTTTGGGAATAATTGACATCTTAACAATATTTAGTCTTCCAATACATGAACACAGAATGCCCTTCCATTTATTTAGGTCTTCTTTGACTTCTTTTAGCAATGTTTTATAGTTTTCTGTGTACAAGTCCTTTACACCCTTGGTTAGATTTATTCTGAGATATTTGACTATTTTTAATTTTTTTTTACTTTTTAGTTTTTATTAAAGAAGTTGTGAGCTTACAAAACAATCATGTGTAATGAGCAGAATTCCCATACATCACCCATCCATGTTGTGGATGGAACTTTACAATGTGGAACATTTGTAACAGATTATGAAAGAAGATGACCAGGCAACTACCACCTATGGTCCATAGTGTACATTTGGTTTATTTTTTCATACACCTCTTATTATTAACACTATGTACTAGTATTGTACCTTTGTTATAGTTCATGAGAGAACATTCTCGTATTTGTACTGTTAACCACAGTCCATCTTCCACCACATGGTTCACTGTGTTATACAGTCCCGTGCCTTATGCTTTCTATTCAAAGTGTACACTCAGTGGCTCTCACTTTCATCACAGAGTTGTGCAGTTATAGCCACAGCAAACCTTTGAAAGTTTTCTTTAGTCCAAAAGAAAAAATCCCATATCCCCCTATTATTTACCCTTAGTTTTTATATAATACCTTCTTTGACATTGATGTAAGAATATTACAATATTGCTATTAACTCTAGTCCATAAGTTACATTAATTGTATTTTTCCCATGCATCACTATATTCTTCCACCTTGTAATAGTGGAGTACATTTTTCTAGTTCATAGAAAAACATTCTTGTATTTGTATTATTAATCACAATCTTCATCCACCACTGGGTTCACTATGTTCTTCAGTCCCTAGATTATTTTCTAGCTTTCTTTCAATTGATATTTACATCCCTAGACTACCACTTTCATCTACAGTCCCATTCACAAACCAGCCATGTTAGTTATACTCACTATACTGTGTTACTATCAACTCTATCCATTTTCACACTTTTACAGTCAAGCTAACTGAAAATTCTACATACACTAGGCATCAGTACTTCTCAGTCCTCATCCTATCTCCTTGTAACCTAGACTCTAGATTTTAACTCCATGTGTTTATTTTTTGTGTTTAGTTCATAGTGAGACCATACAATATTTGTCCTTTTGTGTCTGGCTTATTTCACTTAGCATAATATCCTCGAGGTTCATCCATGTTATCATAGGTGTCCCAATTTCACTTCTTACAGTAGGGTATTAGTCAGCCAAAGGGGTGCTCATGCAAAATACCAGAAATCTTTTGGCTTTTATAAAGGGTATTTATTTGAGGTAGAAGCTTACAGTTACCAGGCCATAAAGCATAAGTTACTTCCCTCACCAAAGTCTATCGCCATGTGTTGGAGCACGATGGCTGCCAGCAGCAAGGGTTCTGGCTTCCTGGGTTCCTCTCTTCCCGGGGCACATTTCTCTTTGAGATCAGTTGCTCTGCTTTCTCCACAAGGCCAGCTGTAGAATATCAGGTGAACAGCTGGTCTCTCTTCCCAGGGCCTCTGCCATGTCTAATGGAGACTTCTCTCCTTCTTCACATATCTGCTTCTCTGTGTGTTTACTTCCCGGACTCTCAAACTCTCAAGGGAGATCAAAACTCTCACCTCCCTTCTCTGAGGTGCAGTTTCTCTATGAGTCTCTGCTGACCAAGGGGGCAGGGGCTCAATGTCCTACTGACATGGCCCAATCAAAGCCTTAATCATTATTTAATCAAGTAAAAGTGAGACCTCTGAATCCAATATCTCTAATATGCCCAGAGGAACAAACCAGTTTACAAACATAATCCAATATCTACTTTTGTAATTCATATCAAATGCTACAAGTAGCATAGTATTTCATCATGTGTATACACCATCATTGGTTGATGGACACTTGAGTTGTTTCCATTTTTTGGCAATTGTGAATCATGCTATGAACAGCAGTGTGCCAGTGTCTGTTCACCTCACAGTTTTCAGTTCTTCTGGATATATTCTTAGTGGACAGATTACTGGATCATACGCAGTTCTATATTTAGCTTCCTGAGGAACTGCTAAACTGTATTCCACAGAGGCTGCACCATTCTACATTCCCACCAAGAGTGAAGGAGTGTTCCTATTTCTCCACATCCTCTCCAGCACTTGTTGCTTTCTGTTTTTCAAATAATGGCCATTCTATCAGGTGTGAGATGTAGTTTTGATTTGCATTTCCCTAACAGCTACCAATATTGAATATTTTTATATGCTTTTTTGACATTTGTATTTCTTCTTTGGAGAAATGTCTATTTAAGTTTTTTGCCCATTTTTTAATTGAATTGTCTGTTCTTTTATTGAGTTGTATGATCTCTTTATATAGCATGGAAATAAAACACTTATCAGAATATGTGTTTTTTTTTTCATATTTTCTCCCATTGAGTGAGTTGTCTTTTTACCTTCTTGATAAATTTCTTTGAAGCACAAAAGTGTTTAAGTTTGAGGAGGTCCCATTTATCCATTTTTTCTTTCATTGCTCGTGCTTTTGGTGTAAGGTTTAAGAAACCACCATCTCCCACCAGGACTTGAAGGTGCTTCCCTATATTTTCCTCTAGGAGCTCTATTTATGGTTGTAGATTTTATATTTAGGTCTTTAATCCATTTTGAGTTAATTTTTGTATAAGGTGTGAGATAGAGGCCCTCCTACTTTCTCTTGGATATGGATATCCTATTCTCCCAGCACCATTTGTTGAATAGACTGTTCTGCCACAGCTGAGTGGGTTTGACAGCCTTGTCAAAAATCACTTGACCAGGGAAGCAGATGTGGCTCAAGTGAATGAGCTTCCGCCTACCACATGGGAGGTCCCAGGTTCAGTTCCTGGTGCCTCCTAAAGAGAAGATGAGCAGACATAGAGAGCACACAGTGAATGGACCCAGAGAGCAGACAGCGAGCGCAAACAATGAGAGGGGAAATAAATAAATAAAATAAATCTTTTTTAAAAATCACTTGACCATAGATGTGAGGGTCTATTTCTGAACCATCAATTCAGTTCCATTGGTCTATATGTCTATCTTTATGCCAGTATTGTGCTGTTTTTACCACTGTAGCTAGGTAATGTGATTTAAGTACAGAAATGAGAGTCCCCCAACTTTTTTTTTCCTTTTTAAGATGTCTCTGGCTATTCAGGACCACTAACCCTTCCAAAAACTATGGAATGCTTCACGAATTTGCATGTCATCCTTGCCTAAGGGCCATGCAAATCTTCTTGGTATCATTACAATTTTTAGTATACGTGATGCCAAAGCAAGCATGGTATCTGACTTTTTAGTTGCTATTGTAAATGGATTTTTTCCTTGCTTTCCCCTTCAGATTATTTTTTACTAGTATATAGAAACACTACTGATTTTTGTTGTTGATCTTGTATCCCACCACTTTGCTGTATTTATTTATTAGCTCTAGGAGCTTTGTGGTAGATTTTTCAGGATTATCTGTATATAGGATCATGTCATCTGCAAATAGTGAAAGTTTTACTTCTTCCCTTACAATTTGGATGCTTCTTATTTCTTTTTCTTGCCTAATTGCTCTGGCTAGAACTTCCAGTACAATGTTGAATAACAGTAGTGACAGTGGGCCATCCTTGTCTTATTCCTTTTTAGAGGGAAAGCTGTCAGTTTTTCACCATTAAATATGATGTTAGCTGTTGGTGTATTAGTCAGCCAAAGGGGTGCTAATGTGAAATACCAAAAATGGGTTGGTCCTTATAAAGGGTATTTATTTGGGATAGAAGTCCACAGATACCGGGCCATAAAGTGTTAAGTTTCTTCTCTCACCACAGTCCATTGCCACGTGTTAGAGCAAGACAGCTGCCGGCGTTTTCCAGGGTTCAGGCTTCTGGGGTTCCTCTCTTCCCAGGGCTGCGTTTCTCTCCGGGCTTAGCTCCTGTTTCCTCCACAAGGTCAGCTGTAGATGATCAGGCGAATGGCTTGCTTCTCTTCTCCTGGGGCCTTCTTTCCAACATCAAAACTGCTTCTCAAAAGACTGCTTCAACTCTGTTCTTGCCATGCCTTTTATATTCAATTCCCCACCCACCAAGGGGTGGGGCTCAACGCCCTAATCCTAACCTAATCATGCCCAGATTAACAGATCAGTTTACAAGCATGATCCAATTATATTTTTGGAATTCATAATTACATCAAACTGACCAACTGTAACAGTGGGTTTTTCATATATGCCCTTTATCATGTTGAGGAAGTTTCCTTCTATTCCTATCTTTCAGAATGCTTTTTTATCAGGAAAGGATGCTGGATTTTATCAAATGTCTTTTCTGCATCATTCAAAAAGATCATGTGATTTTTCTCCTATGATTTGTTAATGTGGTGTATTACATTGATTGATTTTCTTGTGTTGAACCACCTTTGCATACCTGGGATAAAACCCACTTTATCATGGTGTATAATTCTTTTGATGTGTTATGGGATTCTATTTCCAAGTATTTTATTGAGGATTTTTGCATTCATATTCATTAGAGAATTTGGTCTGTAATTTTCTTTTCTCATAGTTTCTGTATCTGGCTTTGGTATTAGAATGATATTGGCTTCATAGAATGAGTTTTGTACCTTTCTTTCCTGTTTAATTTTTTTTTAAGTTTGAGCAGGACTAGTATTAAATCTTCTATGAATGATTGGTAGAAGTTACTTCTGAATCCATCTGGCCCTAGGCTTTTCATTTTGGATAGGGTTTTGATGACTCTTTCAGTGTCTTTACTTGTAATTGGTTTGTTGAGGTTTTCTGTTTCTTCTAATGTCAGTGTAGGTTGTTTGTGTGTTTCTAGGAATTTGTCCCTTTCATCTAAGTTGTCTAGTTTGTTGGTGTACAGTTGTTCATAGTATCCTCTTATGATCTCTATTATTTCTGTTTGCTCAGTAGTAATGTCTTCCCTCTCATTTCTGATTTTATTTATTTTCATCTTCTTTCTTTTTTGCCAGTCTAGCTAAAGGCTTGTCAATTTTATTTACCTTTTCAAATAATGAAATTTTGGTTTTGTTGATTTTATTGTTTTTCTTTATTCTCTATTTTAATTATCTCCCCTCTAATATTTGTTATATCCTTCCTTTTGCTTTAGGTTTTAGTTTGAAAGATTTGAGATCTTTCTCCTTTTTTTAATAGGTTCCCCCCCCCCCCGAGATGGTGCCCTGTTTTTGCTCATTGTCTGCTCATTGTCTGCTTGTCTGTTTGTTTCTTCTTTAGGAGACACTGGGAACCAAACCCAGGATCTCCCATATGGGAGGCAGGCATCCAACTGCTTGAGCCACATCCGTTCCCTGCTCATTTTTGTTTTTGCTCACTGTCTGCTCATTGTTTGCTTGCTGTCTTGCTCGTTGATATTGCTCATTGTCTGCTCATTGTTTTTGCTCATTGTCTGCTTATTGTTTTTTGCTCATTGTCTGCTCATTGTTTTTGCTTGATGTCTGCTCATTATCTGCTTGTTGTTTGTTTTCTTTAGGAGACACTGGGAACCAAACCTAGAGCCTCCCATGTGGGAGTCAGGCACCCAACTGCCTGAGCCACATCCACTCCCCTCTCCTTTTATAATGTAAGCATTTAGAGGTATAAATTTCCTTCTAAGCATTTCCTTTGATGCATCCCATAAGTTTTAGTATATTGTGTTTTCATTTGCATTTGCATGATATTTCCTAAATTTCCCTTGTGATTTCTTCTTTGACCCAATTGCTTGTTTAAGAGTATGTTTAATTCACACATATTTGTAAATTTTCCAGTTTTCCCTCTGTTATTGATTTCTAGCTTTATTCCATTATGGTCTGATAATGTACATTATATGATATCAATATTTTTTAATTTATTGAGACTTATTTTGTGACCTAACATGTGATCTATCCTGGAGAATGATCCATGTGCACTAGAGAAGAATGTGTATTCTGCTGCTGTTTGGTGAAGTGGTCTATATATGTCTGTTTGGCCTAGTTAGTTTAGAGTGTCATTCAAGTCTTCTATTTCCTTATTGATCTTCTGTCAAGATATTCTACCCATTATTGAATGTGGTGAATTGAAGTCCCCTACTATTAATGTAGAACCATCTATTTTTTCCTTCAAATCTGTCAACCTCTGCTTCATATATCTTGGGGCTCTGCGATTAGGTGCATATATATTTATAATGTTATGTCTTCTTGTTGAATTGCACTCTTTATCAGTATATAGTGATCTTTTGTCTCTAGTAACAGTTTTTTCCTCAATCTATTTTATCTAATAGTATAGCTACCCCAGCTCTCTTATGGTTGCTACTTTCATAGTATATTTTTTCCATCTTTTCACTTTCAATCTACTGGTATCTTTGAATTTAAGGTGAATCTCTTATAAACAGCATATACTTGCATCATGCTTTTTTTTATCCATTCTGCCAATGTTTGTCTTTTGTTTGGAGAGTTTAATCCTTTTACAGTTAAAGTAACTACTGATAATGCAGAGCTTTTTTTCTGCCATTCTGCTTTTTTGTCTTTGTTAGTCTTACACCTTATTTGATCCTTAAGTCTTCCATTAATGCCTATTTTCATATTTATTTGATTTTATGTATTGTACCATTTTGAGTCCCTTCTCATATCTTTCTGAATATATTTGTCATGTATTTTCATGTATTTTAGGAGGCTAAAATTTAACACCCTAAATCTATAACAATCACGTTTATTTTGATACCAACTTAACTTCAATAGCATACATATACACTGTTCTTATGCCCCTCCATATCCCACTTTATTGTTTTAGTTGTTACAAATTATATCTTTAAACACTGTATATCCAAAACTATAGATTTCTATTACTTTTTATGCCTTGCATTTTAGAACCTGTAAGAAGTAAAAAGTAGAGTTACATGCTTTAAAAAATACATTACAACAATACTGACATAGATAATTACTTATATGGTTACCTTTACCAGAGAGCTTTACTTCTTTATGCTACTTTTATCCACTGTCTAATGTCTTTTCCTTTCAATCTGAAGTTCTTTTTTTGTCTTACAATCTTTTGTTGCACAGTGTACATTTTAATATTTTAAAGTGGTAACTCTGGGATTTAGTCCCTGAGCTGTCTGTCCCTTAAGTTTGCATCCAGCTAGTGATATGATAGAGATTTCCTTGAGTGCCAGGAGCTAACAAAAACAAACAAATCAAAGCAAAAACACTTTTTACAATCTTTTCAGACTGGCTTTGCTTTGACTGGTGGTTTCTTTCAGAGATTAGCCCTCCTATCAAGAAGATCAGCCCAAGACATATTGAAATACAGGGTCTTGTCTGTCTTATCTAAGCCTGCATGGAGTCTTGGATACTGTTTCTTTTCCTGTACTTGTGTTGCTTGTGTCTTAAGAATTCTCCATTTACAATTTACAGAAGTATGAATACCCCCTGTACTCCCTTTGAAATAGTTTTTCACACATATACATACACACTCATGTGCTATAGTGCATAATTTAATAGAGGTAGTCCTTTGTCCCAGGCCACTTCCACTTAATTGTTTCTTACACCATTTTAGCTGTCTGCAAGTTGCTTCTCTGCCTTCAGGACAAATTCTGGAAGGGTGAGCCTGAGACATGTTTCTTGGTTCAGTGTTTAGGCTCCCACTGGATAGAGTGGCACTGACATACACACACTCCATTATGCACATTGGGGTTACTCTGCTTCCTCTGGAACAGGGACAGGGACCCACAATGTGGGATGGGGGAGGGGCTAGCAAGGGCACCACGAGCATCACCTACTGTTTTTAAGGCTGCTTTTTCATAAGTTGTCACTTGTTCAATCACTGCAACCCTTTAACTGTTTTCTGGAGTTTTTAGGAAGGTGGCTGTGCCAGTTTTTGCTAGTTGTTCGAAAATTCTGTTGGAGTACACCACCCTGGACTGTCTTTCAGCATCATCTTGATCAAAAGAAAATGAAAAATTTTATCTTCTGATAGAACTTCCACTTCTGGCCATGATGGTACTGCACTATCCTCAACACCACCACTATGATAAATAACAAAACCTGGACAAACTATGGGAAACAACTGTTTTCAGACATAGAACAATAGGTGACACAGGACTGTTTTCCATGAGAAGAGAAACAAAAAAGGTACTATCACCACAGCATTCTGCCAAGAGGCATTTACCAGTTCCTGGCACAAAGAGAGGGAACCCAAGCAGAGAACAACAGTCTCACTGGAAAACTGCACAGAGTTTGGAGAGGCTGAAGTAAATGAAATTTACATGACAGAATTCCAGAAAGGAACTATGCAGAGAAAGAGCCATAGAAATATGTATAAAAGTCATCTTAAGTCTTTGTCTATGTACTAAGTAGCATAAACACAGGGTGATATTCCATGGGCTGCACAGAATTGAAAGGCATTTGAATTTTGACCAAGAAGAGTGGAGTAACCTTGTTTCACACCTATGGCATTTAGCAGTGACCTTAGAAAGGCTACTATTGAAAACCAAGTTTTATCAATTTTGACATTTTTGACATTTGTGGCCAGATAATTATTTGTTGTGGAGGGCTATCCTGCTCACTGTAGGACTTTAGCAGCATCCCCTGCTCTACTCACCAGATGCCAGTAGCACTTCCTTAGCTGTGAAAGCAAAAAATGTCTCCAGACATTGCCAAATATCATCTGTGGGCAAAAATTGCCTCCAATTGATAACCATTGTTCTAGGTTCACCCTAATATAGCTTTAAAATGAGCTATAAAAGGATTGAGTTGATACACAAATGATATTAACTACCAGCCAGGATACAGCCCAATGTTCTTTGAAGAAAGACAATGAAATCCAGACACTCAGCAATGTAATATTCACAATATTAACAGTCAATCAAAAATCATTAGACCCATAAAAAAGTGGCAAAATATGATCAATAACCAAGAAAGAGTCATTAGAAACAGCCAGAAATAACAGAGGTGATGGAGTGAGCAGGAAAGGACTTTAAAACACTTATTACAAATATCCTCAAGGATTTCAAGGAAAATATGAACACCATAGGAAAAAAAAATAGGAGATATAAAAAAGAACCAAATTGAACTTCTGCAAAACACAACATAGGAAAGGAAAAAAAAAAAAACCACTAGATGCAATTAATAGCAAATTAGACACTTCAGAAAAAACATAATGAACTTGTAGACATAATAGAAACTATCCAAATTGATGCTTGGGGAGTAAAAAGACTGGAGATAGTGAACAGATCTTCAATGAGCTAAGGGATAATATCAAGTGGTCTAATATATATGTGTAATTGGAGTTCCTGAAGGAAGGAGGTGCAAAAAAATTGAAAGAATAATAGCCAATGGGTTCAACTTTTTTGTTTGGAGGAAAAAAGCCTGAATAGACTAAATCTCACAGGTAACCACAATAAACTAGGCAAAAAAAAAAAAAAAAAAAAAAAAAAAAAAAAAAAGCTACCTGAGGGATTTGGAGAGTGAACAAAAGCAGGCAGATTTTGGAAGGGAGTAAAAACATGAGGGAATATAATAACACAGGTGATTTTTCTGTCTTTTTGTCTTTGGCATGCAGGCGACCTTCAGTCATGGTGATTATGGGGCAGCTGAAATTCTGAAAGGAAGTTCACTGTCTTTCTGGCCTGAGGAACCAGAGACCTAGCTTAGGCAACCACGGCCTCTGGAAGAGGAATCCCAGAAAGGAATGAGTTAGAGAACAGGAACATCAAATTCTACACATAAGCACTTCCCAAGTCTTTCTATGGCCCTTAAACCACAGATATGTGATGCAGACTCCAAGCAGCCTAAGAAAAATTGGCCCCAGTTATACTTGCTAAAACAAAAACACTAACACTTTTTAAAAAATAAGAATCTAGAGACTCTGCAATATAAATTTCATAATACCCAGGATACCATTTTTAAAAATCCTGACATATGGTAGACCAGAAAAATGTGAACCGTTCTCAAGGGAAGGGAAAATAAACAGAGGTTCACACGAAGATGATCAAGATGCTACAATTATTAGAAATGGATTTTAAATTAGCTCAATAAACTAAAAGAAAATATACTTATAAAAAAAGAAAAATTTTCAGCAGGGAAATATAAAATATGAATAAAATGATGTGAAAAATTTTAACTGAACTGAAATGAAATGAAAAATTCACTGAATGGGATAAATAGCAGAATAAAGATGACATAGGAAAAATTCAGCGAATTTAATGACAAATCAACAGTTTGGTGGTTCCTCAGAAAGTTATACACAGAACTACCACGTGACCCAGCAATCCCACTTTTAAGTATATAGCTAAAGTAATAGAAACCTGGGACTTGAACAGATATTTGTACACTAATGTTTATAGCAGCCTTATTCACAATAATCAAAAGGTGGAAGCAACCCAAGTCTATACACAGATGAATGGATAACAATGGAATATTATTCAGCCATAAAAAGAAATGAAATGTTGATACATGCGACAGCATGAATGAACCTTGAACATACCATGTTCACTGATGTGAGCCAGAAACAGAAGAACTCATACAACTTTTATCTGAATACTTAGAATAAGCAAATTCATAGAGACAAAAAGCACAATAGTGCTTGCCAGGGGCTGCAGGGAGGGGGAAATGAGGAGTTATTGCTTAATGGGTATGAGCTTCTGTTTGGGATGATGAAAATGTTCCGGAAATAGGTAATGGTAAAAGTTGCACAACATTGTCAATGTACCTAATGTCACAGTATTGTACAGTTAAAATTGTTAAAATTGTTTTTGTTATTTATATTTTGCCACAATAAAAATGGAAAAAAGCATATTTCAGCAGAAAAGAGAAACATCAACAGAAATTATGAAATCTAAAGAACAGAGAGGAAAAGAGATAGAAAGAAATTATCAGAGTCTCAGGGACTTGTGAAACAATATCAAAAAGTCTAACGTAGGAATTCTTGGAGCCCCAGAAATAGACACAAAATGGGAAAGAAAAGATATTTGAAGAAATAATTGCTGAATACTTCCTAAATTTGGTGAAAGGCATAAATTTACAAATTCTAGAAGCTCAGTGTAGGCCAAGGAGAACAAATATAAAGAAATCCATGCCTAGGTCCTATGTAGTTAAAGTGCTTGAAATAAAAAATACAGAGAAAATCTTGAAAGGACCCAGGAAAAAAATAACACTTACATATATGGGAAAATGATATGAATGACCACAGACTAAATTACAGAAATTAGAAGACATTTAAAAAACATCTTTGAAATGCCGAAAGGAGAAAAAAAAACCTGTCAGCTTAGCATCCTATATCCAGCAAAAGTAACCTTGCTGACCCCTGTTGCTCCTGCCCTGCTCCTGCTCCCAGTGCCTTCCGCACCCTGCTGCTGCTTTTGAGGCCCTCGCGGCTCTGCGCCCTGCTCTCGCCAGGTCCCCCCTGTGTGGATCAACATAATCAACACCAGCTTCCCCCAGGATGCCAGATCCACCTTCCTCCAACCGTGATAGAATAGCCGAGAGTTTTACACCTTGTCAGGTAAGGCCTACTGCCCCTAACCAGCAGCGAGTAGTTACAGAAGAATAAACATCTCCCTTCGGCACCCCTTTAAGAATAAAGGTGTAAACTCTCTGAGGGGGGAGTGAAGCAGGCTTCAAATAGGGAATGAATAGATGGATCTGGAACCTGGCAAAAGGACCATGTGAACATCAATACCCCAAGATGGCTGCTGGAAGATCCGTGTGGGATTTCTCCTGGAAGCCAGGAGAAGCTCCAGATAATTCTCCCAGAACATTATCATTGGCCCCACCTGGGGGATTGATGGGTGGGGAAATCAATCAAAACAGCAAACACCTGGGACTCCTCCCATGCCATTAGCAAAGGGGTGGAATAATTAACAGTTTAAAAAGCAGGAGAAAAGATCAAACTGTACCTTCTGCTCCTGCTCCTGCTCCCAGTGCCTTCCGCACCCTGCTGCTGCTCTTGACCTCGTGGCTTCTGCGCCCTGCTCTCGCCATGTCCCCCCCTGTGTGGATCAACACACAAGTAAAACCTGGGCGTTTATAATCTATAATGGGAAATTGTAGTCTATAAATCAGCCCTCTTTATCACTCTTCAGCCCCTTACCTTCTACCGGAGACCTGTGATCTGTTATTTTCTCCCATTTCTCTTCTCTCCCTATCCTAATAAATTACTGGCCTCACTCAACCACAACAAGGAAAAAGAAAAAAAAAGAATGAAGCAAAATACAGACATTTTCAGATATAAGAAAATTCATCACTAGCATCCCTGCACTACAATAAATGCTAAAATTCTTTACGCTGAAAAGAAATGATACCAGAAAGAAACTTGAATCTTTGGGAACAAATGAAAAGCATCAGAAATGTTAAATATATTGATAAATTCCATTTTGCCTTTTTAATTTTTTCTAAACACATGTGATTCTTTAAAGCAAAAATACATTGTCTTGGGAGTTTGTCATGTATATAGATGTAATAGATATGTTGACTACAGCAAAAAGTACAGCAATGAATAAGATAAATGAATTTATGTTTGCAAGATTTCTGCATTTTACAGGAAATGGTACAATATTATCTTTTCATAGAGTGTGAATATTTAAGACAGTATACCATAAATACTAGAACAACCACTAAAATAATAATTCAGAGAGCTATAAGTAAAAAGATGCATAATTACAATATAATTCTAAGTTATATTAATATTTCCAAAAGAAAGCAGTGAAAGAGGAATAGCGGAACAACAATTGGTGGGGCAAACATAATAGAATGGTAGACCTAAATCGACACTTATCAATAATTACATTAAGGATTAATAAACTAAATACTCCAATTAGTAGGCAGAGAGTATGAGAATGAATTTTTTTTAAAAAGGAAGAGCCAACTTTATGCTGCCTATGAGAGATGCAATTAAATGCAAAGGCTGAAATGCATAGGTTGAAAATAACGGAAAGAAAAAAGAGATCCACACAAACAGTAAACATAAAAACGCCAGTGTAGCTATATTAATACCAAATAAAATAGACCTCAAGAAAAGGAATATTACCAGAAATAATGATGGACATTTTATTATGATAAAAGGGTCAATTCTTCAAGAAGATAAAACAGTCATAAATGAGCATTCATCCAATAATAGAGCTTCAAAATACATGAAACAAAAATTAACAGAATTAAAGGAAGAAATAAACAGATCCCCAGTGTTAGATGAAGACTTTAAGATCTGCTTCTCAACAGGTGATATAACAATTAGACAAAAACAGTAGGAAAGATATAGATGGTCTGAGCAACACATCAACCACCTTCATCTGCTAGATAGTTATTGCACATTACACTCAACAATTACAGAATACACATTCTTTTCAAGTACACATGGCACATGCAACAAAATGGGCCATATCCTGGGTCATAAAACAAAATCTTAAAAAATTTAAAAAGATCATAATTATACAAAATATGTTGTCTGACCATAATGGAATTAAATTAGAAATCAATAATGATAAGATATCACAGAAAACCCCAAGTATTCGGAAATTAAACAGAGCACCTAAATTTTTATAATAAATATTTTTATTAGAGAAGGTGAGCTTAAAAATCATGCATAACATGCAGAATTCCCATACATCACCCCTCCACTAACACCTTGCTTTGTTGTGAAACATTTGTTACAGATTATGAAAGAACATGATCAGGCTATTCCCACTAACTCTGGTCCACAGCATACACTTGGTATATTTTTTCCATACACCCCTTATTATGAACACCATGTATTAGTATTGTACATTTGTTATAGTTCATGAGAAAACACTTTCAGCATACACTTGGTATATTTTGTTCATACACCCCCCCCCATTATTAACACCATGTATTAGTATTGTACATTTGTCATTGTTCATGGGAGAATTCTCATATTTGTACTGTTAACCACAGTCCATCATCCACCACATGGTTCACTGTGTTATACAGTCCCATGCCTTGTACAATACATCCAAAGTATACACTTAGTGTTTCTCACTTTCATCACACAGTTGTGCAGTCATCGCCTCAGTAAATTTTCGGAAGTTTTCCTTAGTCCAAAAGAAAAAAATCACATGCTCCCCTATTATTTGACATTGATGCAAGAATATTACAATATTGCTGTTAACTCTAGTTCATAAGTTACATTAATTGTATTTTTCCCATGAATCACCATATTCTTACCACCTTGTAAAAACAATATACATTTGTTCTAGTTCATAGAAAAACATTCTTGTAATTATATTAACCACAATCCTCATCCACCGCTGTGTTCACTACGTTCTTCAGTCCTTAGATTATTCTCTGGGTTTCTTTCAATTAGCATTTACATCCCTAGACTACCCCTTTCAGCCACAAATCACATTTGTAAACCAGCCACGTTAGTTATACTCACTATAATGTGTTACCATCAACTCTATCCATGTCCACACCTGAACAGTCAAGCTAATTAAAATTTCTACATACACTAGGCATCAGTACCTCTTCTCACCCCTCATCCTATCTCCTAGAAACCTATACTTTAGGTTTTCTTTTCCTTTAATTTTTTTTATTTGAGAAATTGTAAGTTTACAGAAAAATCATGCATAATATGCAGAGTTTCCATATACCACCCTATAACTAACACCTTGCATTAGTGTGGTACATTTGTTAAAATTCATGAAAGAACGTTTTTATAATTGTATTATTAACTATAGTCCATTGTTTACAATAGGGTTTACTGTTTGTATTCTACAGTCCTATGTTGGTTTTTAAAATTTTTATTATACTAACATATATACAACCTAAAATTTCCTAAAAGCCACGTTCACATATTTAATTCAGTGCTGTTAATTACATTCACAATGCTGTGCTACTATCACCACCATCTATTTACAAAGGTTTATGAGCAACAGAAATAGCAACTTTATACAATTTATGCATTAACTCCTCATTCCACTCTTACCCTGTGGAATGGTAATCTGTATTCTAGATTCTGACTCGATGAGTGGCTTTTTCAAATTGTTTCATATCAATGAGGGCATACAATATCTGACCCTTTGTGTCTGACATTTCAATCAACATGATATCTTTAAGGTTTAGCCATGTTGTCGCATGTATCAGGACTTCATTCTTATTTTCAACTGAATAATATTCCATTGTATGGATACACCACATTTTATGTATCCATTCACCTGTTGATGGACACTGGTGTTACTTCCATCTTGTGGCAATTGTGAATAATGCTGCTGTGAATATTGGTGTGGAAATATCTGTTGAGTCCTGCTTTTTTTTTTTTAATTTATTTACTTTTTATTGTGGGTAAAAATCAAAATTTTCACAATACATATCAATATTTGTAAAATGATATATAAATATATATGCATATATGTGCATTTGCTTACAAAAATGCTATTTATATATATATATATATATATATATATTTTTTTTTTTAAAGAGGTGCTTAGATTACTGCTTTTAAATTCATTTGGATATGTACCTAGCAGAGGGAGTGCCGGGTCATATAGTAGTTCTATACTTAACTTTCTGAGGAACCGCCAAACTGTCTTCCACAGTGGCCACATCATTTTACATTCCCAACAGTGAATGAGTGCTCCTATTTCTCCACATCCTCTCCAAGACTTGTGATTTTCTGTTTTTAGTTTTTAGGTTCTTTTTTCAAGATTTAAAAAAAATTTTTACATATAGATTACATAAATGTTACATCAAAAATATAGGGGATGAAAAAAATAAAAATAAAAAAATAAAATATAGGGGATGCCCACATACCCCACCCCTGCTCCTCCTACACTTTCCCCCTAACATCTTTCATTAGCGTGGTACATTTGTTACAATTGATGAACACATATTGAAGCATTGCTACTAACCATGGTCTATAGTTTACTTTATACTTTACACTTTGCAGTGCACAATTTTATAGGTTTTGACAAAATATATAATGGCCTGTATCCATCATTGCAATGTCATGCAGGACAATTCCAACGTCCCAAAAATGCCCCATGTTATATTTATTCTTCCCTCTCCCTCTCCTCAGAACCTTTGGTGGCCACTGACTTATATCAATGATGAAAGTTCTTCCATTGTATCATAGAATATCATAGAATAATAATAAGTCTACTTTAATCCATAGTTGAATTCCCCCCTTATGTTTGTTCTTTCCTCAATCTTGAGGATTTTGAGATGGTGATGTCCAGTATGTTTCTGATTGAGAGGGGACTTAGATCCCATGGGACAGGAGGATGGAACTGTCTTGCTTATGCTGTAGATACTCTCTGTTTTCTGGGATGGGCATTGTCCATCATCATCCTTTTGTTAGTTGTCCTGGGCGAGTCCAATGAACTGTATATAGCTGTATTATAACTCTGCTGAGATTCAGGGCTCACCTGGCATATGAACAAACTGAAGATTTGAGTCTCTGGGACATATATTTAATGAATATAGTGCTAATTATAGGTTCAAATAAAAGGGTAGAAGAGCCATGTGTAGGGAAATTACAAATGAGTATAAATCTGTTACATTGGGGAGCATATACTCTAAACTAAAACCCACTGGCAGGGTGTTGAATTCCTGAGATTGTCTGCCCTGCCTATAGTGCCTAGATGTCTCTAGGGCCCTCAGGAGCCCCACTATTTCAGGTACTGTTTATTGTGGCAGTCAATGAGATCCTGCTGAGACAGGCATAAGCGTAACCTCTGGAACAATATACCAACTCACTTTGAAATCTTTTAGCCATAAAAACTCATTTGTATTTAATATTTCCCCCTTTTGGTCAAGGTCTTTTTCCAAATGCATTGCTAGTTGGTTCTTGGTAATAATCCCTTGGTGCCAGGGAGGCTCATCCCCAGGAGTCATGTTCCATGCTGGGGGGAAGGTAGTGTGTTTATATGCTGAGTTTGGTTTAGAGAGAGGCCACATTTGAGCAACAAGGAGGTTTTTATGGGGCAACTCTTAGGCAATATATAATACTAGGCTAAGTTTCAATTTCACAAGAACAAAGTTCATATATACAACAATCAATATCAAGAGCCTGGCATAATGGTCTGTCCTCCTTCTCTAGGTACTGCCCATGAACTCAGGGGATTCTTGCCACTCTATTGGAAAATGTAGCAGGACTCCCCAGGATGAAAATTCATATTCTTTTGTTTATTGTGTGGGTCTCCACCCACCAATACAATGCCCCATGACCACTTGGACAGATTTATATGCCCTAGAGGCATGCCCCAGGTGCACTCCTCCCCCACACCACCTCATCACTGACACCCCACACCAGTGATCCTCCCCTGCCACAGTTGTGATCCTTCTGCGATCCAAAACCTCTCCCCCTATAAAGCCAAAAAACAAATAAAAAATAATAAAATAATATAATAATAATAAATAACAAATAAAATATAAAAAATGAAATAAAATTCTTTTCATTGTGGCTTTCATCACTGTAAGATCAGTTCTTTTATGGACAGTGACAATTGCTTCTGTATATTCCCCAGTGTCTTATTTTTTTTTTTTTTTTGCTTTATCTTCAAAAAAGCTTTAAATTACAGAAATGTCACATAGAAAATATATGGATTCCCCTATACCCAACTCCCTCCCCATCTCCCACTCTCCCCCTTAATAACATTTTACATGTGTATGGTACATTTGTTACGATTTATGTACAAATATTGAAGCATTACTACTACCCATGTTAAATGGTTTACATTATCATTAACATTTTGCACCATAACTTTTATAGGTTTTGACAAAATTTAAAGTGACCTGTATCTGTCACTGCAAGATCATGCAGAACAATTCCAATGCCCTAAAGATGCCCTATGTTCCATCTATTCTATTCTTCCCTCCCCTTCCCCTCAGAATCTATGGTAACCACTAAGTTTCAGTTTTTGAAAAATACAGTTCATAGTTACATGCAATAATATTGAGAGCTTGACATATTGGTCTGTTTTCTTAGACACTGCCTATGTTCTCGAGAGATTCTCATCCCTCTCATTGAGAACAAAAGCAGGACCACCCAGGATGGGGTTTAATATTTTCTTGTTTATTATGTAGGTATCCACCCACTGAGATAACACACTATGACAAGATGAACACTTTCATATTCCATAGAAGCATGCCCCAGGTGCACCCTATCCTGCATATCCCCCCACCCCCAACACACTGTAGCAGTAACTGTCCCCTGCCATATTTGCTAAAAGAACATTCCCACCATTGCAGATTTAACCACAGACCTACAAATCCCCAGAGTTCACCTGTTCCTTCTTCCAGCCCCTTCTTTCAGTTCCATGGATAGCCCAACCCAACCCCCCACCCTACAACCCCTCACAGTCCAGCACTGTCGATCCCAATTACACCACTGCACCACTATCACCCCATCTACTGCCTAACCACCCCATTCCACCTTATTATAGATTTTGCCCATATTGAGCATCAGTTCACCACCCTCTACTCCCTTTCTGTCTCCTGTTTACCTATCTTCCAGATTCTGTGAGTCTGCTGAATTTACTTAAGTCATGTAAGTGAGGTCATATAATATTTGTCCTTCAGTGACTGGCTTACTTCATTCAACATAAGGTCTTCAATATTCATCCATGTTATCCCATGTGTTTATACTGTATTCCTTCTTACAGCTGAGTAATATTCCATTGTATGTATATACCACAATTTGCTTATCCATTCATCTGTTGATAGAAATTTGGGTTGCCTCCAACTTTTGGCAATAGTGAGTAATGCTGCTATGAACTGTTCGTGTCCTTGCTTTCAATCCTTCTGGATATATACCCAGAAGTGGGATTGCTGGATTGTATGGCACTTCTATAGTTAGCTTCCTGAGGAACCAGCAAACTGTCCTCCACAATGGCCGCACCATTATATATTAGCACCAGCAGTGGACACGTTCCCTTTCCGCCACATCCTCTCCAACACTTGCAGTTTTTTGTTTTTTTAATAGCCATCATTTTAATAGGTGTAAGATGATATTTCATTGTAGTTTTGATTTGCATTTCCCTAATAGCTAGTGGTGTTGAGCATCTTTTCATGTGCTTTTTAGCCATTTGTATTTCTTCTTTGGAAAAGGGTCTATTCAAATCTCTTGCCCACTTTTTAAATGGGTTGTTTGTCATTTTATTTTTGAGATGTAGGATTTCTTTATATATGCTGGATATTAGGCCCCTATCAGATACTTGGTTTCCAAATATATGAGTAGGCTGCCTTTTCACTTTCTTGACAAACTCCTTTGAAGCACAAAAGTTTTTAATTTTGAGGAGGTCCCATTTATCTATTTTTCCCTTCATTGCTCATGCTTCGGGTGTAAAGTTTATTAAACCAGTTCCTACTACAAGATCTCATAGGTGCTTCCCTACATTATCTTCTAGGAGTTTTATGGTCTGGGCTTTTATGTTTAGGTCTTTGATCTGTCTTGAGTTAATTTTTGTATAGGGCATGAGATTGTGATCCTGTCTCATTCTTTTGGATATGGATATCCAGTTCTCCAAGCACCATTTGTTGAAGAGGCCATTCTGTCCCAGTTGAGTGAGCTTGGTGGCCTTGTAGAATATCAGTTTACCATATATGTGAGGATTTATATCAGAACTCTCAATTCTGTTCCATTGGTCAGTATGTCAATCTTTGTGCCAATACCATGCAGTTTTGACCAATGAAGCTTTGTAGTATGCTTTAAAGTCAGGTAGCGTGATTCCTCCAATTTCGTTTTTCTTTTTCAATATGTTTTTGGCTATTAGGGGTCCCTTGCCCTTCCAAATATATTTCATAATTTGCTTTTCCTATTCAGTAAAAAAAAAATGCTGTTGTAATTTTTATTGGGTTTGCATTATATCTGTAAATCAATTTGGGTAGGACAGACATCTTAATAATGTTTAGTCTTCCAATCCACGAACAGGGAACATTCTTCCATTTATTTAGGCCTTCTTTGATTTTCTTTAACAATGTTGTGTAGTATTCTGCATACAAGTCCTTTGCTTCTTTAGTTAAGTTTTTTCCTAAGTATTTGACACTTCTAGTTGCTATTGTAAATGGAAGTTTTTTCTTGATTTCTCCCTCAGATTGTGCATTATTAGTGTACAGAAATGCTACTGATTTTTGCATGTTGATCTTATATCCTGGCACTTTACTGAGCTCATTTATCAGCTCTAGAAGCTTTGTTGTAGATTTCTCAGGGCTTTCTATGTATAGCATTATGTCATCTGCAAATAGTGAAATTTTTACTTCTTCCTTTCCAATTTGGATGCCTTTTATATCTTTTTCTTGCCTAAGTGCTCAAGCAAGTACCTCTAACACAATGTTAAATAAGAGTGGTTACAGTGGGCATCCTTGTCTTGTTCCAGATCTTAGAGGGAAAGTCTTTAGCATTTCCCCCTTGAATATGATGTTAGTTGTGGGTTTTTCATATACACACTTCATCATGTTGTGGAAGTTTTCTTCTCTTCCTATCTTTTGAAGTGTTTTTATCAAGAAAGGGTGTTGTATTTTGTTGAATGTTTTTTCTCCATAAATAGAGATGATAACGTATTTTTTTCTTTTGATTTTTTAATGTGGTGTATTACATTGATTGATTTTCTTATGTTGAATCATGCTTGCATACCAGGGATGAAACTCACTTGGTCATGGTTTATAATTTGTTTGATGCATTGTTGAATATGAGTAGCAAGTATTTTGTTGAGGATTTTAGCATCTAGGTTCATTAGACAGATTGGTCTATAGTTTTCCTTTCTTGTGGCATCTTTGTGTGGTTTTGGTATAAGGGTGATGTTGGCATCATAGAATGAGTTAGACAATGTTCCTTCCACTTTTATTTTTTGAATAGTTTAAGCAAGATTTGGGTTCGTTCTTTCCAGGATGATTGGTAGAATTCACCTGTGAAGCCACCTGCCCTGGGCTCTTCTTAGTTGAGAGGTTTTTTTATAACTAATTCAATCTCATTACTTGTGATTGGTCTGTTGAATTCATCCATTTCTTCTTTCATCAATGTAGGCTGCTTGTGTGTTTCTAGAAATTTGTCCATTTCATCTAAATTACCCATCTTGTTGTAATACAATTTTTCAAAGCATCCTCTTATGATATTTTTTTTTCCTGTGGGATCAGTCAGTGTTGATATCCCCTTCCTCATTCTTTGTTTTATGTATTTGCATCTTCTCTCTTTTTTTCTTTGTTAGTCTAGTTAACAAAGAAGTCAATTTTATTAATCTACTCAAAGAACCAGCTTTTGGTTTTGTTAAAATTTTCTAGTGTTTTTTTTAAGTCTCAATTTTATTTAGCTCTGCTCTAATCTTATTTATTTCTTTCTGTTTGCTTTGGGATTAGTTTGTCATTCTTTTTCTAATTCCTCCATTTTATAGTCTTGACTCATATTTAGATCTTTGATCCATCTTGATATACTCTAGATTTTAAGTCCATGTGTTTATTCTTTTATTTAGTTCAGATTAGTAAGACCGTATAATATTTGTCCTTTTGTGTCTGGTTTATTTCATTCAGCACATATCCTCAAGTTTCATCCATGTTGTCATATGTGTCCTACTTTCATTTCTTCTTACAGCAGCATAGTATTCCATCATATGTATATACCACATTTTGTTTATCCATTCATCAGTTGATGAACACTTGGGTTGTTTCCATCTTTTGGCAATTGAGAACACCTAAATTTTTAATGGGTCAAAGAAGTAATCACAAGGGAAATTAGAAAGTACTTTTAACTTAAAGATAATGGCAAAGTAAAATATCAAAATTTGTGGAACATAGCTAAAGACCTGCTTAGAAGAAAATATATAGATTTAAATGCTTATATTAGGAAAAAAAACATAAAAGTGTGATCTAAGAGTATATTTTAAGAAGTTAGTAAAAGAAGAACAAAGTAAGTAGAAGGAAGGGAAATATAAAGATAGCAAAAATCAATGAAATTGTAAATAGAAAAACAATATTGAAAATTTTTAAATGAATGTTAATTCTTTGAAAATATAAATAAAATTAATAAACCTCTACCCAGACCAAACAAACAAAAAAGAGATGAAAGAGGAATGAAGCATGGGGATATAACTATAGATCCTGTGGCATCAAAAGTATAAAAAGGGAATACTGCAAACAATTCTATACACATAAATATGACAACTGAAGTAAAATGAGCCAAGTCTTTGAATAATGCAGATTACCACAACTCACCCAATATGAAATAGCTATTTTAAAAATTGAATTTGTAATTTAAACACCTCAGAAAAGAAATCTCCAGGCCCAGATGGTTTTACCAGAGAACTCTACTAAGAAGAATTAACATAAATTCTACACAATCTTTTTCATTAAATAGAAGAGGTAACACTTCCTAATTCATTTTATAACACTGGCACCCAAACCAGACAAAGACAGTATAAGAAAAGAAAACTATAGAGACCATTATCCTTCATGCATATAGTTACAAAACTTCTTATCAAAATATTAGCAGGGGAGCAGAGTTAGCTCTGGCAGTTGGGCACCCACATCCTACATGGGATATCCCAGTTAGGTTCCTGGTGCCTCCTAGAGAAGATGAGCAAAAGCCGCAATAAGCAGATGTTGCAATGAGCAGATGCCACAACCAGCAAGACACTGCAACAAGCAGATGCAACCAGCAGATGCTGCAACCAGCAGATGACGCAAGCAACAGGGAGTGGAAGTGGCTCAAGTGGTTGGGCCCTCGCCTCTCACATGGAAGGTCCTGGTTTCGGTTCCCGGTGCCTCCTAAAGAAGATGAGCAAACAACTAGCAGACAGACGAGGGAGCCATCTTGGGAGGGAGCAGGGATAAAAATAATTTTAAAAGTTTTCTTAATTAGCAAACAGAATTTAACTATATATAATAAGAATTATACACTATGACCAAACAGGGTTTATTCCAGGAATGCAAGGCTTGTTCAATATCTGAAAATCAATCAATGTAATCCGCCATGCTAACAGGCTAAATAAAAAATAAAAACCATATGATCACATCAGTAGATGCTGCAGAAGCATTTGAAAAAATATTCAACATCAATTCATGGTAAAAAGAAAAACACTCAGAAAAATAGGACTAGGGAGGAACTTCTTGATAAAGAATATCTATTAAAAAGATCTAAATTTTTCTAATAATTTTTTTTTATTTTTAAAAAAGACCTACAGCTGATATCATGCTTAATGGTGAGAGGCTGAATGCTTTCCCCCTAAGATCAGGAGCAAGGCAAGGATGTCTGCTCTCACCACTCTTGTTCAACATAATGTTGGAAGTTCTAGTCAGCACAATAAAGCAAGAAAAGGAAATAAAAGGCACACAAACCAGGAAGGAAAGAATATAATTGTACCTATTTACAGATAACAGGTTGGTCTATGTAGAAAATCTCACAGAATCTATAAAAAACTCCTAGAACTAATAAACTAGTTCAAGCCTGCAGGATACAAAATCAACATACAAAAATTTTAAATTGTATTCATGTGTATTTCTAGGAATGAATATGTAGAACCCAAAATTAAAAATATAATATGATTTACAATAGTTCCACAAAATGAAATTCTTAGATATAAATCTAAAAAACATGTACAGGATTTGTGTGCTGAAAATACATAACTCTGATGAAAGAAATCAAAGAAGACCTAAATAAATGGAAAGACTCTTTACATGTCTCAATTTTTATTTATTCTTGACATTGTTTATAAAATAACTTTACTTACTGAAGATGGTATTATTTGTCTTCTGAGAGGTTTTTCCCTTTCCCTTATTAAGACAGATAGGATGAGGAGTTGTTCACCCCAATCTAATCAGTAATTGAGCTGACTTGAGACTTGATTGCAGTTTTAATTACACTCAGCCCACCTCAGGAATCCACTGTCTGAAAGTGAGGACCTGTCATTCTTTATGTTAGGCCCTCTTTCAAGTGGTAGTCTTTTAAGTAGCCTCTTAAGCACCATAGACTACAAGATATTTCATTCAGCCTTTCTAAACCACCCCTCCAAGCCTTCTATGCCACCTTACCACTCACCACTTACCCTTTGGGAAAATTGGCTGTGTATTTGGGGTTCCTCTAGATTCTAATCCATAGTCCCAGGCCACCTGGCCATCAATAGCTTGGCCTGTTTCTCTTTCCTCTCATAGAGATTTCTGGCCTATGATAAGCTTGATTCTAAGTCTATGTCCAGTCATAGCAAATGCTTCCAGGATTAAAAAAAAATAGTGATCTAAGCTCACCTACAAAGGGCTCATCCCTCTCTGCAAATTTAGTCCATCTTGTCTTTTTGCTTCCTATGCATACTGGCTATATTTTTAAAATATGACATATTTAACATTTACTCTTATTTTCTAATTTCTGAAGTAAAAGGAGTGGCTTGCAAAAGAAAGAAGGTTGTTTTCTATTAAAGATGGAAGATTTCATATTTTTTCATTAATTCATTCATCCATACAATAATTATTTATTGAGAATCTACTGTGTGAGACCCTGTTCTAAGTGTGGAGACACATTGTGCACAAAAGTTCCCTCAGGGAGTTTACATTCTAGTCAGGGAGACAGACAATAAACATAAATAATTAAAATATATAGCAGTATATATATATATATAGCAGTAAGTGCTATGAAGACAAAATGAAGCAGAAAGGGGGCATAGAAAGTAAGACAAGAGGTTGGAATTTTAGATAGGGAAGGCCTCACAGATAAGGTGATATTTAATTAAGTGCTTGAAGGAAATTCTCTTCGAAGGGATGTTCATTTCAGGCAGATAGAGTAGCAAGTACAAACATGTTGAGGTATGTTTAAGGAATAGCCAGGATTCCAGAGTGGCTAGAATGCTGATATAGAGGAGGAAAACAGTAGAAATTGCAGTCAAAGAGGTAATGGTAGGTCATAGTATGGTGAGCTTATAGGTCATATTAAAGACTTTGACTTTAACACTAAGTATGACAGTTTTTTTAAATAAATCAATTTTATTGATACATATTAATAAAACATACAATTCATCCAAAGTGTACAATCAATGGTATTTGGTATAATCATGTAGTTGTGTGTTCATCACTTCAAACATTACTAGAGCATTTTCATTATTTCAATAATAATAATAATAAACAGATAAATAAACAAAGAAAATTCCTCACTTCTCAATCTCTCTGTTTCCCCTGCTATACATAGCTGCTATTTCTGGCTATTCTTGCATAATTATTTATTTGTTTATTAAGCAGCTTTATTGTGCTATAGTCACACACCATATGATCTATCAGAAGTGTATAATCAATGCCTTTTTTAAGCAAATCAATTTCATTGATACATATTAATAAAGCATACACTTCATCCAAAGTGTACAATCAATGGTATTTGGTATAATCACATAATTGTGCATTAATCACTTCAACCATTATTAAAACATTTTCATTATTTCAATAATAATAATAATAAACAAAAAACAGATGTATTAGTCAGCCAAAGGGGTGCTAATGTGAAATACCAAAAATGGGTTGGTCTTTATAAAGGGTATTTATTTGGGGTAGAAGTCCACAGTTACCAGGCCATAAAGCCTAAGTTTCTTCTCTCACCAAAGTCCATTGTCACGTGTTGGAGCAAGACAGCTGCCGGCGTTTGCCAGGGTTCAGGCTTCTGGGGTTCCTCTCTTCCCGGGGCTGCGTTTCTCTCCAGGCTTAGCTCCTGGTTCCTCCACAAGGTCAGCTGTGGACGATCAGGCAAACTGCTCGCTTCTCTTCTCCTGGGGCCTTTTCTCCAATATCAAAACTGCTTCTCAAAAACTGCTTCTACTCTATTCTTTGCCTTGCCTTTTATATTCGATTCCCCACCCACCAAGGGGTGGGGCTCAATGCCCTACTGACGTGGCCCAGTCAGCTCCCTAATCATAACTCAGTCATGCCCAGATTAACAGATCAGTTTACAAGCACAGACAAACAAGAAAATTCCTCACCTCTCAATATCTCTGTTTCCCCTGCTGTACATAGCTGCTTTTCTGGCTATTCTTGCACAATAATTTGTGTGTTTACTAAGCAGTTTTATTGAGATCTATTCACATATCATATGATCTACCTAAAGTTTATAATCAATGGCTTTTTTTTAGCTGTTAAAAAGTCCTTTAGAGAAGCGGCTGTGGCTCAATCAGTGGGGCTCCTGTTTACCATATGGGAGGCCCCGGGTTCGGTTCCCGGGGCCTCCTGGTGAAGACAGGCCCGCCCGCACGGCGTGGTTGGCTGACCCACCGAGCACAAGCAGCAAGGGGGGGATAGATGAATAAATAAATAAAATCTTAAAAAAAAAAAAAAAAAGTCCTTTATTGTAAAATTGTAAAATAAATAGAAAAATAGATTGAAAGAAATTACAAATTTTAAAAGAGAGTGCAAAGCCAGGTTATATTTAATATAATCAATTATAAAAAATAGCATAGCAACAAACCTTTATAAATGTAAATAATAATTCAAATATAATAGAAATTAATTATAACATAATTCTAATTTTTATATTACAGCTCTAACTATTGGACATAATAATCTCTAAGAATGAAATAAATTATTGGTTTAGTTATTTAATTTCCATTTAGGCCAAAATTCTTTCTAGATAATCATATTCCTATTTGGGAGTTCTTCACATCTTATTGGAATGAATTACAGCAGATAACAATTTTCCAACTCATAATTTTATAAGCCAGAAAAACTCAAAATCTTGTTCCACAGTAGTCATGCTAAATCATTATTGATCCAGATAGATTATTTTAATTAAATAGTATGAATAAGAAAGGATTAAAGAAAAATGAAGTATCCAAAAATATATCTCTTCTCCAGTCCTCCTAAATTAAAAGCAAGTGTTCATTTTGTATGGAAAAAATTACAGAATACTGATCACAGGAACAATTTACCAGTTGCACTGAGTAATTATTTTTCATATAGTATAATGTTGTTATTTTACATTTATCTGGTCTACTCCTGTTTGCATGGAATACTTTTTTCCAACCTTTCACTTTTCACCTGATTGTGTCCTTACGTCTGAGGTGGGTCTCTTGTAGACAACATATAGATGGCTCATATTTTTTTAATCAATTCTATCAGCCTATGACTTTTGATTGGAGAGTTCAATCCATTAATATGCAGTGTTATTACTGTAAAGATATTATTTGCTTCATCAATTTTGTCCTTCAGCTCTCTATTGTTGTATCGTTCTTTGTCTTCTTATCCTTCAGTTTATCCTTCCTAATAATCTTCATTTCTAAACTCTTCTCCATTTCTCTCACCCTTGTTTTTTTCTTTCAGGCTGCAGCATTCCCTTTAGTATGCCTTGCAAATCTTGTCTTTTGGTAACATATTCTATCAGTTTTTGTTTGTCTCTGAAGACTTTGAATTCACCCTCATTTTTGAAGGACAGCTTTGCCATCTCTTAATTCTGGGGATCTCTCTCTGTTTCTGCAGCCTCCTTTCTCCTGTTTCAAAGGACTCCAGCAGGAAGACCAAGACCCACCCTGGGCTATGTCCCACCAAATCAATCCAATCAATGGGTCTTCAACTGAATCCCATCAAATCAAAGGGCCCCACACCCACAGAAATGGACCAATTTAAGAACATAATTTTCTGGGGTTCACAAAAGACTCAAACTACCACAGCTACCAATAGGAGTGAAGCCTGTGGAAGGTAGAAACAAAAACACTCACCTCCCAAAGGATGTGGTGAACAGCTGGTCAAATAGTGCCACCTGCTGGGCAGGAAAGCACACTTTGGGGGAGCCAACAAAACAATAAAAACCTTCTAGAGTCTTTCCAGACCCTCTCCACAGAGCCCTTTGGAACTGGTCTGTGCCCCTTCATGGGTCCCTGGCTTGCATTTGATCAGTTAAACACAGGCAATTCTAAAGGTTTATAGTAAGTTGAACCAGGTGTCAAAGAAGAGCCTTAACACAAGGACTATCAACAACAAAACACTAGGTGAGAGAGAAAAAGTGATTATCAGAGTAAACTTATCAAGATAATCAGATGCTTAAACATCAGCAAAAAATTACAAGCCATACTAAGAAATAGAAAGATATGGTCCAGTCAAAGGAACAAATTTAAAAGTCAGAGGAGACACAGAATTTGGAACAAATAATCAAAGATATCCAAAGAAATCTCTTAAGTCACTTCAAGGAGATGAAGGAAGAGATAAAGGATATTGGTAAGGCACTGGGTGAGCATAAGGAAGAATTTTAAATCACTCAAATAAAAATAACAGAACCTATTATAATGAAAGGCACAATAGAAGAGATTAAAAATACTCTAGAGGGGTGGATGTGGCTTAAATGGTTGGAAGTCTGTCTCCCATATGGAGGGACTTGGGTTTGATCCCCAGGACCTCCCAGTAAAAATAAAGAAAAATATAGAAGGCATATGTGCTGCCAGACCCCGCGAGCGGGTGTTCCACCAGTCCCCGCACGTGGGTGTGCCGTCAGGCCCCGCAAGTGGGCGCACCATCAGGCCCCATGAGTAGGTGCACCGCCAGGCCCAGCCAAGCCATGCAGCAAGATGATGACGAAACAGGAGAGTGACACAAGGGAGAGCCAAGATGAGACGCGCCAAAGAACCAGAAACTAAGGTGGTGCAGGCGGTAGGACTCCTCTCTCCCACATCAGAGTTTCCCAGGATTGAATCCTGAATACAGGAGGAGAAGGACGAGAAGAGAGGGCAGGAAACAGACAGAGAATTACCCAGTGAAGGGACATACACACACACACACACACACAAAATAGCAAAAACGGGGAGTGGGTAAAAGTGGATAAAAGTAAGTAAATAAATAAATAAATAAATAAATAAATAAATCTTTAAAAAAAAATACACTAGAGGGGAACATGGCCATTGGGTCAGGCAGATAAGGCTCAGCTCTCACTAAAACAAAGGAGAAAGAGCCAAAGGCTGCCTTGGGGACCTGCTTTGGGGTACAGCAGACCAGGACACTGCTTCACAACACCCAGGAGAGTGCAGGACAGAGAGACAAAGAAGCTGAAACAATGACTTGTGAGTTATTAAACCTCCTGGCCACTAGGAAGGTCTCCCCTTCCCGACCCCTGAGATATTAAGTGAGGGTAAAACTCCTGGCGAATTGCATCTAACTGACAGAAGAGCAGACGTCTTCCTCCCTGCCAGCTGCTTTGGATATATATAGAACGGGAAGGTGTTCTGAGTCATCTAGGAGGGTACTGGAAAGTTAAAGAAGCCAAAGGAAAATCATGAATTGCTCCCCCCTGTGGCTGCAAGGGTTCCCATATACCCCACCCTCAGGGCAAATAGCATAGGTAGAGCCACTGACTCCCAGCTCTGAATGGAGCATGTAGTTGGATTCCTGGGGAGGAAGAGGACTCTGGAAGGGGAGAGAGTGGTTTCTTTGCAGTGAATTTGACCAGCTGATCCCCCTTTGAATATCAGAAGGGACCCAGACTCAACAGAGAGAGGGGAGGGGGAGCTCCACAGCTGCCCAGCTAAAGAGAGGAGGCAGGAACAGACAGGTGCCTAATCAGCAGGACTCTTCCAAACTGCAAGGAATCTAAC
>JAKSZT010031534.1:1494073-1741046 GCA_026826555.1 Tolypeutes matacus | reverse complement strand
AAAAAAAAAAAAAGTTCCTTTTTACTTTTCCTTACTTTATTCACTAAAACCTGGTTCAAAATCTGCAGAGGGCAGGCTGCAGGGTGATGATTGATGAACACCAGCAGCCTAAGAAGATCCTTAGAGGTCTAAGAGGGAAGGCTATTTTTCCATGTTTATTTTTGTTTTTTTGTTCTTTTTTCTCTCTTTTTTTAAACGAGTTGCTGCTGTCTTGTTTCTTATTTGTTGTGTTTCCCCTTCCTTTGTTTTCCTGTTTTGTTTTATTTTGCTTTCTGATTTTTTTCTAACTACACTATTTCTTTTCTCTCCTTTATTTTTCCATCTTCTTTTTTCTGTTCTTTCATTTCACATCTTTTTGTTTTGTCTTCAATTTTTCTTGTTTTTATTTCTCTATCCTTTTTCTCTCTTTTCTTTCTTTTGTACTCTTTTTCCTTCTCTTTTCTTTTTTCTTTTCCTCTCCTCATCATTCCAGCCCTTTAATTCATTCTTTATATTTTTCTCTATTCTGTGTCTCATCTCATCGTTTCCATTCCACTTTTTAAATCTTATTCCTCTATATGTCTTACTCATGTTAATTATTCATTTTCCTAGTTTATGTATGGTTCCTCTTATACCTTTTACTATTATTATTACTATTATTCTTTTTCTCTTCCTATCTCCTTCCTTTTCTCTGTTCCTAAATTTTTTTCCAAGGGAACATAGACAACAGGAAGGAAATAGAATAAGAGGAATGAAGTGTCAAAGTGAAACATTACCACACACACAAAAACAACAACAAAATAAAACTCTGAAGTAAAGAGAGAAGCTAATCAGCTGAATAAATCCATCAAGATAAACAGATGCCTAGACACCAACAAAAAATTACAAGCCATACTAACAAAGAGGAAGATGTGGCCCAGTCCAATGAACAAACTAAAAACCAGGAGGAGATGAAGAACATGAAACAACTAATCATAGATGTACAAACAAATATCATGAATCAACTTAATGAAGTGAAGAAAGAAATTAAGATTATTAAGAAGAAACTGGGAGAACTTACTGAAGAAATCATAAACATACATAAAAAGATAATGGGTATGATGGTGATGAATGGCACAATACAAGAAATCAAAAATACACTGGAAGCACATGACAGCAGATTTGAACAGTCAGAGGAAAGAACCAGCAATGTGGAAGACAATATATCTGAAACCAAACACATAGGAGAACAGATAGATAAAAAGAAAGAAAAAAATCCAGGAGGGACTTAGGGATTTGAATGACAACACGAAATGCACAAACATATGCATTACAGGCATCCCAGAGGGAGAAGAGAAAGGGGACAGAAGGTGGGTTGGAGGAAATAATGGCTGAAAACTTCCCAACCCTATTGAGGGAGATGGACATACATGTCCAGAAAGCACAGCACACCCAAAACGGAATAAATTTTAACAGGCCTACTCCAAGACATATACTTTTAGACAAATTTTCCAGTGCTCAAGACAAAGATAGAATACTGAAAGCAGCAAGAGAAAAGAGATCCATGACATACAAGGGAAGCTCAATGGATTAAGTGTTGATTTCTCAACTGAAACCATGGAGGCAAGAAGGAAGTGGTATGTCATAGTTAAGGTGCTAAAAGAAAAAACTTCCAGCCAAGAAATCTCTATCTACCAAAGCTGGCATTCAAAAATGAGGGAGAGTTCAAAATATTCACAGATAAACAAAAATTAAGAGAGTATGTCAATAAAAAACCTGTCGTTCAAGAAATACTAAAGGAAATTCTGAAGTTTGAAAGGAAAAAACAGGAAGGAGAGAGTTGGAGGAGAGTGTAAGTACAACTAAAAAAATAAAGAGAAATAAAAACAACATATGTCATACATAAACCTAAAGAAAATATGGCTAATGTAAGTAATTCCTTGACAGTAATAACACTGAATGTTAATGGATAAAATTCACCAGTCAAGAGCCACAGATTGGCAGAATGGATAAGGAAATATGATCTATCTATATGCTGTTTACAAGAAACCTACCTTAAACCCAGGGATGCAAGGAGACTGAAAGAAAATGGTGGAAAACAATCTTACAAGCAAACAATAACCAAAAAAGAGCAGGAGTAGCTATACTAATATCAGACAAAATAGACTTTAAATGCAAAACTATTGTAAGAGACAAAGAAGGATATTATATATTAATAAAAGGGGTAATATATCAAGAAGAAAGAACAATCATAAACATTTATGCACCTAACCAGGGCACTTCAAAATACATGAGGCAAACACTGGAAACACTAATTGGAGAAATAGATACTTCTACAATTATAGTGGGGGACTTTAATACATCATTATCACCATTAGACAGAACATCTCAACAGAGAATCAAAAAAGGAACAAAGACTTTTAATAATATATTAGAGGATCTGGACCTAACAGATATATACAGAACATTACACCCCAAAACAGTGGGATATACACTCTTCTTGAGTGCACATGGATCCTTCTTCAGGATAGACCACATGCTATGGCACAGAACAACACTCAATGAATTCAGAAAGATTGAAATTATGTAAAGTAATTTCTCTGACCAAAATAGAATGAAGCTGGAAATCAGTATGGGGCAGAGAACCAGATGAGGCAAAAAGATATGGAAGTTAAACAACACACTCTTAGAAAAACAATGGGTCAAGGAGGAAATTACAAAAGAAATCAGTAACTATCTTCAAACGAATGAAAATGACAACACAACGTATCAAAACTTATGGGATGCAGCAAAAGCAGTACTGAGAGGGATATTCATAGCCATAAATGCCTATATTTAAAAAGAAGAAAGAGCTAAAATCAAAGACCCTGCTGCGCACCTGGAGAAATTAGAAAAAGAACAACAAACCAACCCAAAAGGAAGTAGAAAGAAAGAAATAACAAATATTAGAGCAGAGCTAAATGAAATTGAAAATAACAAAGCACTAGGAAAAAAACAAACAAAACCAAAAGCTGGTTCTTCAGAAAGATTAATAAAATTGACAAGTCTTTAGTTAAACTAACAAAGAAAAAAGAGAGATGATGCAAATACATAAAATAAGAAATGAGGAAGGAAATATCACCACTGGCCACACAGAAATAAAGAGTATCATAAGAGGATACTTTGAAAAATTGTATGCCAACAAGATGGATAATTTAGAGGAAATGGACAAATTCCTAGAAACACACAAGCAGCCTAAATTGATGAAAGAAGAAACTGATGAAGTCAATGGACCAATCACAAATAACAAGATAGAAATAGTCATCAAAAACCTCTCAACTAAGCAGAGCTGAAGACCAGAAGTCTTCACATTCTGGAAAGCACTAACAACAATCCTGCTTAAACTCTTCCAAAAAATAGAAGTGGAGGGAACATTGCCAAACTCATTCTATGATGCCAACATCACCCTAATTACCAAAGCCAAACAAAGACGCCATGAGAAGGAAAACTACAAACATTTTTAATGACCCTAGATGTTAAAATCCTCAAAAAAAAAAAAAAAAACTTGGTAATTGTATTCAACAACACATCAAATGAGTTATACAATATGACCAAGTGGGTTTCATCCCTGGAATGCAAGGATGGTTCAACATAAGAAAATCAATCAATGTAATACACTACATAAGCAGATTGAAAGAAAAAAACCACATGATCACTTCCATAGTTTCAGAAAAAGCATTCGACAAAATACAGCACACTTACTTGATAAAAATACTCCAGAAGATAGAAATAGAAAGAAACTTCCTCAACATGATAAAGGGTATATATGAAAATCCCACAGCTAACATCATATTCAATGGTGAAATCCTAAAAGCTTTCCTTCTAAGATCTGGAACAAGACAAGGATGCCCACTGTCACAGCTCTTATTTAACATTGTGTTAGAAGTACTTACTCGAGCACTTAGGCAAGAAAAAGATATAAAAGTCAACCAAATTGGAAAGGAAGAGGTAAAAATTTCACTATTTGCAGATGATATGATCCTATACTTCAAAAGCCCTAAGAAATCTACATCAAAGCTTCTAGAGCTTATAAATGAGTTTAGTAAAGTGGCAGGTTTATAAGGTTAATGTGCAAAAATCAGTAGCATTTCTGTACACCAATAATGAGCAATCTGAGGAAGAAATTTTTAAAAATTCCATTTACAATAGCAACTAAAAGAATCAAATACCTAGGAATAAATTTAACTATAGATGTAAATGACTTGTGTGCAGAAAACTACACAACATTGTTAAAGGATATCAAAGGAGACCTAAATAAATGGAAGCATATTCCCTGCTCATGGATTGGAAGACTAAACCGTATTAAGATGTCTATCCTACCCAAACTGATCTACAAAATTAACACAATGCCAATAAAATTCACCACAGCATTTTTTACTGAATTGGAAAAGATAACTATGAAATTTATTTGGAAGATCAAGATGCCCCAAATAGCCAAAGACATATTGAAAAAGAAAATGAAATTGGAGGAATCACACTACCTGACTTTACAACATGCTAGAAAGCTATAGAGGTCAAAACTGCATGGTATTGGCACAAGCATAGACATATTGACCAATGGAACCAAATTGAAATTTCTGATATAGATCCTCACATATACAGTCAACTGATATTCTACAAGGCCACCAAGCTCACTCAACTGGGACAGAATGCCTCTTCAACAAATGGTGCTTGGAGAACTGGATATCCATATCCAAAATAATGACAGAGGAACACCATCTCACACCTTATTCAAAAATCAACTCAAGATGGATCAAAGATCTAAATATAAGGGCCAAGACCATGAAGATCTTGGAAGATAACATAGGGAAGCATCTACAGAACTTTGTGATAGGAAATGGTTTCATGAACTTCACACCTAAAGCACGAGCAACGAAAGACAAAATAGATAAATGGGACCATCTCAAAATTAAAAACTTTTGCCTCTCAAAGGAGTTTGGCAAGAAAGTAAAACATCAGTCTTCTCAATGAGAGAAAATATTTGGTAGACATATATTTGATAGTGGCCTGATATCCAGCCTATATAAAGAAATCTTACAATTCAAAAATTAAAAGACAAACAACCCATTTTAAAAATGGGCACGTGATTTGAATAGACACTTCTCCAAAGAAAAAATACAAATGGCAAAAAAGCACATGAAATAATGCTCAACATCACTAGCTATTAGGGAAATGCAAATCAAAACTACAATGAGATATCATCTTACACCATTATACTGGCAGCTATTAAAAAACAGAGGATGCAAATATTCTCGCTGCCCTGATTTTGTGATAATCAGTGTAGGCTAAACATTCACTATATTAGAAACTATGCATGTGTCCCCAGACCTAGTTTTTCTCCCTAGGTCTGGCTTTTAGAATGTTGGTGATAAACTAAGCCTGATTTATTATATGGCCATCCTGTATGGGAAATGACTGTAACACTAGGCATCTTTGGTCAACTGCAAGAGATATAGCAGGGGGATGGATGTGGCTCAAATGGTTGGGTGTCTGTTTCCCATATGGAGGGACCTGGGTTCGATCCCCAGGACCTCCCAGTAAAAATTTAAAAAAAGAAAAATGTAGAAGGCGTGCGAGCCACCAGGCCCTGTGTGCAGGTGAGCTCCCCAAGCCCCACATGTGGGTGCACTGCCAGGCCCCATGAGTGGGTGCGCCACCAGGCCCCATGAGTGGGTATGCCGCCAGGCCCTGTGAGCAGGTGACCCCCCCAGGGCCTGCACATGGGTGCTCCGTCAGGCCCCGTGAGCCACACAGCAAGATGATGATGTAACAGGAGAGTGACACAAGGGAGAGCCAAGATGAGATGCACCAAAAAAAACAGGAACTAAGGTGGCGCAGGCAGTAGTAGGACGCCTCTCTCCCACATCAGAGGTTATGAGGATCAAATCCCAGTAAAGACAGGAGGAGAAGAATGAGAAGAGAGGGCAGGAAGTGGACACAGAGAGTTGCCCAGAAAATGGACACAAAAACAGCAAAAACGGGGGGTGGGGGGGTAAAATGGATAAAAGTAAGTAAATAAATAAATCCTTTCCAAAAAAAGGATAGGGGAGTAAGATACAGACTATAGTTAGTAGTAATACTTTGATGATGCTCTTTCATAATGTATTTGTGGTGGGGTGATGTGTGGGAGCCCTGTATGATGTTGTACATATTTGTTTTTTAAGTTCACAATGTTTCCTGAGCACTTATTATTTATGTATGTTCATATATGAATGATATACTTCAAAAAATTATTTTTAAAAAACATTTAAATGACTAATTCCAGGAAGCCATTATTAATTAGAAACCTAAATTGACATTAATGCCAAAAAGTAACTTCATATTCACAACTTCTGTAATAAAAAATACGTAAAAATAATTATAATAAGGTGGGTTAGGGGGAGAATATAACAAATGTAAGATATGAACTATAGTTTGTAGTAAGATTTTGATGATATTCTTTCATAATTTGTAACAAATGTCTCACAACAATGCCAGGTGTTGGTGGTAGGTTAATGTATGGGACCTCTGTATGATGTTATGCATGTTTGTTTTGTAAGTTCACAACTTTTACTATACACTTATTGTTTATGTATGTTCATGTATAAATGATATAAAAATAATAATAATAGGGTGGTTTGGGAGAAAAATACACCAAATGTAAGATACTTTGGTTAGCAGTAGTATTTTGAGGATGCTTTTAAATCATTAGTTAAAAATGTTTCACAACAATGCAAGGTATTGGTGGTAAGGTGAGGTATGAGAGCCCTGTATGATGTTATGTATGTTTGTTTTGTAAGTTCATAACCATTACTATAAACTTATTGTTTATATATCTTTATATATGAGTGATATACTTCAATAAATTTTTTAAAAAGTAAAAACAAAACAAAACAAAAAACAGAGGGCTGCAAGTGTTGGAGAGGATATGGAGGAATGGGAACCCTCATCCACTGCTGATGGGAATGTAGAATGGTGCAGCCATTATGGAGGACAGTTTGGCAGTTCCTTAGAAAGCTAACTATAGAACTGTCATATGATCCAGCAATCCCACTGCTGGGTATATACCCAGAAGAATTGAAAACAAGGACACGAACAGATATATGCACACCAATGTTCATAGTAGCATTATTCACTATTGCCAAAAGTTGGAACCAACCAAAATGCCAATCAAGAGATGAATGGGCAAACAAATTGTGGTATACACATACAATAGAATATTACTCAGCTGTAAGAAGGAATACAGTATTAACACATGGGATAACATGGATGAATCTTGAAGACCTTATGTTGAGTGAAGGAAGCCAGGCACTGAAGGGCAAATATTACATGACCTCATTGATATGAATTAAGTAAATTGAGCAGACTCACAGAGCTAGAGTCTGGAAGATAGGTTTATAAGAGTTAGAAGGGAAGAAGAAGGTTGTGAGCCAAAGCCAATATGGACAAAATCTATGATAAGGTGGAGGTGTGTATTTGTGCAGTGGAAGGGCATGACAGTGGTGCAGAGATACTTTTGGGTTGGGCAGTGCTGGTTTGTCAGGGGGGATAGGGTAAGGAGGGTGGGTTGGACTGTCCATGAAATTGGGGGGAGGATTGGGGGAGGGAGCAGGTGAACACTGGGGATTGGCAGTTATGTAGTTAAAACTAGAACATTGGGAATAGTTCTTTTGGCAACATGGTTTAGGATGTTGTGGGGGGGGGAGCATTCAGGACAGGGAGCACCTGGGGCAGGCTTCTAGGGAGTGTGTGAGTGTTCATCCTGTCATACTGTGTTGTATCAGTGGGTGGAGATCCACATAATGAGCAGGAAGGTGTTGGACTCCCATCCTGGGGAGTCCTTCTATATTCTCAAACAGAGGGAGTCTCTCGAGAGCATAGGCAGTGCCTAATAGGGGAGGACAGAGCAGTATGTCAAGCCCTCAATGTTGTTGCAAGTAACTATGAAAAATCTTGTTCTTCAAGGAATGAAGCCTGGTAGTTGCTGTGGGTCCCAAGGGAAGGGGGAGGAAGGAATAGAATAGATGGAACATGGGGCATTTTGGGGGTGATGCAAGTGTTCGACATGATCTTGCAATGATGGATACAGGCCATGTTAAATTTCATCAAAATTTATAATAATGTATCATCCAAAATGTAAACTATAATGTAAACCATTGACCATGGTTAGTAGCAATGTTCCAACATTTGTACATCAATTGTAACAAATGTACCATCCACATATAAAATGCTATTAATAGGGGAAAGGGGGAAAGGGGAAGGATGTTGGGTATATGGGAAACCCCATATTCTGTATGTGACTTTTCTGTAACCTAAAACTTCTTTGAAGACAAAACGAAAAAAAGTAAGACACTGGGGGAATAAATGGAAGAGAAAGTCACTATACATACAAGACAACAGATCTTACAGTTATGAAAGACATAATGTCAAAAATATTTTTTTATATTTTTCATTATTTTTTATTATTCCAAATCTTTATTTTTTAAAACACTTTTAGTATTTTATTTCTTATTTTTAAAACTATCATTATTTCATTTTCTTATTGTATTTCACTATTTTGTTGGCTTCATTTTTAAAGAAATTTTGGATCACAGAAGGGTTACAACTATGACAGGGGAGGATCATTTATGCAGTGTGTCAGTAATGGGGGACACATGGGAGGAGGGTCACCAGGGCATACATACAAGGCATATAAATGTAATCGGCTGTTGATGGGGCATTGTCATGGTGGGTGGAGATTCACACAATAACCAAAAGAATATTGAATTCCCATCCTGGGGAGAGCTGC
This sequence comes from Tolypeutes matacus, assembly GCA_026826555.1. NCBI lineage: Eukaryota > Metazoa > Chordata > Mammalia > Cingulata > Chlamyphoridae > Tolypeutes > Tolypeutes matacus. The sequence continues at coordinate 1,732,282 of JAKSZT010031534.1, read as the reverse complement.
CACATTCTCTAATGGAACACAAGAATCCCCTGAGTACAGGGGTAATGACTAGTGAAGAAGGATGGTCCATTGATGAGTCCTTAATGTTGATGACTATACCTATGAACCTTTACTCTTGAAATTGATACTTAGCCTACTATTACAGGGTACCTAGAAGTTACCTCCTGAGAGCCTTCTTGTTGCTCAAATGTGGCCTCTCTCTAAGCCGAACTCAGCATATAAATGCATTACCTTGCCTCAAGCATGGGATATGACTCCCAGGGATGTCCTCCCTGGCACTGAGGCATTACTATCAAGCACGAACTAGCAATGCAACTGCAAAAAGACCTTGACCAAAAGGGGGAAACAGTGAATACAAATGAGTTTACATGGCTAAGAATCTTCAAAGTGAGTCTGGAGGTCATTCCAGAGGTTACCCTTATGCATGTTTCAGCAGGATCTCATTGACTGCCAAAGTAAATACTATGTCATATAGTGGGGCTTGTGAGGGATCTGGAAACATCCAGACACTATAGTCAGGGCAGATAGCTCAGGAGTTTGATGCCTTGCCAGTGGGCCCTACTTTGAAATTTATGCTCCCCCGTGTGAAAGAGTTGGATTCAGTTGTGATTTCCCTAAACATGGCTGTTCTGACCCTTCTATTTGAAACTATAATTAGTACTAGGATTGATAGGTGTACATCCAAGAGACTTAAATCTTTGGGCTGTCCATGTGCCAGCTGGGCCCTGAATCTCAACAGAGTTGCGACACCGACTCTCCAGTTCATTGGACTCACCCTGGACAACTAACAAGGAGATGATGATGGAGAATGACCATCTCAAGGAACCGAGAGAGTCTGAAACTGCAAGCAAGAGAGTCCCATCCATCTGCCACATGGGATCAAAGTCCCCTCTGAATTAGAGGTGGAGTGGGCATCACCATCCCAGAATCCTCAGGATTGGGGAATGAACTATGGACTAAAGTAGACTTACTGGTATGCTAATATAGATTTATTGTGATTCTAGCTATGGAAGAAATTATATTACTGATGTGGAGGTAGTGGCCACTGGAGGTTCTGAGGGCAGGGAGAGGGAAAAATAGGTGACATATGGGGGCATTTTCAGGACTTGGGAATTGTCCTTAATGACATTACAATGACAGATACAGGCCATTACATATCTTGCCATAACCTACAAAAATGTGGGAGAGAGTGTAAACTAGAATGTAAACTATAATCCATGCTTAGAGGCAATGCTCCAAAATGTTTTCATCAATTCTAATGAAAGTACCACACTAATGAAGGATGCTGTTAATGTGGGAAAATGTGGGAGGTATAGGGAGTGGGGCATATGGGAATCCCCTATATTTTTATGTAACATTTATGTAATCTAAATATCATTTTTTTAAATAAAAAATATATAAAAAAACAAGATAGACATTTTTCACTTAATTATATAAGAAAAAATTCAATATATAGGTAGAGGGAAAGCAAGTTATAATAACATATCTAGAATTGAGCAGTTTAATGAGGCAGTGTTTAAATGATATGATAAAATGTTTATAATTCCATAAATATACACAGAAATGTATGTAAACATGTATGTAAAAAGGTTTACAGATGAATTAAATTGTTTTCAAGGAATAAAAATAAATAAATAAAAGTCTTAGAATATACTTGGTAAGCATTCAATACATGCTAGTGGATGAATTACTACTACTGGGAGTTCTTGCTAGTTTATTTTTTAGTTATTTAAATATTCAATCAAATTTTGTCTTTCATAATAAAAAAATACACTAGGGTTCAGGAGCAGGTTTAGCTTAGTGGTTCAGTACCTGCTTCTCATGTACGAGGTCCCGGGTTTGATCCCCAGTACCTCCTTAAAAAATACACTAAAGTCATACAACAGCTTTTTTGAACAAGTAGAAGAAAATAGTGAATTAGAAGATAGGACATCCAAAATTACACAGAGAGAAGAACAGATAGAGAGAAAAAAAAAATGAACAGGGTATCATGGAATTGAATGACAACAGGAAGTGCACAAACATATGTGTCATGGGTGTCCCAGAGGGAGAAGAGAAGGGAAAGTGGGAGAAGGAGTGTTTGAGGAAATAGTGGCCAAAAGTTTCTCAACTCTTATGAGGGACATGGCCATTCATGTCCAGGAAGTGTAGCATATTCCAAACAGAATAAATCCTAAGAGAAATACTCCTAGACACATACTAATAAAATTATCAAATGCCAAAGATAAAGAAAGAGAGAATCCTGAAAGCAGAAAGAGAACAGCAATCTGTCACATCACATACAAGGGATACTCAATACAATTAAGTGCCGATTTCTCATCAGAAACTATGGAGTCAAGAAGGCAGTGGTATGACATATTTAAGGTACTGAAAGAGAAAATCTGCCAGCCAAAAATCCTGTATACAGCAAAATTGTCCTTCAAAAATAAGGGTGAGAGTAAAATAATCACAGATAAACAGAAACTGAGAGGATTGATCAACAAGAGTCTGGCCCTACATGAAACACTGAAGGGAGTTCTGCTGGCTGAAAGGAAAATACAGGAAAGAGAGGTTTGGAGGAGAATGTAGAAATGAAGATTATTAGTAAGAGTAACTAAAGGGTAAAAAGAGAGAGAAAAATAAGATATGACATATAAAAGCCTGAGGATAAAATGGTTGAAGTAAATACTGCCTTTACAATAATAGCATTGAATATTAATGTATTAAACTCCCCAACCAAGACTGGCTGTCTACAAGAGACTCACCTTAGACCCAAGGACACAAATGGGTTGAAAGTGAAGACTGAAAATTGATACTGCATGCAAACAGTAATCTATAAAGAACTGGAGTAGCTATAGTAATACTAGACAAAAGAGACTTTAAATGCAAAACTGTTATAAGAGACAAAGAAGGACACTATAATTAATAAAAGGGGCAATATTCTAAGAAGAAAGAACAATCATAAATATTTATGCACCTAACCAGGGTACCCCAAAATACCTGAGGCAAACACTGGCAAAACTGAGGGGAGAAAATAAAAGTCTCTACAATAATGGGAGACTTCAATACACCACTCTCAGCAATACATGAAACATCTAGATAAATGATTAATAAGGAAACAGAGATCTTGAATAATATGATAAATGAACTAGACTTAACAGACATATACAGAATATTGCACCCCCAAACAGCAAGATATATATTCTTCTCAAGTGCTTATGGGTCTTTCTCCAGGACAGACCACATGTTAAGTCATAGAACAAGTCTCAGTGAATTTGGAATGATTGAAATTATACGAAGCACTGACTCTGACCACAAAAAAATGAAGATGGAAATAAATAATAAGCAGAAAACTGGAAATTTTACATATATCTAAGTTAAACAACACATTCTTAGACAATCAATGGGTCAAAAAATAAATTGCAAGAAAGATCAATAAATATCTCGAGACAAATGAAAATGAGAAGACAACTGTGGTGGTTTGAACCAAAAATCAAAGATGAACCATGAAACAAAACTACTAGGCAAGAGAGAAAATTTGACCATCAGAGTAAAATCGCCAACATTGCAGATGCCAAGATATCAGCAAAAAATTACAAGACATACTATGAAACCAAAAATCTGGATGAGGCACAGGATTTAAGAAAACTAATCACACAAATTGCTTAAATCAATTTAAGGAGTTCAAGGAAAATATGACTAAAGAGGTAAAGGATATTAAAAAGACATTTGGTGAGCATAAAGAACAATTTGAAAGCCTGCAAAGAAAAGTAACAAGGCTTCTGGGAATGAAAGACACAATGGATGAGATTTTTAAAAAATACATTAGAAGCATATAACAGCAGAATTGAATTGGTGGAGAACAGAAATAGTGGATTGGAAGACCAAGATTCTGAACTTGAAAAGACAGGAGAACAGAAAGAGAAAAGAATGGGAAAAAATGGAACACATTATAGAATGGCCATCATCATAAAAACAGAAAACTACAAATGCTGGAGAGATGTGGAGAAATAGGAACACTCCTTCACTTTTGGTGGGAATGTAGAATGGTGCAGCCTCTGTGGAAGATAGTTTGGTAGTATCTCAAGAAGCTGAATATAGACCTGCCTTATGCTCCAGCAATCCCGTTACTAGGAGTATATTCAGAAGAACTGAAAGCAAAGACACTAACTGACATTTGCACACCGATGTTGATAGCAGCATTATTCACAATTGCTAAAATATGGAACCAGCCTAAGTGACCACTAACTGATGAATGGCTAAACAAAATGTGGTATAAACATACATTGGAATATTATTCAGCTGTACGAAGAAATGAAATCCAGGATGCATATGACGTGGATGAACCTTAGGGATATTACGTTGAATGAAATAAGCCAGGCACAAAAGGACAAATATTGTATGTTTTCATTAATATGAACTAAATATTATGAGTAAAGTCACGGAGGTAAACTCTAGAGCATAGGTTACTAGGAAATAGAATGTGGGTTGATAATGGGAGCTGATGCTCAATGTATGTAGAATTTTTAATAAGGTTTACTATAAAAGTGTGGAAATGAATAGAGTTGATGGTAACACATTATAGCGAGTATAACTAACACTGCTGATTTATAAATGAGGTTGTGGCTGAAAGGGGTAGTCTGTGGACGTAAATGCCATTTGAAAGGGAGCTAGAGAACAATATAGAGGATGTATATTATAGTGATTTCAGTGGTAGATGAAGATTATGATTAATTGTATAAATATAAGAATGTTCTTCTACAAAGTGTTAAGAATTTGGTGATACACAGGAAAATTACAACTAATGTAACTTATGGATGACAGTTAACAGTAATATAATATTTTACAGCAATGGCAAGGAAGATATATCAATTCTAAGAGACAAATATGGGGGGTATAAGAGGGTATGGGATTTTTCCTTTTGGAGTAATGAAAATGTTCTAAAATTGACTGAGATGATGACAGCACAACTCTGATGAAAACGAGAGCCACTTTTCTGTAAACTTGCAACTCCTTTAATTTAAAAAAATAATAATAATTTTTAAAACATCATGGTAAGTGAAAAATCCAGACACAAAATGCTACATATTATTCCATTTATATAAAATATAAATATAAATAAATCTATAGAGACAGAAATAGATTAGCAGTTAGTTATGTAGGGATGGGGAACAATAGAGGGATTGAGAGGTGATTGCTAAGGGTGGGTTGGTTGGTTTGTTTGTTTCTTTTTGGAGTAATGAAAATGTTCTAAAACTGATTGTGGTGATGAATATACAGCTCTCATTATACTAAAAGCCATTGATTATACACTTTGGATGGAGTGTACTGCATATGAATATATCTCAATAAAACTGCTTTTAAAAAGAGAGTGTTGGGTTCTTGTAATTGATGACTAGCCTTATGAGTCTTTGCTCTTGTAATTGAAACTTGGCGTACTGTTATGGGGTTGCCATCTGAGAACCTCTTTTTTGCTCAAATGAGGCCTCTCTCTCTAAGTCAAACTCAGCATATGAATGCATTACCTTCCCCTCAACGTGGGACATGACTCCCGGGGATGAGCCTCCCTGGCAATGAGGGATTAATACCAAGTGCCAACTGGAAACACGACTGGTAAAAAACCTTGAATAAAAGGGGGAAAAGGTAAAGACAAATGAGTTCATGTGGCTAAGAGACTTCAAAGGGAGTAGGGAGGTCATCCCAGAGGTAATGCTTATGCACACCTCAGTAGAATCTCATAGAACACCAAAGTGGATATCACCCCACACAGAGGGGCTCCTGAGGGCTCTGGAGACACCCAGGTCCTATATAAGGGGGGACAGCTCCAGAGATTGATGCCTTATCAGTGGGCTCTGCTTTGGAATCTGTGCTCCTGAGAGTGACAGAGTTGGACTCAAATAAGTCCTCCCTGCACATGGTTCACCAGTCCCTTCTATTCAAACCTATATGTGATGCTGGAGTTTGTAGGTGTACTTCCAGAGACTGGAGCCTCTGCCCTGCCCATGTGCCAGCTGTGCCTGGAATCTCGGTGGAGCTGCAACTCCTCCTCTTCAGCTCAATGGACTCACCCAAGTCACCTGGTGAGGAGACGATGATGGACAACGGCCATCCCAGGGAATGGAGAGAGTCTGCAGCTGCAGGCAGGATAATCCCATCCATCTTATCCATGGGATATAAGCCCCCTCTCACTTGGAGGTGGAGTGGACATCACCATTCCAGTCCCCTCAGGATTGGGGGAAGAGCTATGGACTAGAGTGGACTTATTGGTATTCTGTTGTAGACATAATGTGACTCAAGCAATGGAAGAAATTATAACAGTGAAGTGGAGCCAGTGGCCACTAGACGCTTTTGGGGTGGGGAGGGGAAGGGCAGTTGTAATACATGGGCTTTTTCAGGACTTGGGGGTTATCCTGAGTGATGTTGTGGCTACAGATGTAGGCCATTTTACATCAGCATATACCAGGCATTACTGTGTGGGAGAGAGTGTGGTCTACAATGTGAACTATGGTCCATGCTTAGTGTCAAAGCCCCAGGATGTGTATATCCATTGCAGGTGATGAGCCACACTAATGAAGGATGTTTATGCGGGAGGTTATGGGAGGTGTGGGAGGTGGGGAACATGGGAATCCCTGTAATTTTTGTGTAACATTTGTGTAATCTAAGCATCTTTTAAATATATACGAAAAAAATAACATTTATGTAAGCAAATGCACATATATGCATATATACCTATATATCATTTTACAAATATTGGTTTGTACTGTGAAAATTTTGATTTTTACCTGCAAAAAAAAAAGAAAAAGAAAAAAAGAAATAGTCTTAGTTTACACTAAAAAATAAATAAATAAATAAATATTCTTAGTTTACACTAAAAAAGAGAGAGAGAGCGAGAGTGTGTGTGTGGGTGGAGAGAATTAGAAAGAAAGGAAGCTTACTCTTTTCGTGGCGGTTTCTGGATGCGCTCCTCTTACAGTCAGTGCGGCTGCCGGGAGTCGCGTCTACGCGGGGGATTACAGTACCACGATTGTCAGTGATGAGTCAGAGTGCGTGGTGCTGATGCTGCTGCCATTTCATCACCTCTGCGAGCGCAGCATCCATCCTTTTGCTCTCTCAGCCCCTGGGCCTACCTTGCCTCAGTTCCTAGGCTATGTGCTCGCCGCCGAGCTAGATCCCAGCCCAGCCGCGCTCTCCCAGGCCTCGGCTGAGCGCCCCATCCCGCTGCCCCGGCCCCCCGGCAAAGGAGACCTGGCGAGCCACGGCCATGGAGGCCATCTGGCTGTACCAGTTCCGGCTCATTGTCATCGGGGATTCCACGGTGGGCAAGTCCTGCTTGATCCGCCGCTTCACCGAGGGCCGATTTGCCCAGGTGTCGGACCCCACGGTCGGGGTGGATTTCTTCTCCCGCCTGGTGGAGATCGAGCCAGGAAAACGCATCAAGCTCCAGATCTGGGATACCGCGGGTCAAGAGAGGTTCAGGTGGGAGTGTAGCCTGGGCCCGTGAGCACAGTGGGAGGGTCGGAGAGACTTGCATAGCTCTTGGGGAAGAGGATTTCCTGGTCCTGCTCGCTGTCCACAGGGGGCGACACCGCGACTTTGAGGAGGGGATGGGGGTGGGGGTCTTTGCTAAAAACGCTGGCGGGGAGTTCAGTGCATGGAGAGAAGCGTCCTGACAGGGAAGGCCAGTCAATAACACGTATTCCTTGCACCACAGCTCCACCATCCTGCCCTTGGTGGCTAATAAACTAGAATCGATCAGTATAATTCATCAGTCTCGGTCCTTATGCCATATACTTTCAAAATGTTCCCACATCATCCTCACATAAAGGAAATAGTGAAATACTGACGACTTACTTGACTGACTTCTTGCAATCAGCTCGCATTCAGTGAGCATTTACTATATGCCAGATACCAGGCTGGTTTCTGGGGCAACAGCCATAAGGAAACTCACACAAGGGGAAAGTCATGTGAACAAAACAGACACAGCCCCTCCCCACATGGAATGTCTGTGCTAGCCTAGTGGAGAAAATAGATAACGAGCAATTACACAAAAGAGTGTCTTGCTCATATTCGCATGCCCAATTTGTACTTTAACCCCTGGCATATAATGAGTAATCAAGGAATATGTTTACTTTTCTCTCACAACGCTTTTCCTTTTCCTTTGTCGCATTATCCTTTATAATTATATGTTTGAACACAGAGGAGGGACACTCACCCTGCTTGGGAAATCAGGGAAGGCCATCTGGAAATGAGGTTTGATGAGTGTGACTGCCCAAGCAAAGACAGGAAAATTCACAGGGAGAGGAAACAGCGTGTTATAAAAAGACAAAGTGGAGAACAGACTTTATGCAGAAATCTTTGCAGAGAGCAATTTGAGCTAAAGTCAGATAAAACAGCAGGGAACCAAATCAAAAGGACTCAATAACCCATGTTTATCATAATCTGTTCATCTAACTGAGCATAGAAGACACTTGGTTAGTCCATTGAAGAGCGGTAGGGAGAAGAGATAATTACAAACTCCCTACTTCTACCACTATTTCCCTACTTCAAACTCCCAACCATAAACAACATTGTGGCAAATATCCTTGTTCAGATTCACTCTGAACTTGTGGTTGCATTTGTCATATTATAAGTGAAGAAAGTTACCATTTCATTTTTATTGGGATTTCTTTCTATGTGAGCAGCTTATTCATACCCATTGCTTATTATTTGTTGGATCTTATTTGTAAGAGTTCTTTATGGATTAAGAATATTAACCCTTTTCTGTCATGTATGTTGTAAAATATTTTCCCAGTTTGTCAATTGTTTTTCACTTTGTTTTTAAAATGTGCTTTTTTTATATACAGAAGGTTTTAATATTTAGACAAATTTATCCATTTTTTTTCTTTTACAGCCTCTGGGCTTTATATCAAGCTTTGAAAGGGCTTTGCCACTTTCTTTGCTAAATACTCACAAACCATCGATGTATTCTAGAGTTTTGACAGGGATCTACAGCTTACTTATTGATTTCTTGAATCCAGCTTTTCACAGATCAAACCTTTGTTCATGTATAATTTTCTTGTAAGCCTTCCATTCTCTATGAATCTTCAAACATAAGTGAAATTCTTTCAGTCCCCAGGGTTGATTTGCTTGGTTCTGCAGACTTGAACTCTTTTGTAAGGTATGTACTCACAATTATCTAGCTTGGGCTTAATTCCCTAGACAATGTTTATTCTATTAACATTGTGCCATTTTCCCTATGTCTTAAGCCATGGAGTCCTTTACTGTTTATCTTCTTCCAAGGTGACAGAAAACCTAAAAATAGGCATAGATCAAAAAGCACAGTGGTTTACAGCAAGTGATTGTAGAGGCAATATTACTTCCCTTCTAATAAGCTCTAATATGCTGTAAGCAAAGTACCATAATTATTTATAATGAGGATCCTAAAATCAAGAAGTTAAAATATGTGGATTTCTTCTGTTTGAGAAGTATAGCAAATGTATAATAGATTTTAAGAATATTCTAATTAAAATTATTTAAATAATATTTTGGGGGGAAGCTTTGGTTCTTTTGACAATAAGTTATAGATACATGTGTTATTATTCCCATTTAACAGATTAAGAGGCTAATAATGATCATAGTTCCCATTTATTGCCTACCTACCATGTCCCAAGCACTGTACTGTGTGACATGCACAGTTACACACTTTCCCCAGACCCTATGATATAGGCACTATTATCCCCCTCAATTTTATAGATAAGAAAGTTGAGAATCAGAGAAAGATAGTGACTTGTCCAAGGTCACACAACTAGTAAATGATGGAGTAAACCCTGGGGACTGAAAGAATTTCTAGTTCACTTATGTTTGAAGGTTCATGGAGAATGAGAGCATACAAAAAAATTAGACATGAACAAACAAACGTTTGATCTGTGAAAAGCTGGATTCAAGAAATCATTAAGTAAGCTGTAGATCCCTGTTAAAACCCTAGAATACACTGATGGTTTGTGAGTATTTAGCAAAGAAAGTGGCAAGTCTTCTATGCTCAGTTGGTTTGATTCCAAGCTTCAGCTGGTAACCACCATGCTTTATTCCCTCCCAGATCTGTCTATCGCACTGGTTTTCTTTTTAGTGTGTTACTTCTCCCTCCTCCATTTTATCCCTACCTCAACACACACACACACACACACACACTCCAAGACATGCCCTGCCCCTAGCTTATTCTCTTCCATGTACAAATGGGGCTGGATTGTGCCTTCCTTATAGTTCTTTAATAAGCTCAACATAGCCCGAAAATTTCTTTGTTCACTTTATCTTTACTTGGATCTATTTTATCCTATCCAAAGACTCCTTCCTACTCCTCTCTGTCTAAGGCTGCTGAAAGCTATTTTTATTCAAGACAGCTAGTAGATTTTCTTCAAGATCTAAAGTCTCTTATGCAATCTTGAGCAAAGTTACCTGGAGAAAATCATAGTCACTCTTCACCTGACCTAAGGTCAGTGAATTACGGAAACTCTCAGTTCAGTTCCATAATTTATTGATCTCCTAGCTGCAAAGCGCTGAGAGGGTTACAAGAAACGAGAAATCTAGGGTTAGGCCCTGTTCTAGAGGAATTAATAGTCTAGATGCACAGTTGAGAAAAGTACACACATATGATAGAAGCCATGTTTTAATAACAGGAAAGGTACTAACAGTGCTTTAGACCGTGAAACTGTGAACGTGAAGGTGTAGTAAGACATCGGCCTATGGGACTAACCAACAAAAATGTACCACCATTACATCTGAAAACAGAGAAATATGGCTAATAAATGGATAAGAAGATTGCCACTGTGAGGAGAATTACTTAAGTGTGGAGAAGACCGAGTTATGTTCCAGCAGATTAGGGTGTGCTGGCAGTTTTCCCAGCTGGTTGCTCCTGAATCAGCCTCTCTGGAATGTGTGAGGAAGTAGAGCTGAGTTCCCCACTTCATTCAAGACCTTTGCTGATAGTGCCCCAAAACCTTCACTATACCTCTTTTTCCCATTCCCACGAGCCCTGGAAATAAAAAACAAGATTGTGTTTCTCTTCACAGAAGACATTGATGACCCTTGTTAGAGTAAAATATTACTAATAATATTAATAACAATTAAATAATAATAATGGAAAACAGAGAAACAATGTTAATGATAAATGGAGGAAGAGTGGGTATATTGCGAAATACCTACTATTTATAAAATTTTCTGTTAACCATGAAATTAATTTTTATTAAAAAGAATATCCTATTTCCACTACTAACTTTTGTAGTGAACTCTCCAGGTCACAGTATACTTTAAAATCCATTATTTCATTTTGCCTCATGATAACCCTGTGATCTAGGTATACTATTTTTTTAGTAGAGGAAGTTTCTGACAGTTATTCAGATCTGGCGGCGAGAAAGTTAGTTGTAGTTTTGTCTGAAGGTAGAAAATAGAACTCAGTGATCTCCTAGGGTCACTTTCCATTGCTGAATTGAGGGAAAAATGCATGCAAGTCCATGAGCATTCATTTCTAGAAGATGCCAACACAAAGTTTTGCCCAATTGAAAATCCACATGTCATTCTTATTATGGAATGGCATTTGTATCCCTTTGTTAAAAAAAGAAAATCAATTTTACTTTCAGTAATCAGAAACACTAGAATACAGTATCTGAGTAAAATGAAGAGCAAGAGTTTTGGCATGGCCTTTATTCTTTGCTTCTTTCTTGTGTTTTAGATCCATCACTCGCGCCTACTACAGGAACTCAGTAGGTGGTCTTCTTTTATTTGACATTACCAACCGCAGGTCCTTCCAGAATGTCCATGAATGGTTAGAAGAGACCAAAGTACACGTTCAGCCCTACCAAATTGTATTTGTTCTGGTGGGTCACAAGTGTGACCTGGACACACAGAGGCAAGTGACTCGACATGAGGCAGAGAAACTGGCTGCTGCATACGGTATGAAGTACATTGAAACGTCAGCCCGAGATGCCATTAATGTGGAGAAAGCCTTCACAGACCTGACAAGAGACATATATGAGCTGGTTAAAAGGGGGGAGATTACAATCCAGGAGGGCTGGGAAGGGGTGAAGAGTGGATTTGTACCAAATGTAGTTCATTCTTCAGAAGAGGTTGTCAAATCAGAGAGGAGATGTTTGTGCTAGTCAGCCCTTTGATTTCTAAAACATGCTCTCTGACCTGAACTTAAAAGTGATTCAAATTGATAGACCCTTTGTGGGACTGAAGAGAACTCAAATTCCATTTTGGATACCAAGAGAATACCAAGTGAGCCTCCTTCCCAGTGGGGACTCTGACAGACCCTGTGTGGGGGTGTACAGTGGGGCCTGAGCGCTGTGCCTGAGGGACTGCATTGCTCACATAGGCCAGGCACTGTTCTGTGGCTGCTCTATGTGCCTGTCGTGGACCCCATATTAAGGGGCTAGGGTGTGGGGAGCTAGGTCCTAGAAAAATCCATCTACCGACAGGACAACTTTTTCTTGGTATTTCAGTTCATTCATAGGTCATGAACATAAAGAAATATATAAAAGGGGAAAAAGTATGACATTGGGAACTAAACAAGACTATAAGATAAAAGATCAATTTATCCTGCGAGAATATCCTATGTAAAATGTGTGTGCTGGGAATAGCTAAAAGGTACCAATAAGCTTCTAAACAACTCACCTGTAAAATGAGGGGAGTGGACAATTTGCTAAGACCCTTTCAAGTTCTGGTATTCAAGTAAAAATTATGTTACTATGAAAAGGGAGGCCATTTACATGATGTTATAATCACATTTGAAAAAAAATGTATACCCTTCTAATAGAATAACCAGCTGGAAGAGGAAAGGAATTGTGGCATGCCAATTCCTGTGTAGTAGAAGGGTGAATCACTGTAACCGAGATGCCATACACTCTCCCCTCTGACCATGCCTGGGCTTTACTTTATTGGCAACTGCAGTGTGGAAGTAAAACACTTGCCCGCTTCTTCAGGTATACGGCAGCAAGAATACAGGGATTGCCTCTAAAAACAACCCCGAGACAAACACTCCTTCATCAATTGTGTACTGAGTGCCAGCTAAACAGGAGGCGCTGTAAACCTTACAAGCACTTTACAGTTTACATCACAATATCATTTGAATTACTTATTTCTCACAATAGGCCTTTCAGGTTTTTGCCCCCATTTTACAGAAGGGTAAACTAAGAGCCAGGAGACTCACCCAGCCATGGTCAAGATTGCCTGACTTCTAGTTTCTATTCTTTTCACTGGATCACCCTGCTGTCAGATGAATGAACTCTTATTACATTGTTTACTTTGGAAGAGAGGTGACTGTAAATAAATGTTCTCTACCTGTTAGGATATGTTTTCCTTATTGATTACAACTCAGCTATAATCCTGAGGGAACCTGGGAAGGAATCAAAGCCCATTCAGGTATTATTGACAAGAGGGCTCTAAATAAGTGAATTATTGCACACCTGAAACATATTAGAACTGCATGGGCTATAAGTGTTCTTATCACTAAAATACAGTGGACATTTTATTGAAAGGAACCAAAGACAGCAATGGGGAGTGGGGTGGGGATAAAATACTCATCTCACAATGACCTTGGCCACCATATACCTACACTGGGTTCCTGTCTATTCTAGAGAGTCCAGTTCTTAATTCTCAGGTGAGCAGACAACTAGATGCATCAGAAAAATGGAGTGGCTAGCTTGGAAGTTCCATTATCTTATTGAAGAGAGGTGATACTTTAAATTATATTTTGGATAGTAGCCAGTTCAACTAGGCAAAAGCCATACTTTTCATAGTACAAAACTATCCTGATTAGAGTCAGGGTTCTCATATCCATTATGATAGGAAAGCCTGAGAATGGCAAATTGAACTTCAGTATGAATGTGAATGAATCTGAAGGGTTGAGAGTTTGTTTCAACCAGAATAAAGAAGCCAAATAATGAAAATTATGGAAAATTATTTTGCCACCTATGCCCCAAGGTGGATGAGCTAACCACCTTGGACTAATTCACAGCATCAACTACAAATGAATTGATCATCATCTCTACATTTGTTTCAGATGACCTGGCCTAGGTAATAAAGTGGCTGCTTCATGGTTGTAAAAAGCAAATAAAAGATGGTCAATTGGGTTAATTTCATCAACTGCTATATACTTAATTACATTTAAAAGATACTGAAAGCAAGATTATCCAGTGGATAAATGAGAATTGACTGGATTCTGTCAGTTCAAAAAAAGGATAGAAACGAAACTTCTCTATGGTTTTCTTGACTAAAATACATTATATGTATACTTTTCCCATTCCTTGCATTTTCAGGCAGGTTTAAAAATACTCAGCATAGATCCAGCAGAGGTGGCTGAGCTCAATGCTTAAATAAGTTCTAGAATCTTTAAAAATCATTTTAGTAGAATTCAGTGCTATTGTCATTGCAATAAGTGGGTTTTAGAAAATAAGTGTGAAAAAATCAGGTGTTACTATAATACTAAGGATAAAACTTTAGAAGCTATTTTACTACATAGGTAAAGAAAAGATAAACTAACTTGTAACAAAGACCACACTGCATGTTGGATTAGATTGTCTCATATTCCAGAATAAAATGTACTGTATACTTTTCCTCACTTTGTTGTACACTGTAATGAAATGTGAAAAAAATTGCTTTATTTAGCTGTATGTGAATGAAAACATGCTTGTATTTAGTAAAATGGTTGATTATGTGACTCAGATTCCAAGTGTGTCCTAGCTGTTTCCAGAGTTTGTTACTAGAGCGTAGTAAGCACTCTCAAGGAGATCAATAAGTAAGATACAACGTGTACTATTCACAACAATACAAAATTCTAACACCCTATTCCTCCACTCCCCTTTATAGCAAAACTCCTCAGAAGTCTATATTCTCTGTCTCCAATCCTCCTTCCAGTCTCTCTTGAATCCTCTCCAATCAGGCTCTTGTTCATACCACTCCACAGAAATGCTCTTGTCAAAGGCACCAATGACCTCCACATTGCTAACGCAAGGGGTCATTTCTTGTCTTCATTTTATTTGATCCATCAACAGCATTGAGCCCAGTCCATCAACCCCTTCTCCTCAAAACACTCCAGGGTTCAGTCCTCAATGATGTTTTCTTCATTTACATTAATTACTATGGCAACCTTCATTTAGTCTCGTGGCTGTAAATACCATCTATAAAGCGATGAAACCTGAATTTATATCCCCAACTTCTCTCTTCCCCATGGTCTCCAGACCCTTATAACCAACTGCCTGCCCAACATCTCCATTTGAATGTCTATTACGTATCACAAACTTAATATGTTCCAAACCAGGATCCTACTCTTCCAACCCAGATCTGTTCTTCCCATAGCCTCCCCCTCCTCGGTAAATGGCAACTCTGTCCTTCCATATACTCTTTCCAAAAACATAGGAGTCATCCTTGACTCCTCTTTTTCACAGTCCACATCTGATATATCTGAAAATTTGCTGGCTCTATCTACCTTAAAAATATAAACAGAATCTGACAGCTTTTCATTATTTTAACACACTAGTCCTGGCCACTATCATTTGTTGCTCGAGTTATTGTAATAGTCAGCCAGCCAAGTTTCCACAGTCTATTCTCCACACAGCAGCCATAGGGAGCCTGATAAAACGTTAATTATAAGCAATCATCTACTCATAATTCTCCAACTTGAAACCTAGTCTTTCCAATGGCCTACAGAACACTTAGAAATGAATTCCGTCCCCATTCCTGTAACCTCATTTCTTACTGCTGATCCCTTGTTCATTCCATTCCAGCTATGCAGGCTTCTTTCTTGTTCTTCAAACACATCAAGAGCATTCTCATATAAGGGCCTTTGTACTTGCTCTTCCCTCTACGTGGAGTTTTTTTTTCCCCTGCGATATCTGCATCGATTGCTTGCTCACGTCCATTAAGTTCTGGAGCCGGCAGCTTCTTGATCCTAGAGAAGACATGCTCCAGAAGTTGTTTCTGATAGCTGGGCCTAGAGTGTAATTCTTCAGTCTTCCATGAGGAACAACAAAATTTAAGGTATACATAAAAGGAAAAGGAAACTTAGAGTAAGAAAATGGAAAACCTGGAGAGTACAGTTTCACAGGAAAAGTGGACAATAGTATCACAATGCAGCAGTAGGTTTGGAAAGATTAGGACTAAAATACACCCATAGTATTTAAGGGAGCATGCCTACTAAATACCCACAAATTCCTCAAACAACATATCCAATACTGAAATTGACATCTATCAAAATGTGCTCCTTCTACCTGTCTTCCTCATCTCTTTGACACCCCTATCCACCACCTTGCTCAACACAGAAACTTAAGACTTAGCCTTAATTCCTCACTTCCTCTCACTTCCCACATAAAATTCATCATCAAGCACTGTCAGCTCTATCTTCAAAATTTATGAGTCTGCCGTTTTTCTCCATCTCACTTGCTATCATCACCTTTGTCCAAGCCATTATCTACTCTTACCTGAACTACTTCACTATCTTCCTAACTGTTCTCCCTATTTCTGTTCTTGTTTCCACCCCCAAGATACATTTTCAACAGCTAGAGTGATCTTTTCAAAACATAAATCAGTCAAGTCATTCCCCTACTTAAAACCCACCAATGATTTCTCAACAAATGTAGAATAAACTCCAAATAAACCTCACATTTCTTAGCATGGCCATAAGGCCTGCATGAGCTGGCATCTGCCTACCTCTCCAATTGTAAGCTCCACAAAAGTAGGAACATTATTCATCTTATTCACCAGTATTTCTCCAAACTATAGCACAAATGTGTGGTAGGATATCAATAAATACTTGAATGAATGGCTCTTCTCTTGCTCTACCTTAATCCATTGACCTTTACTGTTACTTCACTTCAATAAAATATACATATGACCCTATCCTGAAGCATATAAAATTTTATACAGCCTCTGAAATTCCCCCCTGATTAGAAGTTCTGATTGTCCTATTTTAAATTTCTTTAGGACCTTCAACTACTACCCATTACCCATCTATCAACCACCTCTTGGCTTTGATTCCCTTCCTCTTTCTCCTGGCCCTTGTGGTCAACTGCATCTACCATACGTTCCTAAAGAAAATAATTGTTCAAAGTTTGGTCTATTTCCTTCCAAATTTTTTATTTTACTTTTCAAAGATTGTTTATCCTAATGGTTAAGAGTATGGATTTTGGAGTAAAACAGACATGGGTTCAAATTCTGACTCTACCAGTTAATACATGGTATGTGTGATTCAATCTCCCTGAGTCTCAGTTGACACATAGATTAAGTGGGATAGTAATAGAATTTAAGTCACTAAGTTGTTGTGATGATGAAATGAGATAATCTATGTAAAGTATTTACAGGACCTGGCACTTGGCAAACATCACACAATACTCAGAAAATGTTAGGTATTACAATATGTTTTCACCTAAATGAATCTTTTTCATAAATGGTATCATATAACACATACTGTTTTGTTACCTTTTTCACATACACTGAAGATGGCAGAACAGAAAGAAGAAAACTGGGTCCTTGACAATGTCATTGAGCTACTGATTTAACAATCATGGAGCCACACTATATTAACACACCTTGTTACATGAGAGAATAAATCCCCTTTCATTTAGTTTATGCCATTTTTTTCTACTTGTGGCTGAAAGTCTTCTAAATGTTACAACAGTATTTTACTGTATGGATGCTCAGTAAGTTAATTGATCCTCATTAGTGGACATTAGGTTGTGTGCAAATTTTTGTTGTTATAAAGCAATTCTGCAGTGTACATATATTTTTGTTTATTTGACCAATTATGCTCTCAACTTAAAATCCTAGAAGTGGAATTTATGAATCAAAGAATATACACATTTAAAATTTGGTACAATTGATCAGATTGCTCTCCAGAAAGTTTTTACTAAATGCCTATTAACAATGTATGATAATGTCTATGCTGGATATTATTATCAATCTGTTAACTTTTTGCAAATCTGAAAGATGAATAATATATCAGTATTTTAAAATTTGCATATCTTTGATTATTAGTTTTCTGTTGCTTGCAGCTAGAAGTAGTCCTAATTGACACAAGAGCATTTTTCTTATTAATTAGTAAGATTTCCTTATATGTGGAAATGAGTACTTTATCCATCACCTATTATAAGTATTTTCCAGGTTTTTCTGACTTTTAATTTTCTTTATAGTGTTTTTGTAATACAAAAGTCTTTAATTTTTAGGTAATAAATCTGTTGTCTTTAAGAAATAGTAAACAGTGGTTGGCTTAGAGTTGGGGAACTAAGTGACTGGGGGACAAGGCGTGGAGAAGACTTATTTCCAATGGGCAACTATTTTTATCTTTTGATTTTTGTACCCTTCTGTTATTTTCTTGAACAGTCTGTTGTCTTCATGTTTTCTGGCAAAACTGTTAGGTTTAGATAGACCTCCTTTACACAGATACTAGAAAGCTATTCTATGAGTTTCCCAAATGGCTAACTATTTATCCCCGCACCACCCATAATTGGAAATTCGACACTTTTCAAATATTAATTGCCACAATCTTTGAATTCCAGTGGCTTTCTCTGACTTCTTGTTTCAGGTCTCTTCTCTTTATAAGGCCTCCAGTAATATGGATTAAGATCTATCTTGATTCAGTTGGCCACATCTTGACTAAAAACATATTCAAAAAGCCCTATTTACAAATGATTTCATACCCACAGGAACACAGATTGAGATTAAGAACATGCCTTTTTAGGTATATGCCCAAGAGACTTGAATGTTTGGGCTGTCCATGTGCCAGCTGGGCCCTGAGCCTCAACAGAGTTGCAACACCTCCTCTCCAGTTCATTTGACTCACCTAGGACAACTAACTAGGAGGTGATGATGGGCAAACACCATACCAAGGAACCGAGAGAGTCTACAACTGCAAGCAAGAGAGTCCCATCCATCAGCCCTATGGGATCACAGCCCCCTCTCAATCAGAGGTGGAGTGGACATCCCAGAATCCTCAGGATTGGGAAATGAACTATGGACTAAAGTAGACTTACTGGTATTCTACTATAGACTTATAGTTATTCTAGCAATGGAAGAACTTATATCATTGATGTGGAGGCAGTGGCCACTCGGGGATCTGAGGGCAGGGAAAGGGAAAAACAGGTGTAACATCTGGGCATTTTGGGGGCTTGGGAATTGTTCTGAATGACATTACAACAACAGATACAGGCCATTATAAATCTTGCCATAAACTACAGAATTGGGTGGGAGAGAATGTAAACTACAATGTAAACTTTAATCTGCGCTTAGTGGCAATGCTCCAAATTGCAATGAACGTACCTCAATAATGAAGGATGTTGTTAATGTGGGAAAATGTGGGAGGTGTGGGGAGCAGGGCAAATGGGAATCCCCTATATTTTTTGTGTGACATTTGTATATTCTAAGTATCTTAAAAAAAAAAAAAAAAAAAAAAACATGCCTTTTGTTGGGGTACATAATTCAACCACATGCATTATATGAGAACCTGAGAATAAACGTGTCAAGTTTCCAACAAGGTAGGGTTGGGAGTTTGATTGAAATTGCATTAATTTACTGACACTGATATATGGCAGGAGCACGCACCTTTACAATATTTATCCAAGAATATGTCATTCCATTAATTTGATCTTTTGTTTATGTCTATCAGTAAATTTATATTTCTCTTATAAGTTTTAGATATTTTATGTTCATTCTTAGGTATTTTATAACTTCTATTATTATCTGCTCTGGGTTCTCTTTCTTATTACATGTTCTAAATGGTCATTGCTAGTGTATAGGAAATCTGTGGATTTGTGTATGTTTATCTTGTGACTGGACACCTTACTGAACTCTCTTATTACTTCTAATAGTTTTACAATCGATTCTTTTCTGTTTTCCAGCAAAACATTATAATCTACAAATAACGATAATTTTTCTCTCCCTTTCTAATATGTATACTTCATTTCTTTTTCTTGTCTTTTTGCACTGGCTAGAATTTGGGGTAAAATTGTGAATAAAAGCAGTGATAGTGGATACCTTTGTCTTGTTCCTGCTATTATATGCTTCTAGCACTTCATCCTTTATCGTTATTAGGGCCTGCGACTACAGACAAGGGGCCTCCAGGGATCTACCACCCCAGGAAAGGGGAGAGAGAGGGACACAGCCTAAGGCTGACTCAGATTCTGAACCGCAAATTTGGGCTGCGGTGCCTCACGGGCCCTTCCAGGGTCACACGATGGTTTGCCCTGGGAGCCAGTGAAGGACTGGAGAAATCCGACCCTCGCAAACTCCCTCTCTTCTAGCCTGGACTAATTGTTGAGGACGCCACAGGTGAGGGGGGAGAGAGCCTGGGGCTGACTCGGCTTTTGACTTGCAGGTTTGGTCTGCTGGCCGGGTGGGGCTGTGCCATTGTTTGCCTTGGAGCCTGCAAGGGGCTAAAGATATGCAAACTCCCAATCTCCTCTGCTACTAACATGGACTGATTGTTGAGGACTCAGAGGGGAGTGGAAATATTTCCTAGCTGGGAAAAGGGAGGGGGCTGCCAGAAAAGACTGGAGAACTGTCTCAGAAAGTTTGAATTACAAGGCTCCTAGCCTCCAGACAGGAAGGTCTATCACATTGATCTGGTCTGTGTTGCAATAAATACACTCCAATCAGGCATTGAATTGAAAGCTGCCAAAAAGCGCCATCTCCCGGCACACCAAGGAAGTGCATACAAGAAAAGTAAAAATAAGTAGGAGAGGCTTTTTCTGGCCTCTATACCCGCCCTGCCCAAGGCCCTAGGAAGTGACTCTACAACCAATTACTGGGTCCAGTGCCCAGTTTTGACCAACCAGCAGGACAATCCTAACAATCCAGATCGAGCCAAAAATCAAAGAGCTGTGGTAACTCACAGCCCCCTGCCACTAAACCCCTATAAAAGAGAAAGAGATTGAGCATCTGAGTAAACTACATCCTAACCAGATGCCTAAACACCAGCAAAAAATTACGAGCCATACTAAGAAAATAGAAGACATGGTTTAAAAAAAGGAATACATCAAAGTCCCAGAAGAGATGCAGAATTTGAGAGAACTAAGCAGTGAGATGAGCACAAATTTTCAATGTCAAATTAATGAGTTGAAAGGCAATATAGTTAAAGAGATAAATCACATCAAGAAGACATTGAGTGAAAGCAAAGAAGAATTTGAAATCCTGAACAGAAAAGTAATGGAGTTCATGGGAATGAAAGACACAATAGGTGAGGTAAAAAACACATTTGAGGCATACAACAGCAGACTCGAAATGATAGAAGAAAGAATAAGTGATACCAAAGACAGAGCAGCTAAAACTGAACAGACAAAAGAACAGAGAGAAAAGAATGGAAAAAATTGAGCAGGGGCTCAGAAAGTTGAATGACAACACAAAACGCAACAACATATGTGTCACGGGAGCTCCAGAAGGGGAAGAGAAGGGAAAAGGGGAAGAAAAAGTATTTGAGGAAATAATACCTGAAAATTTCCCAACTCTCACGAAAGAAATGAACTTACATGTCCAAGAAGCACACCGTACCCCAATGAAAATAAATCCAAATAGACCTACGCCAAGACACATACTATTCAGAATGTCAAATGTAAAAGATAAAGAAAAAATTCTCAGAGCAGCAAGAGAGATGCAAACAATCATGTACAAAGGACATCCAGTAAGACTTAGTGCAGATTTCTCTTCAGAAACTATGGAGGCGAGAAGACAGTGGTATGATACAATCAGGACACTGAAAGAGAATAACTGCCAGCTGAGAATTCTTTATCCAGCAAAACTGTCCTTCAAATATGATGGTGAGTATAAAATATTCACAAACAAACAGAAACTAAGAGAGTTTGCAAAAAAGAATCCACTTTTGCAGGAAATATTAAAGGAAGCCTTAGAACCTGAAAGAAAAAGACAGGAGAGAGAGGCTTGGAGGAGAGTATAGAAGAAAGAATAGCAGAAAGGATAACCACAAGAAGAAAAAGAGAGACAAAAACAAGATGACATATGAAAACCAAAGAATAAAATGGAGGAAGTAAATAGTGCATTTAGAGTAATATACTTGAATGTGAATGGATTAAACTCCCCAATCAAAAGATACAGACTGATAGAATGGATTAAAAAACATGAGCCATCCATATGCTGCTTACTAGAAACTCACCTTAGACCCAGGCATACAAACGAGCTGAAAGTGAAAGGTTGGAAAAGGATACTCCTCGTGAATAGTAACCAGAAAAGAGCAGGGGTAGCTATACTAATATCAGACAAAACAGACTTTAAATGCATAAAAGTTATAAGAGATATAGAAGGCCATTATACATTAATAAAAGGGATGATCCACCAGGAAGATATAACAGTCATAAATATCTACACACCTAACCAGGGTGCCCCAAAATATATGAGACAAACTCTGGCAAAACTGAAGGGAGTAATAGACATTTCTACAATAATCATTGGAGATATCAACACCTAACTCACATCATTAGATAGAACAACTAGACAGAAGATCAACAAGGAAACAGAGAACTTGAACAATATGATAAACAAGTTAGACCTAACAGACATATACAGAACACTGCATCCAAACTCAGCAGGTTACACATTCTTCTCAAGTGCCCATGGATCTTTCTCCAGGAGAGACCACATGTTAGGTCACAATTCAGCTCTCAATAAATATAAAAAGATTGAAATTATACAAAGCACCTTCTCAGATCATAATGGAATGTAACTAGAAATCAATAATAGACAGGAAAAAATTAAATTCGCAAATGTGTGAAGACTGAAGAACACACTCCTAAATAATCGCTGGGTCAGAGAAGAAATTGCAAGTGAAATCAGTAAATTTATTGAGACAAATGAAAATGAGAACACAATGTATCAAAACTTATGGGATACAGCAAAGGCAGTCTTGAGAGGGAAATTTATAGCCCTAAATGCCTATATTAAAAAACAAGAAAGAGTTAAACTCAAAGATTTAACTGAACAACTAGAGAAACTAGAAAAGAAGAGCAAACCAATCCCAAAGCAAGCAAAAGGAAAGAAATAACAAAGATTAGAGCAGAAATAAATGAAAATGAGAACAGAAGAACAATAGAGGGAAGCGGCTGTGGCTCAATCAGTAGGGCTCCCGTTTACCATATGAGAGGCCCCGGGTTCGGTTCCCGAGGCCTCCTGGTGAAGACAGGCCCGCCTGCACCGCGTGGTTAGCTGACCCAGCGAGCACAAGCAGCAAGGGGGGGATAAATGAATAAATAAATAAAATCTTTAAAAAAAAAAAAAAAAAAAAAAAAAAGAAGAACAATAGAGAAAATCAACAAAACCAAAAGCTGGTTCTTTGAGAAGATCAATAAAATTGAAAAACCCCTAGCAAGACTAACAAAGAAAAAGAGAGAGAAGATGCAAATAAATACAATCAGAAATGAAAGGGGGGAAATTACAAATGACCTCCCAGAAATAAAAAGAATCATAAGAGGATATTATGAGAAACTATATGCCAACAAACCAGACAATCTAGATGAAATGGACAAATTTCTAGAAACGCACAACCAACCTACACAGATGCTACAAGAAATACAAGAACTTAACAGTGCATGCTGGGTCGGCGTAGCCATGGCGGCTCGTGTCCTTTCCGCGTGTGTCCGCCGGCTGTCCGTGGCTTTTACGCCGCTGCCTCGGACCCCTACGCTGGCCGCGGCCCAGCAGCTCAGCACTGCCTTGTGCCCCGCAGGCATCCGGACGAGGCTTGTAACTCCACAGCCGGTCTCGGTGCTCGCGCAGGTTCCAGGTAAAGTTACACAATTGTGCCGCCAGTATAGTGTCGCATCCCTTTTGACGTTAGAGGGAATTAAGGACCGTGTTCTTTACGTCTTGAAACTCTATGATAAAATTGATCCAGAAAAGCTCTCAGTAAATTCTCATTTTATGAAAGACCTGGGCTTAGACAGTTTGGACCAAGTGGAGATTATCATGGCCATGGAGGACGAATTTGGGTTTGAAATTCCTGATATAGATGCAGAAAAGTTAATGTGGGGGGTCGGATGTGGCTCAAATGGTTGGGCGTCCGTCTCCCATATGGAGGGACCTGGGTTCGATCCCCTGGACCTCCCGGTAAAAAAAAAAAAAAAAAAGTTAATGTGTCCACAAGAAATTGTAGATTACATTGCAGATAAGAAGGATGTATATGAATAAAATATCAGACCACCTTTCTTCAAAGAGAAGATTCAGGTTGATACTGATGAGTGTCTGGAAATGAGAACCATCATTGCTGACTTGGACAGAGTAATTCTGTTGGATTTCTATTTAAAGTGTCTAAGTGTTTGCCCTTTGAAAATAAATCTGTAAAACCAAAAAAAAAAAAAAAAAAAGAACTTAACAAACTAATCACAATTAAGGAGATTGAATCCGTCATCAAAAATCTCCCAGCAAAGAAAAGTCCAAGACCAGATGGCTTCACAGGTGAATTCTACCAAGAATTTCAAAAAGAATTAACACCAATCCTGTTTAAACTCTTCCAAAAAATTGAAGAGGAGGGAAAATTACCCAACACATTTTATGAAGCCAACATCACCCTAATACCAAAGCCAGATAAAGATTTTACAATAAAAGAAAATTACAGACCAATCTCTCCATGAACATAGATGCAAAAATTCTCAACAAAATACTTGCAAATCAAATCCAACAGCATATCAAAAGACTTATACATCATGACTAAGTGGGATTTATTCCTGGTATGCAAGGCTGGTTCAACATAAGAAAATCAATCAATGTAATACACCACATTAACAAATTGAAGGAAAAAAAAAACATGAGCATCTCAATAGATGCATAAAAGGCATCCAACAAAATCCAGCATCCTTTTTTATAAAAAATATTTCAAAAGATAGGAATAAAAGGAAAATTCCTCAATATGATAAAAGGCATATATGAAAAACCCACAGCCAACATCATACTCAATGGGGAAAGGCTGAAAGCTTTCCCTCTAAGATTGGGAACAAGACAAGGATGCCCACTGTCACCATTGTTATTCAACATTATAATAGAAGTTCTAGCTAGGGCAATTAGACAAGAAAAAAAAAATTAAAGGCATCCAAATAGGAAAAGAGGAAGTAAAACTCTCACTGTTTGCAGATGACATGATCCTGTACTTAGAAAATCCTGAAGTATCCACGACAAAGCTACTTGAACTAATAAATGAGTTCAGCAAAGTGGCACGATACAAGATCAACACGCAAAAATCAGTAATGTTTTTGTACACTAGTACTGAACAACCTGAGGAGGAAATCAGGGGGAAAATTCCATTTTCAGTAGCAACAAAAAGACTCAAATACCTAGGAGTTAATTTAACCAAAGAAGTACAGGACCTATATGCAGAAACTACAAAACAATGCTAAAAGAAATTTAAAAAGACCTAAACAAATGGAAAGACATTCCGTGTTCATAGATTGGAAGAATAAATATCATGAAGATGTCAATCTTACCCAAACTGATTTATAGATTCAATGCAATACCAATCAAAATCCCAACAGCTTACTTTACAGAATTAGAGAAGGCAATTACCAAATTTATCTGGAAGGGTAAGTGCACCCGAATAGCCAAAAGCATTCTAAAAAAGAAGAACAACATGGGAGGAATTTCACGGCCTGACCTTGAAACATATTACAAAGCTACAGTGGTCAAAACAGCATGGTGCTGGCATAAAGACATACACATCGATCAGTGGAATAGAATTGAGAACCCAAAAGTAAACCATCACCTATACAGTCAACTGGTTTTTGACAAACCTACCAAGCCCATGCTAACGGGAAAAAACAGTCTCTTCAACAAATGGTGTTGGGAGAACTGGATATCTATAACCAAAAGAATGAAAGAGGACCCCTATCTCACCCCCTATACAAGAATCAACTCAAAATGGATCAAAGATCTAAATATAAGAGCCAGGACCATAAAACTACTAGAAGAAAATGTAGGTAAACATCTTCAAGACCTTGTAGTAGGTGGTGGTTTCTTGGACCTTACACCCAAAGCACGTGCAACAAAAGAAAAAATAGATAAATAGGACCTCCTCAAAATTAAACACTTTTGCACCTCACAGGACTTTGTCAGAAGGGTGAAAAGGCAGCAAACTCAATGGGAAAAAATATTTGGAAATCACATATATGATAAGGGTTTAATATCCAGGATATATAAAGAGATGTTACAACACAACAATAAAAAGACAAATGACCCAATTAAAAATGGGCAAAAGACTTGAATAGACATTTCTCCAAAGAAGAAATACAAATGGCAAAAAGACACATGAAGAAATGCTCAACATCACTCATGATTAGGGAAATGCAAATCAAAACTACAATGAGATATCATTTCACACCTATCAGAATGGCCACCATTAAAAAGACAGAGAACTACAAGTGTTGGAGAGGATGTGGAGAGATAGGAACACTTCTTCACTGTTGGTGGGAATGCAGGATGGTACAACCACTATGGAGGACTGTTTGGCAGTTCCTAAAGAAGTTGAATATAGACTTGCCACGTGACCCTGCAATACCACTCCTGGGTATATACCCAGAAGAACTGAGAGCAGTGACACGAACAGACATCTGCACACTGATGTTTATAGCCACATTATTCACCATTGCCCAAAAGTTGGAAACAACCCAGGTGTCCTTAAACAGATGAATGGATAAACAAACTATGGTCTATTCACACGATGGAATATTATGCAGCTGTAAGAAGAAATGAAGTCGTAAAGCATATGACAACATGGATGAACCTGGAGGACATTATGTTGAGCGAAGCAAGGCAGACAGAAAAGGACAAATACTGTATGAATGCATTACTATGAACCAAATATATTGTGTAACATTGTTTGATTAAAAAAATTTATATGTATCCATTACATTTAATTGAGAAATGTATATATTTATTCATCTGTGTTTACTTTTTAGTTTTTAATTGTTCATATTTTCAATTATTAAACGTACAAAATAAAGTAAAAAAAAAAGTATAGGAAAGTCCCATATAACCACCCCCCCCATACACACACACACATTTTCCTCTATTACTAACATCTTACATTAGTGAGATGCATTTGTTATAATTGATGAACCACATTGAAGCACTGCTACTAATGAAGATCTATAGTTTATGGTTTACACTTTGTGTTGTACAGTTTTATAGGTTTTTATAAATGTATAATGTCATGTGTCCATCATTGCAGTATCATTCAGAATAATTCCAATGCCCTAAAAATGCCCTGTGTTCCAACTATTCATCCTTCCCCTCCCCTTTGAACTTCTGGTAACCACTACCTTTATATCAATGTTACAAGTTCTTCTGTTACCACATGATAATAACTACAATAACAATAAATAGACATTGGTCCATGGTTACCCTCCCCCCTTATGTTTGTTCATTCCTCAGTCTTAAGGAATTTGGGATAATGTCCACTCTGACTACTTCAGATTGAGAGGGAGCTTAGATTTTATGGGGCAGATTCAAGGAATTGTTTTGCTTGCAGTTGTAGATATTCCTTGGTTTTTGAGATGGGACTTGTCCATCATCATCATTTTGTTGGCTGTCCTCGGCAAGTCTGAAGAATTGGAGAGTAAATGTTTAAGACAGAAAAAAAAACCACAATTATGTTCAGCATTTTTGAACTCACACATGAGAATGCTCTTATGTGAACTTTGCGCTTACTCAAGTTCTCAGAAGACTCATCTAAATAGACACATGGGTACTCATTCAGGTGAGAAGCTATAGCAGTTTGGCAGTTTGATGTAATTATGAATTCCAAAAATATATATTGGATTATGCTTGTAAACTGGTCTGCTAATCTGGGCATGATTAAGTTATGATTAGGGCATTAACTGGGCCACGTCAGTAGGACGTTGAGCCCCACCACTTGGTGGGGTGGGAATCAAATATAGAAGGCAAGGCAAAAAACAGAGTTGGAGCAGTTTTGATGTTGGAATTCTGGTGAGG
Source organism: Tolypeutes matacus (assembly GCA_026826555.1). NCBI lineage: Eukaryota > Metazoa > Chordata > Mammalia > Cingulata > Chlamyphoridae > Tolypeutes > Tolypeutes matacus. Next base: position 1,704,355 of record JAKSZT010031534.1, on the reverse strand, counting down.
AAGGAGAGAAGGCCCCAGGATAGGACAAGATGTTCGCCTGAGAGTCTACAGCTGGCCTTGTGGAGAGAGGCAAAGCCTAGAGAGTCTCATAGTCTACAGCTGACCTTCTGAGGAAACCGAGCAGCTAAGCCTGGAGAGAAACGCAGCCCCGGGAAGAGAGGAACCCAAGAAGCCTGAACCCTGGCAAACGTCGGCAGCTGTCTTGCTCCAACACGTGGCAATGGACTTTGTTGAGAAAAGAAACTTACGCTTTATGGCCTGGTAACTGTGGACTTCTACCCCAAATAAATACCCTTTATAAAGACCAACCCATATCTGGTATTTTGCACCAGCACCTTTAGCTGACTAATACAGAAGCCACTTAAATGTGATCAGTGCAGTTATGTGGCCTCTAATCAACATGATGTAACTTGCCATGCAAGACAGGTTCACAATGGACTTAAACCTCTTAACTGCCCACACTGTGACCACAAAACAGCAGATAGAGGTAACTTAAAAAAAAAAAAAGAAAGAAAAAAGAAACCGCATAGAGCTGCATGTTACCCCACAGCAGTTCAATTGTCCTGATTGTGACTATGCAGCTTCCAAGAAGTGTAATTTGCAGTATCATTTCAAATCTAAGCATCTTACTTGCCCTAATAAAACAATGAATATTTCAAAAATGAAAATTTAAAAAAAACAAAAAGCAGGAGGTTGACTTGCCCAATAACAATATTACCAATGATAAAACAGAAACACAGCTGTTACAACCCAACTCCTGAAAGGCACGAGTTGGTGTGGCTGCAAGATCATAGAACACACCTGGTACTTAGTCAAGCATAAGCTTTATTGGGACTTACGGACAGGAGAAACTCTCTGATGGTGGAAGTTCAGAGAATGAAGATAGCGCCTCACAAAGAGATGAGAAAATGAGGGGTGATGTATAAGGGGTTTCAGAACAAGGACATTCCATAGGGTATGAGAACAGTTTCTGCTAGGGTCAGGTGAAGCATACACATGGGGTCTGGTGATGTTTTCACTTGTAGGAAGGAGGTTTATCAAGGACGTTTACTGCTTTGGGAAGACTATAGTTTCCGATACCATCTAGACATTCTCTCCCCTCTGGGGAGGTTTGTTAACCTTTAACTTATGCCTAGGTCATGCAGGTGGCTAAGTGCTGAGGACTGGGGGGGGGGGGGGGCTGAGTCACCACAACAGCAGACAAAAATAAAGGGAGATGTGGCTGGAAAGAAAAATGAGAAACCTGTAAAAGTTGAGGAAAAAATATAATGCTTAAAGAAGAGAAAAATTCTTGTAGTAATGCCTCAGTAGTTCAAGTGACTACTAGAATTTGCAAATCTGCAACCAAGCCTAAAGAGGCAGGTGTGCATACAGGATTGAAACCATGTAAAAGCAAGAAAAGCAAAAGGAAGATGTAAGGTGAAGCCCAATCATTTCATTATTCTGTGCATGATGACGAACCTGTAACAACAAAAAAAAGAAGGTAAAAAGCAGATCCAAAAACTGTCAGAAAGTATGAAAGGGTGATGACAAAGTAGAGGAGAATAAAAAGCAAAATACCTGAATGAAAAAAAAGGACAAAGAAGAAAACTCTGAAAAATAAATCAAATAAAAAACAGCAACCCCCCTCAGATGGCTCCTGCTCAGAAGGGGCCTGTTCAGAAGGGGCCTGCTCCGATGGAGATGGAGCCTCCTCTGTGGAATCTGCTCATATGGAATTTCCTCCCATGGAGTCTCTTCCTCCTATGGAGCCTCTTCTCAGATGGAGCTAATCCCCAGAAGGTCTCCTCGTCCAAAAGATACTAAAATGGAAAAGTCTGGCAGGCAGAGTGAAATGGCACGGAAGGAGCATGTATGTAATGAAGTTGGCTTAATGCCTGTTAATAAAGACAGACAGGTTCTAAAGGAAAGGACATGTGCACAGGATCTCCTACCACTATGAGCACCACTGCCAAAAGAAAACTTAAAAGAAGAAGAACCGAAAGACCAAAAATTATGCTCTGAGGGGAAGGAATTAAAGAAGCCCCTCTTCGGAAAGCAGGAGAGTATAGATGGCCATGGTGCTAGTACTGAGGAATCTACCAGGACTTCATGCTCTGAACAAAACTTGAAGAATATGTCAAGAGTGTGAAATTTTAGATCAGGCTGACACTGTGCTTTGTGAAATGGAAACTGACACTGATCAGAACACAACAGAGAATCTTGCTGGTAAAGACTCAGCAGTTGAAGAATCAATTTCCCTACTGCTTCTTCCCCCACCAATAGAAAAAGAAGTGTCCAAAACTGCTCTGGCATCACCTTCTGTTACCTCAGCAGTGAATGAGTCTCAGGAAACTGATGAAGACGAAGGGATCCACAGTCACAATGGAAGTGACCTAAGTGACAACATATCAGAGGGTAGTGATGATTCTGGATTGAATGGGGCTCGGCCAGTTCCACAAAAAATTAATGGGAAAAATGGAAAAGAAGCCTTGGCAGTCAAAATGGCTGAAAGAGATTTTGTTTGTATTTTTTGTGATTGTTCTTTTAGAAAGGCAAAAGATTACAGCAAGCACCTCAATTGCCATTTGATTAATGTATATTTCCTTGAAAAAGCCGCTAAAGGGCAGGAGTGATTAAGCTTTGGACAAGGCCACAGTTCTTACTTTATAAGATCTATTACATTTTATATTCATTTACAGTAGTGGACAAACCTTTTATTTTTAAGATCGCTTTAATTAACGTTGATTTCTCAATGGCACTGTTTTCCTTATAACTTTTTGTATGCCATTTGACTATTGTAGAAATTAGCAAATCTAAGGGAGTTAGTGTACTAAACCAAGAAACCTAAATCTGTAAGTTTATACATTTAATTGAAATAAGAAAGCCAAGATGTTATAATAACAGTATATTGCTTTGTCTAGCTACAATTTTTTCACCATTGCAATTTTCCTGTTTCACTTTAGTTTACTCATTTTTTTACCAGCTCTATAAAAATGGGCATATTTAATAGCAAATTACTTGCCGACTTTGTATTATTTAAAGTTAGCACTTTAAAAAAATTTTTAGAGATGAGATTTAAATTGAAGAAAAATTCTCTCAGCAATGGACAGTATAGTATATTAGTCCAGATATTTACTTCCTGGTTTTGATCAATATTTATTTATGTTAGAGGTCATAAAAAGATTTTTTGGTGCTTTAATGGCTTAAGACGTTGCACTTTTTAAAAAAACCTCTGCAGTTAAATTTTTAGAAATGGTATTTGTGTTGAACAGTAACACTTGATACATGTACATCCATGTTTATTTTGGCCTCCTTGGAGGGATGCTTTTAGGCTTGTCTGCAAAAGGGTAGTTGTCTTTTTCTTTGTTGCAATTGTCCTTTTTGCAGAGCATTAGTGTGTGCAAGTTTGTGAGCAAATGAAACATGCGGGTTCAATCCATTGGTTTGATTTTCACATATCTATGCTAGAATCTGTATTTCAAATTATTTATTTATTTTGAATGGATGGTAGCAAATTTGCAACTCTGAATTTTGATTTTGCAGTAAATAAACTAGGCTCTATATTGAATGGACTTTTTATTTTATTTTATTATTTTTTTTTTTTTAAGATTTTATTTATTTATTCATTTATCCCCCCCTTGCTGCTTGTGCTCGCTGGGTCAGCTAACCACGCCGTGCGGGCGGGCCTGCCTTCACCAGGAGGCCCCGGGAACCGAACCCGGGGCCTCCCATATGGTAAACGGGAGCCCTACTGACTGAGCCACAGCCGCTTCCCTGAATGGACTTTTTAAAATGGACTTTTATCTTAAATACCAACCATCATTAGTAATTTTTGCTTGTTATGGTACAGCTACTTCTTAACTACATTGTTAAGTCATACTTTGAGGTAAACCTTTTTTCATAGATGGTTGATGTCCATGTGGCTACTCAACTGAAGAACTGCAAGTGATATTTGAAAACTGCAAACCTGGAATTATGAGACATAATTATTCTTTCAAGTTATACAGAATACCACTTGTGAAATTCCAAATCCAGAACTGTTACGTGGCAAGCCTAGGATAAGACATGAGTGCTGCAATTTCTTACGAATACAGTGAAAACGGCTGGTGAAACTTAGAGTTCAGATTTTTAAAATCACACTTTCTAATGGTTCTCCACAAATTAGTGGGTATCCTGGCTGTCCCTATGACAGCCTTTTTCTACAGGTGAGGCCTCAAATGAATTGTAACTCTCCTGGTGTTCTAAGGATATGCACAAGGGTATGCACGCCTCAACTTTTTTCTAAGTTCTTTGGTCAGTTGCTAAAGAATATGAAAGTCTCTGTATTAGTCAGCCAAAGGGGTGCTAATGTAAAATACCAAAAATGGGTTGGTCTTTATAAAGGGTATTTATTTGGGGTAGAAGTCCACAGATACCAGGCCAGAAAGTGTTAAGTTTCTTCTCTCACCACAGTCCATTGCCACGTGTTAGAGCAAGACAGCTGCCGGCGTCTCTGTAGACGATCAGGCAAATGGCTTGCTTCTCTTCTCCTGGGGCTTTTTTCCAACATCAAAACTGCTTCTCAAAAGACTGCTTCAACTGTCCTTTGCTTTGCCTTTTATATTCAATTCCCCACCCATCCAGGGGTGGGGCTCAACACCCTAATCCTAACCTAATCATGCCCAGATTAACAGATCAGTTTACAAGCATGATTCAATTATATTTTTGGAATTCATAATTACATCAAACTGCCACATTCCACCCTCTGAATTCCAAAAATACATTACAGTATTTAAAAAAACTTAAATCATTAACAATCCAAGTACAAAATCATATCAAAATCATTTTAAAGAAATAGTTTGTCTTCAGGCAAAGTCCCATCTGCTATAGACCTCTGAATCTTACAAAACCTTTTAACTGCTTCCAATATACAAATGGAAAGACAAAAGATAAACATTTTCAATATTATAAGGGGAAATTGGGATGTTAAACATGAGTCATGGATCCTCTACAGTTCAGTAAACTTGCAGGGCATCCTCCATTCGATTTCAAAGTCTGAGAGTTATTTTTAAGAAGATGGTTTCTTCTCCTTGGGGCCACATGGGAACCCACCCTTTCCACAGGCTTGCCCAATGGCCATTTTCTTGGTTCCACCCTCATCAAGCATCTGGGTGTCGACCAAGCCTCAGATCTCACCTTCCAAGAGTGTTGGGGTGATTGCCACACCGTACCCAATCTTTGGGTTAGAGACTTAGCCCCCCTAGCACAGTGAGGTGAAGATAACATTCCCCCTAACCTTTGGCATACAGGTTCAACCCTCTCAGAGCAATGGGTTGACCACCTGGCCTTCTCTAATCCATGGGGGGCAGGTACACCCCTCTCAGACCTATGGGGTGTTGACCCTAACCACCCTCATCTTTGAGGAATGTTCTCCACCCTCCCTGCACCCTGGGGTGGCAAAACTCTTCCTGAACATCGGGTGGGGACATCCACCCTCTTCAACTGCTGGGGAAAACTCACCCTCTCTGTACACATGGGTGGGGCTCCTCTCTTGGCCCAAGGAGATGTCTTAATCCCAGATCTCTGCTTCCACGGTTTTCTTCTTAAAGCTGATTCTCCTTCAGTCTCTCCTTTCCATGTCCTCTTTTGTCCAAGCTCACAGTGGTTTTGTTCATACAGGAATCTTACAAAAGCTTTTGGTACCATATTCTGTATTAGTCAGCCAAAGGGGTGCTAAAGTAAAATATCACCCCTTTATAAAGGGTATTTATTTGGGGTAGAAGTCCACAGATAACAGGCCATAAAGCGTTAAGTTTCTTCTCTCACCACAGTCCATTGCCACGTGTTAGAGCAAAACAGCTGCCGACGTTTGCCAGGGTTCAGGCTTCTGGGTTCCTCTCTTCCCGGGGCTGCGTTTCTCTCTGGGCTTAGCTCCTGTTTCCTCCACAAGGTCAGCTGTAGACAATCAGGCAAACGGCTCGCTTCTCTTCTCCTGGGGCCTTCTTTCCAACATCAATACTGCTTCTCAAAAGACCGCTTCAACTGTCCTTTGCCTTGCCTTTTATATTCAATTCCCCACCCACCAAGGGGTGGGGCTCAATGCCCTAATCCTAACCTAATCATGCCCAGATTAACAGATCAGTTTACAAGCATGATTCAATTATATTTTTGGAATTCATAATTATATCAAACTGCCACAGACTCCATCACAGGATTTTTGGCAATTCTTATCATTCATAGACGTAAAACAAAGTATGATTCCAATAGGGAATCTTGAATACTTCTAACTTCCCATGTCCTATTCTGGAATAACTACCTTTAATATTTCATTTATTTTCTATTTATTTGGTGATCTCTCTGAGGCAGGTTTCAGATTTTGGCAGTACAATTTGAAAGATTAGGAAATGAATTGATGAAGTATGGGTGGAAAACTTCTGTTAAACATCAGAAAGTGAAGTTTTAGTTAAAAGATGTTTGAATTTGGAATTGATTGGGAGGCCAAAGATTTAAGGAAACAGAAGGTTCATGAGGAGTTAGTTGTATGTGGCGTGCGTTTTGTGTGTATGAATGGGAATTAAATGATGTTGTGTTCTAGGCTCTGGCAAGCATTGTCAACAGAGGATCAAGCTGCAGATACTTATGTTTTAAGATGTAAATTATTAGAAAGCTAGTTAAATCTTTCTAACAACTAGTTTTAATGTAGATGGGCACATTTTACTTGTTACCTTTTATGGTATATATAAAAAGATTTTATGCATAGATTGGAGATTGGAAGTCACAGCTTGGGTGTTTTTGAGGATTGTTTCAGCAAAATTTTAAAAATTGGCTGCTGGGGAATACCGAAGAATTTGGCAAATTTCTAATCCAGTTTTTTAAGACTTGAACGTTAAATGCAAAAACATGCAGGAAACCAAACGCCTTGTTATTGATCTGTAAAACCACTGTTACTGGAAATTGAGCAGGACTTGAGGCCATTCTTCCAGAACATAAGGACTTGATGGTCAGGCCTATATTAGGCTCTGAATCTTCACGCCATGTATTTGTATTTATTGAAAATTGTATCAATGAAAAGTGTATTGGTAATATGACCTTCTGATCCAGTTGGAAGTTCTTCCATTTGAAAAATGTGATATTTATATGGAAATTTTAATTTTCTGACTCCCACAGAATTGAAGCTAGAATATTCCATTCAATAAAGGGGCAAAAAATGAGCATGTTATGTGTAAACTGATGTTTAGTAACTAGTGAGAACTTACTAGAATATATTATAAGTCTAATCCTAGGTAGCCATATGAAAATGTATCTCTTTTAGCCATCTTTTGAGCATATATTGTTTTTCAGGTTATTTTAAGACATTTTTCTTCTTTTTCAGAGCTGCTTCCTTTTGGGGCTACTTTTTTTTTTTGGAGGTGAATCACAAAGGGCTAGGTGTTTTTGTTAAAGCTTCTTATAAATGGGTGGATATTCTGCTGTAGCCTTCCAAAAAAGGCACTTTTATTTTTGGGTCATTTCTAAATTCACATGGTCTTTGAATTTTTAGGGACTATTTTACATGAGTGCTGATACAAATTTAAACAAGTACAGCCATGTCATATCACCCCATGAATGTTGACTCTGGAAGGAATACCTTTCCTGTGGTAATAGTTTCAATTCTGGACTGAAAAGCTGGAGATGAAATTGATTTTGTTCTTTTTTTTTTTAATTTTATTGAAGTATATCATTCATACATGAACATACATAAACAATAAGTGTATAGTGAAAGTTGTGAACTTACAAAACATGCATAACATCGTACAGGCCCCACCACCAATACTTTGCATTGTTGTGAAACATTTGTTAGAAATTATGAAAGAATATCGTCAAAATATTACTCTAGTACTAACTATAGTCCATACCTTACATTTGCTGTATTTTCCCCCCAACTCACCCTATTATTTTTTTTAATTTATTTACTTTTATCCATTTTTATCCCCCCCGCCCATTTTTGCTGTTTTTGTGTCCATTGTTCCTTTTTGTATAAATCAGTAAAACTTGCAGCCAGTGTGCTGAGTTTCCTTGTTGAACTCAGCCGATGAATTGAGCTGATAGTGTTAATTCAGATTCAAGGAATTATGTGAATCTTGGTTTGTGTAGATTTGCCACCTACATGCAATATTAAGAGAGCTTTTACAATTTTATAGTGTGTGCTTAGGCTACCTACTCCCCTTCCCCCATACACATCCATTAGTTACTGAACTTTGTAAGCTGGCATTGAAAATTATGTTTTGTTGCACCAATTTTTAAAACTTTTACAGTGCAATATGTGTTATTTTTCTGAAGCAAACCAAAAGTAAATTTCTCATGGTTCTTGCTGTCTGCTATAGCAGCACTTGAGAGAGAATTTTTTATACATTTCTAATATATGGAAAATAAAACATTGCAAATCTTTTCTTTTTTTAAAAAATCTTAAACCACGTACCAAGGTTTTGGTTGAAATTGTGTAGCATAAGTTAAACCTTAAATTGCATTCTATCAATCAATGAGTATATTTCTGTAAGCATAAAGTTGAAACAAACTTTTAAAAATAAAAATCTCAATAATATGGACATAAGCAACCCAATCACTGTACATGATGAATATTAGTAGAAGACCACAGAATAAATGTTGAAGAAATTATATTCAAGCAGGGTGTAAAACCACAAATGAGAGTTTGCCAAATGGAGACGGGTCAGAAAATTCACTACAGGCAAAAACAGCTTTTGAAAAGGAATAGGGAAGGTGCCAGAAAGCTGTTGTGTTCTGGAAATGATATATAGCTCAGTGCATGGGGAAAGAAAGCTGGAAAGGTAGGTTTGGGCCAGACTGAAAAGGATCGGGTAGCCATACTATGGTATCTGGACCTCTGAATTTGACAATTCTAACCATAAATTTCTTGATTTTCTCATTCATTATCACTACCTCCAGCCAATTGGTCACCAAGTTCTGTCAATTCTACCTCTGAAATCTTAAATCTGTCTACACTTCACTCCTACTGGCATTGGTTTAGTTCACGTTCTCATAACCTTTAAGTTAACCTAATTTTCCACTCTAAAACCATAAAAAAAAATCCAACACTCCATGATATGATAGCTAAATCCCTATTCCTGAATTCCTTATTTTTACGAGTTTTACTACCACTTATGGTATCTTTAGAAACACATTTTTCACTCTTCCCACCTACCCTCACCCCCAACAGATCAAGTAAATTCCCAAGTTCTACCGATACTAACACAATCTTTCAAGTCCATTTCTCTCCATCCCCACTGCTAATAACCTATAATTCATCTCCCTCATTCATCATTGGCTTCCTCATCCGTTCTCCATATTAGAATCAGAATGATCTTCTAAAACTGCTAGTCTGATAATCACTCTCCTACTTAAAACCCTACAAGACCCCCAAGTGAGATTGTTGTTGCCATCCAACTTTTAATTCCCAGCAACCTATGCTCCGGGTACACTTTACTTATTGCTATTCATTAAAAATGTAATTATCTTTCACAGCTTGGTGCTTTATAGCATGTATATTATTCCCATGCCATCAAATGCTCTTCCCTCTTCAACCTTCAAAATGAACTATTCAATCTATAACACCCAGTTCAAATAGCACTCTCAGAAATTTTGTCAGCCTCAGTTAGACAATATTAAGAGGACTCTGGTCTGTGGAGATTGTATATGGGATACATTCACACTTTTCTCTATTAGGGCAGACATCACATTTTATTTTTAAGTAATTTTATTATAATTGTGTCTACTATACATATGATTTTCTTACAAAAATACAAGCTCCTCAAAGATAGGAACTTATTCCTAAGAGGGGAAGAAAAAGAGCTGAAACCTGATATAGTATGAATTAGTCATGAAGCTTCAGACCATTTATTTAACTACTGCATTTTCAATCTCCACCAGGTCTGAACAATTTCATATATTTTTTAAACCAACAGCAATTTCAAAGACATTTGTCCTCATAAACTCTTCTTAAAGGAACCAGACTGCTTTCTAAACATTTAAGCATATTTTATCATAACAGATTTTTAAACAATTTCACTCATGCATACAATATATGAATGCTCACTATAAGCCAAGGACTGTTGTAGGTGCTGAGGATAAATGAATAGAACAAAAATTCCTGCCCTCATAGATAGACCTTATATTCTAGTAGGCGGAGAAATAGACAAGACAAATAAATGAAATATATAGCATGTCAGATAGTGGTAAGTAGGGTGACCACATAATTTATCAACCAACCTGGGACACTTTTGAAAGCAAAAGGGGGTGCTAGAAATAAATAATAGGTGTTAACTGCTCTACAACAGGTATAAACCAGGGCTGTCCCTGGCCAACCATGGCATATGGTCACCCTAGAGTTAAATACTAAGAGAAAAAAAAAGCAAGGAAGAGGGAAGGGGGTGGGGAATAACTGCAAATCTATATATGGTGGCCATATGAATCTTATATATGAAGTTATATTTGAGAGGAGACCTGAAAGAGTTGAGGATGACACTGTGTGGGTATCTGTAGATATCTGGGCAAGCACTTCCCAGGAAGAGAGAACAGCAAGAGCAAAATGTGTGTTCCAGGAACAGTAAAGAGGCCAGTATGGCTAGAACACAACAAGCAAGGAGCAGAATGGTGGGTGATAAATTAAGAGCATGTGGGGGCTAGGTCATGTAGATTAATTTAGAGAGGTAAGGGGGAGCCAGAACAAGCAGGGCTTTGTAGAACATTCTAAGGACTTTAGCTTTGCTCTGAAATGGGGAAATATTGGAAAGTTTTGAGCATAAGGGACATATAATCTGACTTAACAATTAACCAGAATTCCTATGGCTTCCTAGGGAATGAGGTGAAGGGGGACAAGGGTGGAAGAAATGAGCCCATTCAGGAAATCGCTCAAGGTGAGATATGCTGGTGACTTGAACCAGGGTGGTAGCTGAGGTGGTGGTGAGAGATGGTCAAATTTTGGATATATTGTGAAGTTAGTTAGGATTTGTTGATGGATTATGACATGTAAGAGTTGGGTGTTTTTTTGGGGGGCGGAGTGGGGAAGGGAGGAGGCAGAAGGAACCAGGAGTTAAGTTTTGGACATGTTAAGTTTCAGATGCATATTAAGTTTTCCAGATGGAGATGTCAAGTAGACGGTTAGATACAAGAGTCCCGAATTCAAAGATCTAGAGGTCCAAGGTGGAGACTGGTCATTGGTAATAGTCAGATCATGTTTTGTCATAATCTGTAACAAATATTCCACAACAATGTAAGATGATGGTGGAGGGTTGATGTATGGGAATTCTGCACATTATGCATGATTGTTTTGTAAGTTCACAATTTTGCTAACAAAAATAAATTTTAAAAAACTTGTCATCATCAGTGGAGATGGTATTTACCAACATGAGATTGGATGGGCTCAAAGGAATGCCAGTACAAGGAAAAAGAGCTCCAAGGCCTAAGCTTTAGGGGATACAACATGTAGGGGTCAAGGAGAAAGAAGAATCAGCAAATCAAACTGAGAAGGAGCAGGCAGGGAAGTGGGAGGAAAACCAGTAATTCTGCCCCTTGCTTGGTTTCTCCCCTTGAAACCAAGGAGAGAGTGATAAAGGAGAGAGTGATCAACTGTGTCAAACATTGCTGATCAAATCAGATGAGGATTAAGAATAACCACTGGACCTATCAATGTACAAGTTTGGAAACCTTGACAAAGGCATTTTCTGTGGAGTATGGCATCAAAAACCTGGTTGCAATGGGTTAGGAGAGAAGAAAAAATGGAGAAAATGAGTAGAGATAGCACTTTCAACAACTTTTCTGTAAAGGAAGAGAAACGAGGATGCAGCTTAGGGGAAGCTGGTCAGAGAGACAACTTTTTTAAAGGTAAGAGTCAGTGGAGAATGAATGAGGATGCAGAAGAGAGAAGGGTTGCCAGGGAGAATCTTTCTTATTGTTAAGATTCTAGGGACAGCTCATCTAGTAACAAAAGCTTGTTCTTTGGTGTATTTGTGTGTTTTTGCTTTTGTTTTTAGTTTTCTTAAAACACAGCCAAAAGAGCTCTCGCGGCCAGTGAAGCAGTTGAGCTGAGGGGTTTAGTTATAATTATTCTGCCATTCTAACTCCTCTTGCCAGGAAGAAAATCATGAACCAAACACTTGTTATACCAATATCAAAGCCCATTTACCAATAGTATGAGAAGTAACTCATCTTACAGAAACACATAACAGAACAAAAGATGCATGAATACAGAGGCAGATAGTGGGGAGATGTGGGGTGGAAGCACGTGGGGATTCTTCTGATTGCTCCCATCTTCTCAGCCAACTAGGAAGCAGGGACGTTGGCTGAGATTAACAATGGGGAGGAAGTGTCTGGGATTGAGGCAAGGAGGAAGGTATGAAAGTCAAGCAGAGTGGGTAAGTGAATAGATGACTGCACAGCATTACTGCCCACTTGAGACTTGTAGTCATGGTGTTAAAGCAAAACTAGACAGCGGATGTGTTTTCTTTAGCCACATTCAGGTGCCTGGAAATTGGCAATGATTAGAAAGAGTCGGACTGAACCAAGACTGTGGTTTAGCCAAGTGATTACAGTAAAGCAGGATGGGGACAAAGACAAGCATTAAACATCTGTCAGAAAATGACTAGGATGGAGCATGAAATGTAAGCAAGACTGAAAGGAAATAAGGAAAGATATGCAGGACAGTGAAAAGGTGGGAAGGTCAATGGATTGTTGATCCTGGTAGAATCAGTACTTGGCGGTGGTACACACAGGGGTAAAAAAAAAAAAAAAAGGTAGGAAGAGGTGGTGGTTAGGAAGCAGAATGATTGGAAATTGAAACTCTGAAGGGACTGGAGTGATTGGTAATGACAAGGTCTCAGGTATGACCATGGGAAGAAGGACAAGATTACTGGAAAGGAGGAGGTCAAGCAACCAAGAGGTCAAACCGTTAAAAAGATCCACCCAAATACTGAAGTCACCAAAAGTTAAGACAAAGGAGAAAAAGTATACCTCTAAGAGATGACTAATTCTTAGACTTTGCTGATGCAGGCACATGGGTTTCCCCTTGACTCCTGCTGATGGAGGCCTAAAAAAAGAAGGCCTTATTCTGGAAAGTGCTACACTCACTCAATCCAGTTACTGTTGACTGAACAACCAAAAGGAAAACAGAATGTTCTGGAGTGACCCACCTTTCTGGATTGACCCCATCTAGCTCCCCATGGTGGGATACCTTGACAGGAAGGAAACCAGAAGCAGAAAAGCCAAAGGAAAGAAATAAAGGGGGGGGGGGCGTTAAACTGAACTGCTGTAAGACTGGAGTGTCCCGGAACTGAAATAAGGAAAACAGGGTACTGAGTGAGGGAATTTAATCAAATCATAGCAGCGGGGGATTTGCACAAAAACAAACAGATCAAGATTCCTGGAGAAGAGACAAAGGAAATGAAGTTTTCTCCTGAAGGCGAAACAATTATACAAAAAATACAATCTTAAAAATTATACCATGTATCCAAGCCAAGAATCACATGAAGAAAAACAGAGAAAGTCTGATTAGTTAAACACAGGCTATTCTAAAGGTCCAGAATATATTGAAAAGAAAATTACAGACCAATTTCTTTTATGAATATACATGCAAAAATCCTCAACAAAATAGTAGCAAATTGAATCCAACAGGACATTAAAAGAATTATATACCATGATCAACTGTTCCCAGGTATGCAAAGGATGGTCCAACATAAGCAAATCAATTAATGTGATATACCACATTAACAAAGTGAAGGGAAAAAACTACATGCTTGTCTCCATTTATGCAGAAAAGGCATCTGACAAAATCCAACATACTTTCTTGATAAAAACACTTAAGAAAAATAGGAATAGAAGGAAACTTCCTCAACATGATAAAGGGCATATATGAAAAACCAACAGCTAACACCATACTCAATGGTGAAAGACTGAAAGCTTTCCCTCTAAGATCTGGAGCAAGAAAAGGATGTGAGTCAATATTGAACTGGAAGTTCTTGGCTGAGCAGTTAGGCAAGGGGAAAAAAAAAAAAAAAAGTCTCCTAGGACCCAATCCCTTCCCCTGGGGCCAGATCTTAACTAAATTTTCCAAATTCCAGACATTGGGACAATTGCCTGACAAGCTGTTCCTAAGCTAGTCAGTCCAGTCACAGCTGCATTTGGAGGAATGTTTTCCATTTAGGAGGCCCTGGAAATTCCCTCTTTCAACATGAAGCCTTACAGAGAGCTGACCAAGTTTCCAGAGGTGGAACAGGGTAAAAACTAGCCAAACCAAAGGGCAAAGGGACCTGTGTAGAGAGATGGGTACTCTCGCGTCAATCACTGAGGAATTTAGAAAAATGTTAGTTAACAAGAGCTGGGGAAAAGAAAACACGTTTCACTTGTGTCTGTCCTAAACTTTCAAACCTACAAAAACATACCCATGTTTCTGGGCTATTATAAAGAGAAAAACAATTTCTTAAGCTTTTGCCTATTGGTCTTACTTAATAATGCTTCATTCATTTCTCAATATCCCTAAATACTCACCAGTCTGTGTCAAACATGCTTTAACTAACAAAGCTACTCTTAGTTTATCCCAGATAATAAAATGATATAATATTTGACTCCATAATTCTAATTTTTAAGTCATCCAGTCTCAGGGAAAATCCTAAATATAGGAAAGGCCTTATGTAAAAAAATGTAAACTGCTGAATTACTTATTATTTATAATAAAGAAAAAATTTTAAAACAATCCAAATGTCCAATTACAAGTGGATTATGATTTACTATGGTAAACCCATTAAAACACTGCTAGGAAAGTAGAAAGTAGCAGTAAAATGATGTTGATGTACTAGGATTATATTACAGGCAAATTATATGTTAGTGAAGGAAGCAGGGTAATTATAAAGACAAAATCGTTTCAAGTATGTTTTTTAAAACCTATATATAGAAAAAGAAAATGCAAGATATTGAAATGTTAAGGGGAACTGCAAAGTGGAACTTACAAGTCGTTTTTCCCCCATTTTCTAAATTTTCTTAAATCTGTTTTATAATGGAAAAATGTTAAGCTTAAGCTGTATTTACAACACATTTGTTACTATCAAGTTTCATAGTCAATCTTTTGCCCATATCCTCTCTGTATACTATACTAATATGAGGATTAAACTTGAATATATCATGTCAAATAAAGATGGCCATGTTATCCTGAAAATAAAATCATTATAAAGGAAATGAACTGGCAGAACTGGGATTTAAATATCTTTCTTTCAATTAATTAACAGAGCCTAACGCTGTTCTTGGCACATATTGGGCATTTATAAATATGTGTTGAATAAATTAACTTAATTTTTGCTCTTTAATTCATTTCTCTGAAGAACTTTGCTTCTCCATATTCCTTGGAATACCTAAAAATTAATATTAAGATTTTCATGGACTTACACTAAGATAAAATAAAGATCTAAGTGAGTAACTCCTGTCCTAATATTAAGAGGGAAATTTTATACCAATATACTTACCATAATAAAGTATGGGGAAAAAAACAGCACTTTAAAATATTTCAAGCCGGGGATGGATGTTGGGCGTCCGTCTGCCATATGGAGGAACCTGGGTTCGATCCCCGGGACCTCCCGGTAAAATAAAAAAATATACATATATATATATATATAAAATATTTCAAGATGTTTACAGGGGGACGGGTGTGGCTCAAATGGTTGGGTGTCCGTCTCCCATATGAAGGGACCTGGGTTCAATCCCTGGGATCTCCCATTAAAAATAAATAAATAAATAAAGTGTTTCTTGTTTTTTTAAAAAAAAGATGTTTACAAACCTCAAATCCTAAAATATGTGGAATTTAAAAATGAAAGTACAAAAGAAAAACCGAATCAAGAATTTATGTACATTTTAGATTTTCTCAACTGTTTATCTATATTCTTTTCAAAGGGATTTCATACTGTTTTTTGCAAATATAAGAAGTTCTTGAGATATACTAGTTATATGTACAAGTAAATAAATTTTTACCAATATGTGAAAAAGTCTGTGTCAACTTTAGAAAGAGTAAGATGAAAAAAGGTTTCATACCACAGTTTTAACTTCATTGTTTTAATATAATGAGATACAAGTACAAATCATTGTACAAGTCTATTTTTTACTACATCGAGATGAAATAACATTTGTTTTTTTACCAGATTCTGTATCACCCAGTACTAGTCACTACCAATGGGATTTCTTACTAATCCTATGAGGTTTTAACATGAATAAAAAAGTTCACAACTCCTTTCCATTGAATATCTTAATATTCCTATTAAGCTGCTTTGAAGAACTGTTAAGAAATACAAAATTAGCCAAGTGTTTTAAGTGAGTATTATTATTTCACACTGGCCAAGATCTCCCTTATATTGGCATTGCAAAGACACTGCATGTATTTGGGATAAGAAAAAGTATAGCCTCAATAGCCCTCTTACTGATTTGGCAAATTACCATTTCCTGAAAAGTCCAGAATATTACAATAGATAATTATTGGTTAACCAGTAATTCATGAAACCCCATTTCTGTAAGACAAATTCACTGCAACAGAGGACCATAAAACCCCACATGTACTAAATAGAATGCAAATATTTAAATTGTCTTCTCTACCTCTAAACTGACTTAACCACATCAAGTGAGAGCAACATCAGCCAATAAAGAAAAAGCACCTAGCATCTGACTTCAATATCATACCTCACAGTTTTCAGCCATTTCAGCTAAAAGTTTTCTTATGGCAGGAAAAAAAATAATGACAAAAGCAGCATTTAATTTGTTGGGAGATGTGAAAAAAAAATTTAACCTGCTTATTTCATAAAATATTTTAAACTAATTTTGTTTCTAAAAATAAATAAAATGGCATTCTTGCTGTTAAAAAATCAGTTACGTCAACCTGTAAGGATAAATTTTGGATTATTTAAAATAACATACATTTGGAAAACTGAACATTTTTAATTGCCAGCATTATGCTTTGTTCTTGGTAGAATCATCTTTGTTTCTTCTTTTTACATCCCAATTATAAACTCTGGCCATATCTGCAGGAATTGTCAAAGAAAATGCAAACATAATTCTAAAGATAACATACGCAACGACTACGTATTCACTTACATATTTAATCAAAGACATAGAAATTACACAAAATACTGGTAACAACTAGTGTTGTAAGTCATCTTGCAATATTATCAATTGCTAAGAAAATACTGGAACTAAATTTCACCAGGACTAAATCAAGACTCCAAATTATTTAGCATACCTAGTCAATTATGGTATTATATTTAACAAATATCTGCTAGACACTGTCAACAGTTTTAAAAACAGAGCCTTATCCATGAAATTTCAAAGATCACTCAACCCATATCCTGCCATGTAATATTTAAAAATTAATACAATTTAATTATCAATAATTTTATATATTACCCTATCTTTAGTTTTGCAGGACATTCAATTTATTCAGACTAGGCATCGTACAAAGCACTGAATAAAAGTTGGTCCTTTCCCTCCCAGAGATAATGAATGCATTATCTCCCTGACAAGCATGCACATGCTCCTAACTTCTGTGGCATCATAAATAGTGGCATTTCTCCAAGCAGGCATGACCCATCTTAGACAATTTCCTTTTCTTTCATTCCTATAGCTATGTAATCACTGGATCCTTTTTTATTTTTCTTGCCTTTAACACCTTTTCCTTTCCACAAGCACCACCCTTGCCTAGACCCTACTGATCTCAAAGATGGATGAAGGCATCCTGGCTCTTCTCTCTGCCTCTCATCTCTCCACATTACCTGCCAGATTCCTGCACTATGCCTCAGAGGCCTGCCTTCCCCTCTCCAGTGAGTACTAAATACCCACCATGCACTACATACTATGGAGTAGAGAAATAAAAATGAGCTCCTGCACTTGAAAGGCTCAGTTTAGCATGGAGAATGGAGAACAAATAAAAGAATATGTGCAAAGTGTTAAGTGAGCACAGAGGAACAACAAAATGCCCTGGAGAGGATCAGAAAATTTTCAGAAATGTTCTGATATTTGAGCTAAAATATTAAGGATAAAAAGTACACCAAAAAAATTAGAGGGGAAATCATTCCAAGAAGTAGGAACAAAGTATGGAAATACAAAGGGCATGGCATATTTGGGGCATGAGGGGAATAAATAATCGGGGTTATCCGGAACACAGGGTACACCGCGGGAGGGCAAGGGCAGGAAAAGGTGAGTGGCATGAGATGAGCCTGGTTCAGCACAATTACCCTCTGTGCCATGCTAGGAGCTTGGACTCTTATCTCATATGCAACAAGAACCATTGAAATATTTTGACCAGAGAAATAAACGTAAGATTTGTGATTGAGTAAATTCATGCTGGGGATAGTCTGAAGGACAGATGGGAGAAAGGAGACTGGAAAACTACTGAATCCAGGTTACGGAGAGCTGGAATCAGGGTAATGACAATGGACACAGAGGGCTTGGATATGAGAGACTTTTAGGAGGGAAATTTGACAAAACCCTCCTAACTTACTGGTGACCTCCAAGTTTCTGTCTTGGGTGACAAAATGGGGCCAATGACCGTGACAGAAACCCAGGAAGAGAGAGGTTAAAGAGGAAAGGTTAAGTGCTCAGTTTCAACATACCTGACCCCGCCTTGGCTAGAATACCCGCCCCCCTCCATCTGCCTCTTCTCTCTGCTAATCTAAATCCTACATTGCCTTTAAAAGCAAAAAGTGTTATCTACTAAACAAAGACTTCTTTGAACTAACTCTACCTCACATCCATCTTTCCCTTAACTTGAAATTGCACACACTAACTTAATAGTTTGGTACAAAAAATCATTAAGGAAGTGGATGTGGCTCAAGCAACTGGCACCAGCCTACCACATGGGAGGTCCTGGGTTGGGTTCCTGGTGCCTCCTAAAGAAGACAGCAAGATGGTGAGCTGAGGCGATGGGCTGGTGCGGCAAGTTGATGCAACAAGATGACACAACAAGATGATGTAGTGAGATGATACAACAAAGAGACACAGCAAGGAAACACAGACAGACACAACAAGCAGGGAACAGAGGTGGCTCAAGCCATTGGGTGTCTCCCTCCCAAATGGGAGGTCCCAGGTTCTGTTCCCGGAGCCTCCTGAAAAAGAAGACAAGCAAACAATGAACAGACACAGAGAGCAGACAGCGAGTGCAAACAACGGGATTGGGTAGGTAGGTGGGCGAGAGAAATAAATTAAATTAAATTAAAAATTGAAAATCATTATTTAGCTGTTTAACATGTACAGTTCTAACAGAGCAAGAAGTTACCACTATTTTTTGTGTATTGATTCCACTACCTACATGTGCCATACAGCTTAGCACAGTTGATGAACACAGGAGACTATTAACAAATGCTTGTGGAATTAAACTACTTAACTAGTTAAGAAGGTCTCCTGGGAAAATATTTGATAGAAAAATGCTCATTCATCAATTTGAATTTGCTGTTTCCACACCTTCACGTTTCAAATTCATTAATCTACCTGCAAACTTATTTATGTATTAGTTCCATATTATTTAGTACTCTTGTAAAATCTGCAACCTGACATTAGCATAAGAACATTCTCATTAAGCAACAAAAGTAACAAGTAAAAAAAAAAAATCTTTCTTCTTTCCTATGTTTTGGGTTTTTTTGTTTGGATTTTTTTCTTTTTAAGAAAGGATACTGACTTCAGTGGTAGTAAATTGATCTCGAAGAAAGTCAAGGTCTTCCTCAAGAGAATCAAGATTCTTTGTGGCTGTTGATAAATTCTTTTCCAACAATGCCTGCGCTTCATCAATATCATATTCAAGCATTACATTAGCCTGAAGAGAGAAAGTGATGAAATTACTAAACATTTGCATAATACTTTATAGGTTAGAGCAGGTGTTGGCAAGCTAAGGCCCTTGAGCCAAATCTGGCCTACTGCCTATTTCTGTAAATAATGTTTTATTGGCAGAGTCGGTGCTAAATACTTAGTGTACAAATAACCTAGTCCATGATAATAAGACTGTATAAAAAATTCAGAGGAAAAAAATATTCAAGGAAAAGTACATATCTCTCTCATCTCTGACACCCAATTACTCGCTTGTTTTTTCCTGAATTTTTCTATGTGTTTTACAAGTAAAAAAAATAGAATACATTTAAAAATGCTTCACTCATATCAGAAAACATTCACTCAGCAAATATCCTGTACCAAGTATTTCACCTTAGCTGATTTACTTCTCAAACACTGCCTTTTTTTTTTGCCTTCTTTTTACTTAAAATTTTTAGAGAAGTTGTAGTTTTACAGAAAAATCATAAAAATATAGCATTTTCATATGCCCCCACCCCTATTATTAACTTTGTATTAGTGTCCTTTCAACCTTTCCACTTCATGGTCTAATAGGCACCTAAAGATTGACATGTCCAAAACACAACTCCAAATCACTTCTCCAAACCTGACCCCTCTTCCATTCTTCCCCAGCTCAGTAAATGGTACAATCATCCACTCAATGGCTCAAAACCTAGGAACCATCATCCTTGGTGTCTCTTTCCCTCAGCATGCATTCCATCAGCACATGGGGAAAATATGATTCCATAAATGAGACTGGGACTACAGGGAGCTCTCTGGTAAGAGACACCTCATACAAGGATTAATTCCAAATGTATCAGATACTTACATGGAAATAATGATATCATAAAAGTACTGAGCCAAATCACAGATAAATTATTTTGTTACCCTAGAATAAAGATGGCTTTTCTAAGACACAAAGTCAAAAGACAATGAACACGGCAAAAAATATTTCTAACTCATATTATAGGCAAAAGACTAATTTTCCCTAATATATAGAGTTCCACAAATCTTTAAGACCAATAATCCAACAGAAAAATGGGCAAAGACTATGAGCTGAGTTCACTGAAAAGGAAATACAAATAGTTCACAATTATGAAAAGATACTCAACTTCATCATATAATACAAGCAATACAAATTGAAAATTTGTGAAACATTTTTGAATGTTTGAAAAACAGTGAAAAACATTTTTCACCTTCAGTTTGACAGAGATTAATAAATTTAAAAACATCATGGGGAGCAGATGTGGCTCAAGCAGCTGAGCACCAGCTTCCACCTAAGAGGTCCCAAACAAAACAAAACAAAACAACCCCACACGTCATGGTATCATGAGTATGAAAGTATAGGCTTTGATATGTTGCTGGTAGGATGGAAAACTGAAGGACAATTTGGCAATATATATGAAAATTAGCCTTTTGACCTAGCAATTCCACTTCTCCTGCAGATACACTCTCACATAAAATCACACATGTACTCGAAGCACTGTTACAGTGTAACAGCAAAACAAAGAACCTAATTATTAATAGGGCACTGGTTAAATGCATTATGGCACATCCACACAATGTGCTATTACAGAGGCATGACAAATAAAAATGAGATGCCCCCCTCGGACTGACAAAGATCTCCAATACACACTGTGATATGAAAAAAACAAAGGGCAGAACAGCATGCACAATATGTCACCATTTGGGTAAAACAGGGGATAAAGTGATATATTTCTGTTTGCGTATGTATGAGTAAAATTTCTATGGAAGGATACCAAGTAATGAACTACTGAATTCATAAGAAAAGGGAAAACTGGGCTAGTTGTAGGAGGCAGACTTTTCACAGTATGCCCTTTTGTACCTTTTGAATTATAAACCATGTAAATATATTACCTTGTCCAAAAAGTGTATTAAAAAGACAAAAAAGTATGACAGATAAACCTCTGCGCCCCAAAATACAAAAAAAAAAAAAAAAAAAAACTAATTTAAAAATGGTTTATCCAACCACATATATACAATTATGCAACCATTCAAAATCATATATACAGAGGGTGAAAAAATGAACTCAGATCCTACCACACCCATCTAAAACCTTTCTGTAGTCTCCTGTTTGTATTCACTATAAAATCCCAACTCTTTACCCTGCTAACATAGCCTCTGCCTCACCATCACTTTTGCACTTTATCATAGTTCCAAAGTTACACTGGACTGACCTCCTCCTGTTCCTACAAGCTTGTTCCTGCTTTGGTGCCTCTGAACTTGCTGTACCCTGCCCATGGAAAACCCTCCCTCAACACCTTTGTATAGGAATCTCTTCTGATCATTTGGGGGTTCAGATCACTGGCACCTCCTCAGAGCGGCCTTTCCTTAGCACCTAATCTAAAGTAACAACACTCATCTCTCTCCATCATCACACCCCATTTTCTGTCATGATTTCAGACAATCTGAGTGAATTCTGTTTAACACTTTATTATAAATCCCATAAGATCAGGGATGCTGCTTATCTGTTTTACTGTTCAAGCCCCAGTCCCCGGCACAAAAGAGGCATATATAGAGAATATCAGGTGGTGTGGTAGATTGAATTATGTACCCCCTTCAAAGGACATGTTCTTAATCTTAATCCACATTCCTATGGGTGTGAACCCATTGTAAACAGGACCTTTTCAATATGTTATTTTTAATTAAGGTATGGTCCAACTGAATCAGGGTGGGTTTTAATCTTTATTATTGGAGGCCTTATAAAGAGAAGAAACTAGAAGCCAGAAGTCAGAGAAGACTACAAGGAGAAGCCGGACATCAGCAAAAACCAGAAGAGCAGACAAAAAGAAAGAAAGATCACTATGTGGCAGGAAGCAGAGATGCCAAGTCAAGGAACACAAAGAAGCACAATGCACTCCAATCCAAATAAATCCAACTAGACCTACTCCAATACACATACTCATCAGAAGGTCAAATGCCAAAGATGAGAGAATTCTGAAAGCAAGGAAAGAAAAGCAATTCATCACATACAAAGTATGCCCAATAAGATTAAGTGCTGATTTCTCATCAGAAACCATGGAGGCAAGAAGGTAGTGGTATAATATATTTAAGATACTGCAAGAGAAAAACTGCCAGCCAAGAATTCTTATCTGGCAAAACTGTCTTTCAAAAATGAGGGCAACTTTAGAATATTCACAGATAAACAGAAACTGAGAGAGTTTGTAAATAAGTATCCATCAACAGATGAATGAATAATTAAAATGTGGCATATACATACAATATATGCATGCAACAACATCCTCACAATGAAAGCATAATAGAAAGTCATTCTCACAAAAAGATCAAAACTATATCCTACTTCAAAACAAGATAAAAACAGTAAGAAAAATGATACCAGATATGAAAGAACAAGCATAAATCAGAATTAGAAAAACTCAGATATGAAGTGACAGAACTAAGGAAAGAATCAGAAATAAAAGAAAAATTTATTTCAGAAATAATGACTAAACTGGAAGAAATGCAGAGACAAATATTTATAACAGATAATCACTTAAACAGAAAATGAAGAAGAAATGAAAAGATAAAATGGATTAAAGAGAAAGTGATCAACATTGTACATAGGCACAGAAAAACAAATATAATAGGCACACTTCTGGGAACATGGTGTTCGGAGTAGGTAGGCAGGTCTCAACTCTCCCACAAAAACAATGGAGGGAGGGCAAAAAGCTATCCAAGGGAGCTGCTCTGGGGATCTGCAGACAAGGAGAGTGCTGCATATCCCCCCAGGAAGGCGAGAGACGAAGAAGCCAAAATGAAACTGTGAGTTACTAACACCCCCACTGCCAGGAATGGCACCTACCCCCCACCCTCAAGGCAAACAGCCTGGATAAAACCTGTGGCTCACTGTAGCCAACTGAGAGGGGAACAGATGTCTTCCTCCCTGGGAAGAGGGAGGGGGTGGTGGAGGGTGGGGAGTGGTTTCTCTTCAGTGAGTTTGACCAGCAGAGCCCTCACTGAAATTTGGCTCAGACCAGCATCAGGGGCAAGTGGAGGTTGAAAGAGACACCTCCTTGGAAAGATTCACTGATGAGCACCATCTGCTGGATGGCCAGGAAACTGCAAAGAGATAATCACTTTCAGGAGTCTCTCATCCCAGCCCTTTGGAGCGGAGCTGCAACCAATTAGTTAGTCCCTGGCCCTATGTTGATCACTTAAGCTGGGCAATTTTATTTTATTTTATTTATTTATTTATTTTTAAAGATTTTATTTATTTATTCATTTATCCCCCCCTTGCTGCTTGTGCTCGCTGGGTCAGCCAACCACGCCCTGCGGGCGGGCTTTGCCTTCACCAGGAGGCCCCGGGAACCGAACCCGGTGCCTCCCACATGGTAAACGGGAGCCCCACTGATTGAGCCACAGCCGCTTCCCTGGGCAATTTTAAAGACTTAGAATAAGTTGAACCAAAATTCAAAGAAAACCCGTGAAACAAAACCACTAGGCAAGAGAGAGAAATTGACCATCGTATTCAGATGCCTAGACATCAGAAAAAAATTACAAGCCATACTAAGAAACAGGAAGAGATGGTCCAGCCAAAGGAACAAAACTAAATGTATTAGGCATTCTTAAAGAAGAAAATCAAAGAAAGGGATCAGAAAAAATTCTAAACACTGCATTTCAAAAAAATGTTCCTAAAATGTTATACACACACACACAGAAACACACACACATGCATGGAACTACACAATTGAAAGGGTATAACACCTATCTGAGAAAATTGGCCCAGAAGTCCTTTGAGCATCCAGGCACGAAAAACAAGTCACTTATAAAAGAAAGAAAATCAGTTTGTCATAAAACCTTTTGATAGCATTGCTTTATGATAAAAGAAAATGGAGCAATGTATAAAATGTGATTTAAGATTTTATATCCAGCAAAACTAAAGGCCACAGACAAGTTGTCAGCAACATGCAAGGATTCATGGAACATTGCTCCCCTGAATTATAAAAGAAACTACTAGAGAATAAGTCTCACAAAATCAAAATGACAAGGGGGACATCAACATGAAGATGATGATGAGAATTCAATACATATTTACATAGAGAACAAAGACAATGTGGACACAACACTATAAAGAATGAGGATCTATATACAAAAAAAAATATTGGTGGCAACAGTTGGGTGTTGTTATTCTAAGTATGTTTTGTGAGTGATAAAGAATAAAACAAATGAGTAATGTTGTCTAATATAATTCTATCATCACTGGTAGTTCTGAGAACCAGAATTCTTAGTATAGAAGAAAGGAGATACAGAGATAAACAGCAAAAAACTTTGTTGTTGTGAATACAAGTTGACTTGAAAGTATCGGTATGAATTCATGAAGTATTTTACACACACACACACACACACACACACACATACACACCTCTCTAGCTGGGGAACTGAAAAGGCCCAGAAACAATTCCGAACCCAATAGAATAAGCATCCTTACTTCCCAGGATTTCAGACTGTGCTTTTGAAATACCATTTCCCAATCAAAAAAAACCCAGGACTCCTAAGAGAAATGGTGGATGCCAAATAAGGGGCAAGAAGTGTACAAACAAGAGGAGCCTGGAATATCTTGTCCTATCTGATAGCAAAAAAAGCTCTCAAAATCTACCGGTGCTGTGTCAAAAGGACTTGGGTCAATTTGAAGAGGCTCCCACTGGCCAAAGATAAGTTAACTTGGGCATCAATAACTGCAGCATATGAATATGTTTTCTTCCACTACTTTGCAGTGAAACAAAAAAAATTCTAATTGGTCTCCTTTGAAGGATGCTGAGGAACCAACTCTTTATTTGAAAACTGGCAAATAAAGAGAAAGAATCAAGTATTTATCCTACTTTTCCTATGTAAACTACATCACCAGACAAATCAATAATAACTTTTTATAGATATATTCCAGCAAATAAGCGAATAAGAAATAATAGAATTGGAATATCATGATTCTACAATGCCTAATGAATTAATAGATCTAGGCACTGAGTATCTGTGGCTGCTAACATCACAAAGAGAGACAATCAGACATTATTTACATCCTGATTAATACTACACAATAACCACTTAAGAAATAACCATGCAGAAAAACAAAAATAAACAAAAAACAATACCTGAATCTGACTAAGCCTCTAGACACAACTACCAATTTAAGGAAAAACAGAGCTCAGAGCAACATGTTGGTTCACCATGAGGGTGCAATCAGTAACACCCAGACTGTGGAGACACTACAGGACAAATAATTCAAATTCTTTAACATATAAATTTCTGGGAAAAGAAGAAAAAAGGGATAAATTTTTTAAACAGCAAAAATAAGCATTCAGGGACGAACACTTGGGTAGTAAAACTATGAGAAAAAGCAAGGAAGTAACTCCCATAAAAGGCAGGATAGTGGTTACTCTGGAGGGAAGGAGTGAACAGGAACTGGGAAGGGGCATGGGGATCACCTCTGGGACAGCTAGCAAGTCTTCTGACTTGCGTGGTGGTTGAAAGGGTCTGCAATTGCTCTCCCTTCCCTGGATCATCCTTCTTAATTGTCTGCCTGTGGACAAGTTCCAGGCTGCTCATGATAATCTCTTCCTGCCTGCCCTGAAGACTAAAGTCTTGCTCAGCCAGCCCCACACCACATATGTGTAAGCCAACTCCTTGCAATAAATTGATACCTAATACATAATGCATTATATATATATGTATGTATATATGCCTTTGTACATAAATTTATATGTAGAATATCTATATCCTGATTGTGTCCTGCAAATATCTGGGAAAGTGCATTTCAAGTAGAGGAAAGCCAGAATAAAGGCTCTGAAGCAGGGCTAGTCCCAGCATGTTCTAGGTCCAGCCAGAAGTCTTGCTTGGTCAAGTAAGGAAGAGAGGAGTTGGGAGACTAGGTCAGAGAACTAAAGGGGTATCAAGACTGTTTTGGGCCTCGTAGGCCATTTTAAAAATTGGGGCTTTTTCTAACAATGAAATGAGGAGCCCCTCAGGGCTCAGGTTTTGGGCACAAGAGTGGTGTTGACCTGAGATTTTAAAAGATCACGCTGCCCATTATGCTGGAAAGGTTGCAGCAGGGCAAGGGCAAAGGCAGGAAAACTAGTTTGTCCTGGTGAGAGATGATGGCTTGGACCAGGGTGGTAGTGGCCAAGGAATGAGAACATGACAGATATTGAAAACAGACAAAGGAAATCCAACACATATGTATTTATCATTCTCAAGGATAATAAAAGAAATGGAACAAAAATATATTCAAAGATATAGCAGAAATCATCTTTCCTGAAATACTTGAATTTGTGAATCAAAAGGTCACACCACTTCTAAAAAAATATAGAAAATCAAGCAACACTGAAATGCATTAAGGTATAGCTTCTATACTTTAAAGGATTAAAAATAGGATTAGTGGTGAACACTGAATCCTTTTTCAATACAGAACTAAGACTAAACTACTGTGGGAATTATGGTTGTGGAATAAAATATAAAAGTTGTACAAACTCTGATAATACAACTACCAAAAATCAGGAGGTGGAACTATGGGATACTGAAACAAGTGTCCATGTGCTAATCTGCTCATCTTTCATAGTTTACCCAAAGGCCCCATAACATTTTCCCTACAATCAGCTAACATGGGAGGTAAAAAAAAAAAAAAAAACCAACCTGGTTCCCAGATGGGTCAGCTTGAAATGCTGCTAAGACTGACACTAGAGCTCCACTCTGGGGTGATCCTAGAGGATCCTACAGTAGCAAGGGGAAGTCCTATCAATGGGGAGAGTGGTAAGCAGTACACTTGGCTTACTACTTTGTATGGAAAACCTGCCGCCTCAAGTAACAAGATTTATGGACAGCTACCTGGATAGTCATCAATAGCTTGGCTGGTTAGTCGGGCGACTGAGAGGAGCAAGATAGGAAAGTCAAAGACAAAATCTGTGAAAAAGTCTAAAACTGAAATATATAGTTTTAAAAAATGGATTCTAACCTCAAGTTTTTTTCCCCCATTAATTTTACAGGGCTCTTTCTAAAACTAATAAATTCCTATGGGGAAGAAACATTTATCTGAAGTTCAGCAATACATTTTATTTTGCTTCTCTTTTCCTTCTGTTACATTCAAGAGAGATAAGATAATAGCTGGAGGGGGAAGTAGAGTTTTGGTCAGTTTTGTTTTGACCGGGAGAAACTTGAACATGTTTTTGTAGTGATCTTCATCACACTCCTAATTCTAGTCAGTTTCCAATATGAACCATTTGAACTCTGCCCCTTCATTCCTTCCACAATCAAAAGGAGATGAGTACTTTACATATATTGAATAATACTGTTTTACTGGGAAAACACACCAGTGTACAAATGTTAGCTAAGGAAGCTATGGCTATTACATTTACTTACCCCCAACCACAGACACACTTTATCAGTAGGAGGAACTGAAGCTTTGCAGTATAAGTTATCTGCCAGTAAGAACCTGGTCTCCAATGAATTGGTGGATTCCTTAAAAAAAATTATAGTACCATAAACAGGCCAGTTTGATATCAAGATTATCAAAGAGAGTTCTCAGAGCTGAACATAAAACATTTAAAACATTATCACCATGCAGACTAAGTGTAGTGGTAAAAGAAATGAAGGCCAGATGGGCATGAATTCTGGCTTGGCAAATTACTAACTATGTAAACTTGGTAAATCACAGACTCCTCATCTGTAAAACAAGGATAATAAAGCTCCTACACCTCTGAGGGTTGTGGTAAGCACTAAATGAGTCACACATATACCTAAAAAAGCTCATGGCACAGAGTAAGTGCTATACAAGAGTTAGCTATTATTATTACTTTATCAATGCTTCATGTTCAATCAGTTTTTTGAAGTGTCCTACAAAGTTCACCACATATAAGAATGTACTGGAAATGTAGCTATTCTACCAGGCAAGGAACAAATCCAACATATATACACACACACACATACACTATTTCAAATACAATATGCTTATGAAATTTAATCTTTATAGTCTGCTTTTATTTAATGAGTCACTGGATTAACGATCTCAAATCCACTTCTGCCTGTAACTAGCTAGGTGACACTGGTCAAGTATAATCTCTCTGGAACTGTTTTCTCAACTAGGAAACGAGAACATGAAACATAAATTCTAAGATTCTTTCCAGCTCTAATTCTTTGACTGGCTCCTTATTCTTACGGAGAATAATAACAATTACAACCAAAAAAATCCTTAGATCCTGCTACCTCAAAATAAGACATTTTCTTTTTGTACCTAAAACAATTTCAAATTAAATTTAATTTGGGTAAACACTACACATAAGTAAAGTAATCCATAAAGGATAGGCCCTAGAATAAAACCTGATTTTTGGGGAAAAGTCACATCACCAGGTTTATTACCAAAGCACAATTATTACATGTGCTCAAGAAGGCAGACTGAATCCTACAGCACAAATCAAACACTGTGGCCAAAGAGTCAAGGAAGAGGAGTCTCTGCCTAAGTTCCGTAGTTTGCTCATATTTATAAACAAAAATACACTTACTTTTTTCTTCTGCATGTATTTCAGAATTTCTAGAGTCTGCTTAATTTCAGGAATCTGACCTTTTAGCCTGTGAACAAGAAAAAGGTTAACCTAGTATTTTGTAACCCCAGGAGGCAGTTTTACTACTACTAACTTTGCATTTTCTATTGACACGTTCATGAGGATCACTCATATATACATATATAAAATATTTAAGATGTAATTGAAAATCTTTAAGGAATGTCAATTTTGTACAAAGCCCTGTTCCTTATATCAAATACCCCATCATTATTTAACATT
Source organism: Tolypeutes matacus (assembly GCA_026826555.1). Lineage (NCBI taxonomy): Eukaryota > Metazoa > Chordata > Mammalia > Cingulata > Chlamyphoridae > Tolypeutes > Tolypeutes matacus. The sequence goes on along the minus strand of JAKSZT010031534.1, from coordinate 1,674,776 downwards.
TCTAGAGGAGTGACCTTCAAACCATATGCCATAAGGGGCAATTCACAGGTTCCACATTTGCTATAAATTACATTTCAAATGGATTAATTTTTAAAACTAATTTTTAAAAGAACACATATTCAAAGATACTCTAAATGTTAAACTACCAGAAACCACCAACACACTCACTATCCAGTGCTGCATATATCTGTTCTTGGTGAGTGCCCTTATTATACATATATGTACATGCAATCAGGTGAATGCTCAGCCAAGTGCAATGGCATCTTCTCAGTGCCTGCACCTGTCACACTCTAATAAATGTACAATATCAGCTGAATGTCTAATATATCACATTACAATATAGTATGCTTTATGATTATTTTAAGCTTTGGGTACTTTTTCCTTAACTTTTATATTGATAAATGCTACTTTCTTTTCAAATTAGGTAACAAGTACTGTTAAAATTATAAACGGATCACTGTTTTTTGTTTTTTGTTTTTTGTTTTTTTTTTTAAGATTTTATTTATTTATTCATTTATCCCCCCCTTGCTGCTTGTGCTCGCTGGGTCAGCTAACCACGCCGTGCGGGCAGGCTTTGCCTTCACCAGGAGGCCCCGGGAACCGAACCCGGGGCCTCCCATATGGTAAGCGGGAGCCCTACTGATTGAGCCACAGCCGCTTCCCGGATCACTGGTTTTAAAACAGGAAATTTAAGAAAATGATCACTGGCATGATGAGACTGATCAAACTCAACAGGTAAGTTATAATTATAGCAACACTACTAGCAAATGACTTTCAAATGAAATCAACCTCTGGGAAGCGGCTGTGGCTCAATCAGTGGGGCTCCCGTTTACCATATGGTTCGGTTCCCGGGGCCTCCTGGTGAGGGCAGGCCCGCCCGCACAGCGTGGTTGGCTGACCCAGCGAGCACGGGCAGCAGGGGGGGGATAAATGAATAAATGAATGAAATCTTTAAAAAAATAATAATAATAATAATAATAATAATAAATGTAAATAGAAATCAACCTCAATGACAGGAGCAAAGGAAATAAAAACAGCATGCTGAAATCATTCAGTCACTTAAGGAGAGAAAAGAATAAAACATTTCTTTGCCCGCGGGTTCAAATTTTCTCTAAGGCAATTAGAAGTTGCCCAAGTCTTGTGTTTTGCATGGAGAAATTTTCAAAATAGTTCTCGGGTTCCTATCAAATTACAATGTAATTTGTAACAAAAAAAAAATACTAAGGACAGAAAAACAAAACCCGGGGAGTGATGCCAACAAAAATGGCCAAGTAGGAACTCAGGGGTGGGGTGGGGGCGGTGCTGTCGCTATACAGACAAACTGAAAAACTTGTCATAAACAGTCAGAACTCAGAAAACAGTCAAAGATTTACAACAAGCAAGCAAACAGTGAATCAAGAAAAAGGCAACTTATGGGTCTGAGTCAATAGTTCTAAACCACTTGGTTCACATCAAAACAAATTTTTCAAACTTCACCTCTTACCCCTTTATTCTACCCTTATTGTTCCCACCCTCACTTGCGCCTCTCTCATTTAAGACACCATCTGAAATGTAAGCTTCTCTTGTCTGTTTTGTTCACTGCTACATTCCCAGAGCCCAGAAGACTGCCTAGCACATAACAGGTACTCAATAAGCACTTGTTGAACTGATGAATAAACTCCAATACATCAAATTCTAACCACAATATTCTACCTTTTCAGTTCTACAACTCCTATGAGCACAGTAGTCTCTACACTTTTTTGATCTTCCACTTTGATCAAGACTAATTGTTCTCCAGTTTTCCTTTATCTACTGGACTCACAGACAGACATTTCCCAGCCTCCCCTGCTGTTAGAAATGGGTTTATGATTGAGTTCTAGCTAATGGAATGTGGGTGGAAGTGATGGAACCACTTCCAGACCTGGCCTATAAAAGCCTAATCTTCCACTCTTCTTTCTTTTGCCAACTGCAGTAGCGGAAGAAGCCAAGGTCTCTGAATGTCTGCATGGAATAAAGCCTTGCTCCACTCAGCTGACCTACCATTGGACCATAACATGAAGAAGTAAACCTTTATTTTGTGGGGGTTTTTAAAGGCAATTTAGAAACAATAGGAAAGCTTTGTAACTTTTTTTACTTGCCCTTGCTCCATCTTTCCCTGGTTTGATGGCAGTCTTGAAGTTGGCAGCCCACATTCCCAGTGTGGGACCCTGTCCCTGATTCCAGAGGGAGCAGAGCAGACTTTGTTTGCAAATTAGTGTGTATGTCTGTTCTAATTGCTTTGGAGGCTACCTGAAGAATTGACACAAGGCACTTGTCTGTTTTATTTTGCCTAATTTGGAAACTATCAATTCTATCACAGAATGTGGCAATCAAAACCACCATAAGATACTACTTCACACCCACTTGGATAGCTATAATTACAATAAAAAAAAACCACAAAAATAACAAGTGTTGGTGAGGATGTGAAGTAATTGGAATCCTGGCACATTGCTGGTAAGAATGTATAATGGTGCAGCTGCTGTGGAAAAGTTTGGCATTTCCTCAAAACGTTAAACACAGAAATACCATATGACCTGGCAATTCCACTCCTAGGTATATATCCAAAAGAAATGAAAACAGGAGTTCAAACAAAAACTTGTGCACCACTGTTCATAGCAGCATTATTCACAAAAGCCAAAAGTAGAAATATGCCAAATATCCACCAACCAATGAATAAACAGAATATGGTATATCCATACACTGCAATATTATTCGGCCATAAAAAGGAATGAGGTACTGATACGCACTAAAATGTGGATGAACTTTGAATCATTATGCTAAGTGAAAGAAACTAGGCACAAAAGGGCAAATATTGAATAATTCCACTTATATGAAATACCTAGAATAGGCAAATCTATAGAGACAGAAAGTAGATTAGTGGTGGTTGTCAGGGACTGGGGGAAGGGAGGAACAAGGAAGATGGTTTAATATCCAGAATATATAAAGAACTCCTACAACTCAACAAAAAGACAGATTACCCAATTAAAAAATGGGCAAAGAACTTGAATAAACATTTCTCCAAAGAAGATATACCAAGGGCCAATAAGCACATTAAAAGATGCTCAACATCACTGGTTATCAGGAAAATGCAAATTAAAACCTCAATGAGATACCACTTCATACCCACTAGGATGGCTAATATTTTAAAAATAGACAATAACAAGTGTTGGTGAGGATGTGGATAAACTGGAACCTTCATACATTATTGGTGGGATTGTAAAATGGTACAGCCACTGTGGAAATCAGTTTGACAGTTCTTCAGAAAACTGAACATAGATTTACCATATGACCCAGCAATCCCACTTCTTGGTATATACCCAAAAGAACTGAAAGCAGGGACTTTAGCAGGTATACCAATGTTCATAGCATACATGCTACAATATGGACGAATCTCTGTTTGAGGAAAAAAAAAAAGTTTTGGTAACTGGTGATGGTAGCACAATTTCACGAATGTAATCAATACTACTGTACTGTGTATTTGAAAGTGGCTAAAATGGGAAATTTTGAGTTGTATGTATTTCACTAAATAAAAAGTTTAAAAAAAAAACACCTCAGTGGCAGTCACCTCCAACACTCCCAGAACCCCTTACTCCATCTCCCCTTGCTTTTACAGCAAAACTCCTCAAAACAGTTGTCTATACACAAGGTCTCTACATTCCCTTCCCCGTTCTCTTGAACCTATACCAGTTAGGCTTTTATCCTCACCTCTCCACAGAAAATGCTTATGTGAATGTCACCAATGACTTTTTTGTTGCCAAATCCAGTTGACAACTCTAAAACTTTTCAACTCTCAATTTACTCATCTTCTTAGCAGCTTATGAAACTCTTCCCATCATCAAACATTTTCTTCCCCTTGTTTCCATGAGCCCACACTCTCCTGGGTTTCTTCCTATTGAACTGGTGGCTCCCTTTCAGTCTCCTGTGCTGGATCCTTTTGGTCTTAATGACCCCTACTGCTGAAGTTCCTCATTTTGTTCTCTATCTATAACCTCCCCATAGGTGTTCTCTAGTCAATGGCTTTAGTCTTCTTTTAAAAGTAAAATAATCTTTATTACAAAAGCAATATATGTACAGTGTAGAGAATTAAGAATACAGATAAGCAAAAATAAGAAAATAATACCACATTCCCACCATCCAGAGTGGGTACCGCTGTTAATACACATTTTGTGTAGATTCTTGCAGATATTTCTATGTATATACTTTTTAAAAATAAAATGAGAACATAATGTTCATAGTGTTTTGTAAACTGCATTTTTTCATTAACAATGTCCATTTTTCTATGCCAATGATCCTTTATCTCATCTCATGCCCAACCCATATTCAAATTTCCCCAACTGTCACCAAAATCAAATGAGAAAATGCAATAAGGTTTTCAATACTATGAGAAACTTTGACAGTTTCTCATAAAGTTAAATATAGCTTCAGCAATTCTACTCTTAAGTATTTACTCAAGAGAAATGAAAACATGTCTACTCAAAGACTAAAAGCCATAAAATGGAAAGGAGCATGAAGGAACTTTCTGGGGTAAGGGAAATTCCTATATACTGGTTAATATACACTGGGCAATGATTACAGAAGTGGATATAGTTGTCAAAATTCATCAAACTGAACACTCAAGATCTGGACATTTCATTGTATGTAAATTATACCTCAACTAAAAGTTTAAGCTATACAAGATTAAAAAAAAAAAAAAACCCTCAGAAATTTTTAAACTTACCTCCTTTTCTTTTGAGCAAGATTGAGTTCCATAAACTTATACTTCTGATACTGCTCATCCAGCTTCTTTAATACTGTGTCTGCAGTCTCATTTCCAGGTTGTTTCATGAAGGAATCTACATCTTCCTTTAATATTAAAAGTAATGTTATAATATAAAGGTCAGGCAGAAAAAGGGAAGATCATAGAGGAGTCTAAGAAAAAACTATCCAGAAAGGTAGGAGGAAAACCAAAGGAGATATTGCTGAAGTTAAGAGAAAAGAGTGTTTCAAGAAGGGAGGGGTCAATGATACTTAATACTTCCAAGAAGTTAAATGAGGTAAGAACTGGAGAGTACCTTCTGGCTTTAGCAATAAAGAGGACATTGTTTTCAGTGGGAAGAGCACTCTCACTAGAATGGTAGGGAAAGCCTAATTGGAGAGGTTTGAGTTGTGAACAGGAGTTGAGGACGTAGACACAGAGAACAGACAACTCTTTCAATAATTCTTGTTGTAAAGGAGAGGAGAGATGATAATAGTTGGAAAGGAAAAGGAATAGAGCCATGGAAAAATGTCTTCCTGACTCTCTCTACTTTCCCAAGATAGGAGGGGATTGAAAAAGCTGACAGGAAGGAACCTCAAAGGGCGATTTCAAAGATACAGGAAAGAGGGGGATAGTTAAAAGAAGAGTCTCTGAGATGCAGGATGAAGAACTGGCCTCTCCCATTGCAACCCAAGGGCAGGAGGAAATCTGCTTGTGTAGATACTGTTACTTTAGTAGACGGGTAGCTATCTGGTAGCGTCTATATACTCTGTGAGGTAGCAGACAAGACTTTGCTGAGTGTGTGGTGAGGACAGAGGTGTAGACTTAACCAGCTTCTGTTGAGAATGGGGACTGCTGACAAAGAGAACAAGGAAGAAAATGCTGAGCAGCACAAAGGGACCAGCTCAGGTTGGAAATCCTGGGCATGCCAACATAAGATGAGAAAACAAATGTTGTCTTAGGTGTTAAGCTATAGAATTAAAAAAAAAAAAAAGCTACCAGATTAGCCCATGCATATGGTATGGGTCTATGATGTATAAGGGCCAACAGTTTTGATTGCAGGACAATCTGGAGGAGGGGAGGGGAGGACCACAGACTTAAACCTCCCAGGGAATCCGCTAATGAGGGCCGAAAGGAAAATTTACCCCTTAGCTGTCCATGCTTTTTTTTCTTGCTTTGTGTACTACAATCAATAAAGAATAGCTTCTAATGAGGGTTCAGACTGCCTAAGACAGGTCTGGGTGCTTAGCATTTTATCATATCCTTGTTTAGCTTCCTTGGAAGCTGTCTCTTTAATCAGTACTTGTTTTGATCATTTCAAACTATGAAGAAATAAGAACCCTGTAAAAGCCTACTAACAACTTAAATTATCTAATAGTTTCTCCAGATGAAATGAGAGTTACTTGATTTTTTATTTTCATGGTAAGAATATTTGGGGTTGTAGTGGTGCTGGCTGGATTTCCTTAAGGAGACGACTTCTTCTTCTGGAGAATATATGGACTATTCTGAAGATTTCCAATCTGGGGCACACACCCAAAGGAGTATGTGAGATAACCTACACCCCAGTATTATTTGTGTTTGTTTTTGCCTAAAAATAAAGTTATTAAGCTTTATTCTTAAAAAAGGTAATACATTATAAATTTTAACATTCATGCCACTAATTTGTTTTTTGACTGCTTGATTTTTTTTAATTAAAAGAAAAAAGCTTGTGTTTCTATTTCTCCAAAGACTTGTTTTTAATTAAAAATGTAGCTGTAAAAAGTTAGAGACAATTTCAGAAAATGAACATAAATTATATAGCTAATTTATTCTTTTTTCCTCTTCCTCTTTATAGTTTATAAATAGGGAAAGAAAGATGACCTTGCATGCTTTATGCATTCCCCAAGTGACTCTAGTATTAACTATGAAAATTACCAACAAACACCTTGCCTATTGTACCCTAGTCACAAAACAAATGAACAGGTTGTGTGCCAAAATGATCTTATTACTTATTTTTAACTCAACAACTTATGCCATAGAAATCATGCTAAATATGGTATGAAGTTCCCAAGGCAAGCCACAAACGCCTCCTTAAATATTAAGCAGTTGAAATTAAGTAAACTTAAAAGACAAAACAATCTTTTCTAACAGGAATAAGCAAAAGGAAAGCAATAAAACAACAGCAAATTTTAAAAATGTATACTAAACGCTGGTCCTTGAAGAAAACCTAATTAATTAGATAAGGATCAGGACTAGATGAAAATACATGGAAACTTGAAGAAGATTCTAAAAAGTCTTCCAGTACTTTATTTATTTTTTTCATTATAAGTAACTTAAATTCAATTATCTTACGGCTTTGGGGATCTCCATGTCATTATTCTTATCCATGCTTATTAGCTACAATGGAACCGTTTGGCTGAAATAAGAAAGGAAGAAAAAGGAGAGAAACATAGCCAGGGAGTGAACATTAAGCTCGAGACAAACAGAAAGAAAAGATGAGGCTGAGAGTGAATGGCTGAGCTTGGCATGTAAAATGGAATTGATACCATCATCCCAGAATGGTTGCTGCATGAAATAGAAAAAAAACTTTAAGTTTCTAGCATATGGTATATGCAATTAGCAGCTTACAAACTAGCAAAGAGAATTAACTATAGCAGCATAGGATTTTGCTTATGAGACAGGGCTGCTTGGTTTGAATCCTAGCATCACCATTTACTAGCTGTGTTGACCAAGAGGAAGTTATTTAACTTCTCTTTGCCTCAATTTCCTCATCTGTAAATGAAATAAAAGTACCTTTTCCTCACACAGGAATAAGAGTTAACAGGTTTAAAATGCTTAGAAGAGTATGTGGCACCTAGTAAGTGTTCAATAAACATTAGCCATGTATATAACACAATTATGCTCTGACAATACAGACAAAAGTGCCAAGAATTCTGTCTTGGGGGTAGGGGTGAGGAAAAACTACAAAGGGTAGTATCTGACATAGATGTTGAAAGATGAAGAATTTATCAGATGAACAAGGGGAAAGGGATGTTTCAAGCAGAGAGAGAAAGAAAAATTATTTTATCAGCAGGATTGGGGAAAGGGCAAGGTTTGACTTCTAACCACTATGGTATACTGCCTCCTATTCCTCAGAGAAACCAACATCTCTTAAGCACCTACTATATTTCCAATACTGAAAGCACACACTGTTTCTCATAACAACTCTGTAAGTACTGTTACCCCTATTTCAGTTAAAGAAACTGAGGCTCAAAGTGGTAAAATAATATGCTCAAGTCTAAGCAGCAATTGGAAAATAGAGAAAACATTCACACCTTGGTCTGTTTAGAAGCCAATGACCTTTTTCAACAATACCATGCTATTCCTATTAGTTTGGGAACTTAAAATTAATTATGGAAACTTTGGATTGTTTATTTCTATCAGTTGGTAGAAATTTTAAGGTCTAAGGAAAAAACAATTACTTTAGGGAAAAAAAGGCATTTTAAGATAAGACAATATAAAGCCCTCAAATAAAGTTTATCCCCCTGAATTAGATTTCTGAAGACATCTCTTTTTGAGCACCATGAATGTAGTATTTAAGGCACTACGAAAATTTAATTCAACATCTACTTATGAGCTTATACTGTGGTAGGCACTGTGCTAGGATCAGGAGAAATAACTGCACTGAGAAAGAGAACTACCTTGCTTTCCTACGAGTAGCAGAGTATGATGGGTAAGTAAAGGCTCAAGAGACTCACAGATTGCCCAAGTTCAAACCTGGTTATTTCACTTGCACCCTGTTTAAGTGTGGCCTAGGCAAGTTACTCAAAGGCTCTGTGCCTCAGTTTCACCATCTGCAAAATGGGAATCCTAACAGTACCTGTCTCTAAGAGTTTTGTGAAATCCTTAGGAAAGTGCCTGACAATAGTAATCACTCAACAAATTTATCTCTTGTTACATTACTTCGGAAATAACTGTAAAGAAATAAATGACACTAAAGAAAAGTGTTACAAAATTATATCAGCAAATTCAAGCAAAATATAAAGTGGGCATAAAGGTGGTCTAAATAAAATAATAGGTAAAAGAAATGGGTCTTTTGAAGGATGTGAAACAAGATTAGCAAAAGGTACAGGTAAGGCAATATGGATACAAACAAAAAGGTCTAGAAATTCCATTAAGACTTGTTTAGTAACTCAGCCAGAACTAAATGGGGAAAGACAAATGATGCTGGCTGAATCCTGAGGTTTTCTCTCATTATTCAAATCGTTTTCAAATACTATTTCTTGAATAACTTTTGGAAGAGCAGGGTGGATAGCGCCCACTAGCTTCTCTTTGTTTGGACTTGGGTTGTCCACGAGGGTCCAAATTGTGTTTCCCACCTTCTCGCTCAACTCCATACAATGCATCCTCCACTAAGTCGTGTTTTTAACTGAGAAACCTTTTAATGACACCCCCCTGCTGCTGGACAAAGCGTCAATTCCTTAGTCGGATACACAATAACTTTACAATCTCACCCTAGTCCATCCTTCCCATCAGGCTTTTCTTCCACGCGCCCAAGAGGCACCAACTACTACTGCATTCCTTCCACAAACTACGCTCACAACTTAGTGCCTAAGCACTGGTTGTTCTGCCTACCCCTCCATTGATCTGTCCGTTTCTCCAGCATCCACGCTGAGTCCGGAGCCCGTTACCGCCTCCCCGCCTTCCCGGTTCCCGAAGGCTGGAGGGGACGAAACCCGGCGGCAGCGCGGCTGTCCCTCCTACCGCCCGGCAAGGGCGCCGCCGCCTCGCTTGTCCCTGGGCATCCGCCCTCGCTCCCAGTTCTCCCGCCCCGCCCTCCCGCGTCCCCCTCTGTCCGCCGGCCGCGATTCCTCCGGATGGGCCCGAGAAGAGCTCGTCTCATCCGGATGAGGGAAAGGAGAGCGGGCCGAGCCCTCCCGGGACCTTTACCTCAGCTCCTTCACCCCATAGTCAAAGCCAGGGTTGAGGTGGGGGCAGGGGCCGGGAAGGAGGTTCAGTCCACGATCTGGGCCGAGGAGCCAGGGACCAACGTGCCTCTTACCACAAACACGGCTTCGGGAATCCCCAGGTGGAGCCGCCGCCCGTTCCCTGCGGCCACTTCTCCAAGCATACTACCGTCCTTAGCGGCCGCCATTTTGGGGAAGCGAACGCGCGACAAACCGCCTCCCGAGCCGCTAGCCGCCGGGGGGACGTGATTGGCTCGCTCTCATTTTTTTCAGGCCCGCCCCTCACTGGTGGGTCTGTGCATTCATTGGTGAGCAGGAAGGAGCCACCTCTTTCCGTCATAGACCTTTCGGAGCTGATTGGCTGCTAGCAGGTGAGTGACAAGCGTGGAAGGGCCAACCGAGAAGAAGGTAGCAGCTGCGGAAAGGACCTATACGGACTCTTGTGAAAAGGGGCCTGGGGATTTTTGTGGAGGGCCCTGGGAATTCAGGGGCCAAGCCGGACCCCACCTCCACCCTAGAACAGGCAGCAGCTTCCGGAAGGACCTTTGGAGCGATCCGACTGCCCTCTCGGACGCCAGCGAACACGAAACCTTTGTGACTTTCTGGTCCGATCATCCCAGAGAGAGCTTCCTTCCCCTTAAAGGGGACTTACTGCGTCTGTTTCAAAGAGGAGCCACTGGCCAGGTTCTAATCAGTGCCCCGCCCGTTGTACCCCCTTTCCTGACAGCCATCTTTGATCAGAATCCTGTCATCCCAGCTCTACGTTTTTAAAAAAATCATGGCTACGTACAAAATCCTAAGAACTGTACCTCTGCTTCTAGGCCCACAGACTCTCCTAGCATCAGCTTCAGTACACTTTGAAAGCAAAAACTTCATAGAGACCCAAGGAGTTATTCTTTGGTCCTTCTGACATCTAACCACTGTGCTTGTTCCTGCCTTTGTTTTCACTGGAGTGATTCCTATGGGGCCCTTCACCCACAAACACAAAGCCTACCATAAACCAGGTCCTCTGTGAATAAGGGATAAATGTTATTTTTCTGTCAAAGAAAAAATTGCACTGGACAATGTTAAACAAGCAAGGATGACTTTACTCATAGCTACCCTTGTAGGGAAGAGAGAGAACTCAATTCCGAGGAAGGCAGTAAGTTGATTGAGTTTTACAGTCAGGGGAAGGGCAGTGGAAAAGTACCAGCAGGCCGTCTGTTAGAAGAAGAGGAAGAGGGGGAGGGAGAGTTTGAAACTTAGTTAGGGTCTGACGTTGCCTTTTTTTTCTGCAGTCAGTTGTCTTCTCAGTCCCACAGCTGCAAAGTTAGAGTCAAGGTAATCAGGGCAGGGAAGGGAGCTGGTAAAAGCCCATGAAGAGCAAGGCTGGCAGCTTGGTCAAAAGAAAGAGAGTGGCTTTTGAGATGTGGCCTCAAGCAGGTGGGCACCTGCCTACCACATGGGAGGTCCGGGGTTTGGTTCCTGGTGCCTCCTAAAGAAAACAAGCAAGACAGCGAGCTGATGCAAGATGACACAATGAAGAGACACAACGAGCAGGAGAAGAGGTGGCTCAAGCCATTGGGTGCCTCCCTCCCACATGGGAGGTCCTGGTTTCCAGTGCCTCCTAAAAAATGAAGATGTGCACACAACGAACAGACACAGAGAGCAGAGAGTGCATACAAACAATGAGGGGGCCAGAAATTAATATATATATATATATAAAGAAAAAGTGTCTTGCTCAGTTCCCTTATTTAGTGGGGAGGCATATATGTAATAATAATAATGGCTAATATTTATTAAAAACAAACTATGTGCCAGTCACTGAGGCATGTTATTTAATCCCCACAGCTCTGTGTGGGAAGGACTGTTATCACCCCTTATTTACAGACAAGTAAACAGTCTTAATAATGAACAATTTATAAGATAACAGGAACATGTTTAATAGTCACATACCAAGTACTAATAGTCACAGGTAAAGAAGACACTACCCAAGTCATATATAAAAATGAGAACAATATTTGCCAAACATGCTGTTGTAAAGATTAAATGAGATTATATATGTAAAATACCTAATAGCCCCTGCCTGTGGTAGGGCAACCAAGTGTTTTTACAACCATCACCTGGTTCCCCCCACATACACACAACATCCTGCCAGTCTGGTCCATATGAACAGATAAAGTGACCTTGTTAAAGTAGGGTGCCAGCAGAATCAGGAAGGGATCAAAAAGGGCCTCACACAGCCAAAGAAATGAAGCTACATGGAATAAGATACTGGGACAGGGTGCCAAGTACCCAAAGCCACCCCAAAACTGAATCAAAGTAAGAACTCAGACCAGAAAAGCCACTACATTATGCTTTAGACTCCAGGAAGGCAGGCCACAGCAGGAACTCTCAGGCTCCTTACAATATGAAGCAGCCTGGGTTATTCCTAATTAATACAGAAAGTCATAGAACTGGCAATCATCTATTTGGATCCTATCATGTTACAAATGATTAAGCTGAGGCATAGAAAGAGAATGAGACATGCCTGAAATCCCACAGCAAAACTTGGGTTTGAGCTGGAAGAAGAATCTGAATAATTTAGCTAGGTCCAGTGTTCTGTATTGCCTGTAATTGTTCTATTCACCACACCTGTCCTCCTCCTCATCCGTTTTAAGCAGAATTCAACTCATATTGATGATATATCAAACATATTTCTGAACTAGTCTTATGCTTATCCTATTTTTTAGAGATAAAGGGCTTCCAAAAGTTGTCTAGTCTTCCTCATGTTGAGTGAAAGAAGGCAGGCACACAAGGACAAATATTGTATGAAGTCACTTATATGAAAGAAATAGAATATGCGAATTCATAGAGTCATAAATTAATATATAGGTTTCCAGGGGCAGGGACGGGATGAGGAATGGGGAGTTAATGCTTAATTGGTATAGAGTTTCTGTTTAGGGAAATTGAAGAGTCTTGGTATTGGTTGGTGTTGATAGTAGCACAACATTCTGAATGTAATTAGTACTACTGAATTGTATACTTGAAAGTGGTTAAAATATGAAATTTCATGTTTTAAAAAATGATTTTAAAAATTAAAATGCATGGAACTGTACAACACAAAGAGGGAAACCTAATGTAATATAACTATAATAATATGGGTTAATCAATTGTAACAAATGAACCACACCCATGCAAAATGTTAATAATAGGGAAACTGTGTGGGAAGAGGGGGTATTTTGGGAATTCTGTGTTTTCTGCATGATTTTTCTGTAAACTTATAACTGCTCTAAAAAATAAAATATTTTTAAAAAGAAAAAAAAGTTTAGTCTTGCTCATGCCCTGTTTCCTTACCTGCTTATTTGTTATTCAAAAGATGTGGTTTGTGCTTAATAAGAAATGTGCAAAACCTATATAAGGAAAAATATACAACGTTCCAGAAAGACAGAAAAGTAGACCTAAAGAAATGGAAGGACAGCCCTTGTTCTTGATAGCATGCCTCGGCTTCAGAAAGATGTTAGTTCTCCATATCATAGTATATAAATTCAACACAATCCCAATAAAGGTAATAAAACACTTTTATGGAGGTAGACAAGTAGATGCTAAAGTTTGTATGAAAAACACATGCACCAATAGTCAAGAAATGCTACAAGAGGGGATTAGATGTACTAGTTTTAAAAACAACCTATAGAGCCTCTATAATTAAAGCAGTATGGTACTAGTGCATGAACAGACAGACCTGTGAAAAAGACAGTCCAGAAACAAGAAATTTAACATATGACAAAGGTGACACCGAAAATCACTGGGGCAAATATGAACGTTTTAATAAATAGTGTTGTGACTCATTGATAGTCATTTGGAAAAGGTAAAAAAATATCTATATCACACACATACAAGAATAAACTCTAAACAGATTAGGGATCTATATGTAAAAAAACAAACTACTAGAAGAAAATATGATATGCGGGATTCCTTTCAACTTAGAATAGGAAAAGGCATTCTATCTATGACTCAAATTCAGACAATAAAAGACAGATACACTCACCTACTTAAAAATAACCACTATCCAACTCTTTCAAAGAAAAAACAAAACAAAAAAAAAAACACCAGAGCAAATTCAAACTGTAGCTAACAAATTAGAAGAAAATCATTGCAACAACATATCAGAGGAAAGAATGAAAATTCTTATTGAAAAATTGGCAAAAGACAATTATTAAGAAGAAAATATATATAATATATATTATATATATATGGCATTTATTTATTCATGTCAAAACATGTTAACCCTAACTTGTGATAAGAGAACAGGGAGACAGGGAGGAAACAGGGCAATCTTAGAGGAGAGGTTGGAGGTGAGCCAGGAAGAGAGCATGGGGAACAGGAGAGGGAAGAGCAATTAGACTGAGGACAGAAGACAAAGAGCCAGGCTAGAGTGCAGGGCCCAGGCATTGAACTGAAGAAGGGGGGTGGGGCTGGGGAACTAGAATATGGGGCAGGGCCAAAGGACTGGGGAGAGGAGGTGGGACTGGAAGATTGTGGACAGTGGGTAGGAGGTGGGGGTTTGGGACAGAGTCACTCTGAGTTTGAGGAGTATAAATTACTGCTGTTACCAGACCAGGATGCAGAGGTCAAAAGATGTGAACCCACTCCAGTACAGGTGTCGGGGTTGCCAGCAAAAACACAACTCCCACGGGCTCTGCTGGAAAGCTATTTCACTCACATAGAGAAGAGACAGAGCAAGGTCAGCTTCACTAGTGGGCGTCCGTTCCCCACAGCCGGCCGGTCTCAATCCATGGCAGTACAGGGACGTGTTCTATGTAGAGCACCCCTCTCTTGTGTCCATGTGCTGCCACAGTGGAGGAATCCCACTCCCTCCTAAACCTAAAAATAAAAGCCAGGACCATAAAATTCCTAGAAGAAAATGTAGGAAAGCATCTTAAAGATCTTGTAGTAGGAGGCGATTTCTTAAACCTTACACCCAAAGCACAAGCAGTGAAAGAAAAAATAGATAAATGGGACCTCCTCGAAATTAAATACTATTGTGTTTCAAAGGACTTTATCAAGAATGTGAAAAGGCACCCTACACAATGGGATAAAATATTCGGAAACCACATACACGATAAGGGTTTAATATCCAAGATATATAAAGAGATCATACAACCCAACAATAAAAAGACAAATGACCCTATTAAGAAATGGGTAAAACAAGGTATGTAACTATGAATCTTGTCGTTCCGTGAGTCAAGAGAGGGGAGTGTCATATGCCCCAGGGGGAGGGGGAGGAAGGAACAGAAAAGAACAAACAGGGTGTATTTAGTGGTCATGGGAAAGGTTTTTCATTACCTTACAGTAATGGAAACAGGACATGGTAAATATCATCAAAACTTATTAAACTGTGTCATCTAAATTGTAAACTATACTGTAAACCATTGACAATGTTTAGTCGCTATATTTTGCTATCTGTATAACAGTTATAACAATGCTAACATCCAAAAAAAAAAAAAAAAGGTTTTTAATATGGGGTGGGGAAGGGGGGGTGGTTTGGTATCTGGGAGTCTCTGGTATTCCGTGTGTGACTTTGCTGTGACCTAAAACTTCTTTGAAAATTAAATGAAAATTTGGGAGACACTGGGGAATGAGAGGGGGAAGGTGCCACGGTACACTGGACATCCAATAATACAGTGATAAAAGGAAAAAAGAATAATTTTTTTTTAAAAAGGAATTTCTTTTGTTTTTTTTTCCCATTGTTTTGAATGTCCGAATCCACTAATTATATTTTGTTTTGTTGTGTTTTTTTTTTTCCTGAGTTTCCTTGTGTTTATCTCTTGCATTTAAGCTTATCATTGTTGTTTCTTTTTCCTATTAAGTGTATTTGATTATTATATGGGCTACATGTTCAGGGAAGATTTAGATCACAGAAGGGTTACAATGGGTGCTGCAGAGGATTATTGGTGGGGGGTGTCTGAGAGGGGGGATTCATGGGAATAAGTTCATCTGAATATACATGAAAGATATACAAAATTGTTCAAATGATCAAAGGATGGGGCATGGTCATGGTGGGTGGATAATCACTCAATAAATGAGGGAATCTGAATTCCCAGTCTGGAGAGCTCTGCCACATTCTCCAAGGGAGCAGCAACAGTCCTCTGAGTGCAGGGGCAGTGTCTGTCAAAAGAGGACGGCCCACTGATGAGTTCTTGTTATTGATGACTAGCCTTATGAGTCTTTGCTCTTGTAACTGAAACTTAGCCTACTGTTATGGGGTGCCTAAGGGTTGCCAACTGAGAACCTCCTTGTTGCTCAAATGTGGCCTCTCTCTAAGCCAAACTCAGCATATGAATGCATTACCTTCCCCCCAACATGGGACATGACTCCCGGGGATGAGCCTCCCTGGCAACGAGGGATTAATACCAAGTGCCAACTGGCAACACGACTGGGAAAAGACCTTGAATAAAAGGGGGAAAAGGTAAAGACAAATGAGTTCAAGTGGCTAAGAGACTTCAAAGAGAGTCAGGAGGTCATCCCAGAGGTAACGCTTACACACACCTCAGTAGGATCTCATAGAACACCAAAGTGCATATCACCCCACACAGAGGGGCTTCTGAGGGCTCTGGAGACACCCAGGTCCTATATAAGGGTGGATAGCCCCAGAGACTGATGCCTTATCAGTGGGCTCTATTTTGGAATCTGTGCTCCTGAGAGTGACAGAGTTGGACTCAAATAAGTCCTCCCTGCACATGGTTCATCAGTCCCTGCTAGTCAAACCTATATGTGATGCTGGAGTTTTTAAGTGTACTTCCAGAGACTGGAGCCTCTGTCCTACCTATGTGCCAGGTGTACGTGGAATCTCGGTGGAGCTGCAACTCCTACTCTACAGCTCAATGGACTCATCCAAGTCACCTGGCGAGGAGACAACGATGGGTAACGGCCATCCCAGGGAATGGAGAAGGCCTACAGCTGCAGGCAGGATAATCCCACCCACCATATCCATGGGATATAAGCCCTCTCTCACTTGGAGGTGGAGTGGACATCACCATCCCAGTCCCCTCAGGATTGGGGGAAGAACTATGGACTAGAGTGGACTTAATGGTATTCTGTTGTACATATATAGTGATTCTAGCAATGGAAGAAATTATAACAGTGAGGTTGAGCCGGTGGCCACTGGACACTTTCGGGGCAGGGAAGGGAAGTGCAATTGAAATACAGGGGCTTTTTCGGGACTTGGGAGTTGTCCTGAGTGCCATTGTGGCAACGGATGTAGGCCATTTTAAATCAGCAACACCACTCAGAACTGTGTGGGAGAGTGTGATCTACGACATGAACTGTGGTCTATGGTTGATGGCAAGGTCCCAGGATGTGTAGGTCCATTGAGGGTGATGGGCCACACTTGTAGGAGATGTTTGTGTGGGATGTTGTGGGTGGTGTGGGAGGTGGGCAACATGGGAATCCCTGTAGTTTCCGTGTAATATTTAGGTAATCTAAGCACCTTAAAAAAAAAAAAAAAATATATATATATATATATATATATATATATAACATTTTTGTAAGCAAATGCACATATATGCATATATATTTATATATCATTTTACAAATATTGGTATGTATTTTGAAAACTTTGATTTTTACCCACAAGAAAAAATTTAAAAAAAAAAAAAAAAAAAAGATGGGTAAAAGACTTGAATAGACATTCTTCTAAAGAGGATATAAAATGGAGAAAAAACACATGAAAGAATATTCAGCATCACTAGTGATTAGGGAAATGCAAATCAAAACTACAATGAGATATCATTTCACTCTTATTAGACTGGCAGCTATTAAAAAGTCAGAAAACTTGGAGAGGATGTGGAGAGATAGGAAGGCTTATTCACTGTTCTTGGGCATGTAGAATGGTAGAGACACTGTGGAGGACTGTTTGGCAGTTCCTAAGGAAGTTGAATATAGACTTGCCATGTGACATAGCAATACCACTACTGGGTATATACCCAGAAGAACTGACAGCAGTGACAGGAACAGACATCTGCACACTGATATTCATAGTGGCATTATTCATAATTGCCAAAATATGGAAACAACCCAGGTGTCCATCAGCTGATGAATGGATAAACAAACTGTGGTGTATTCACACGATGGAATATTATGCAGTGGTAAGAAGAAATGAAGTCGTGAATCATATGACAACAAGGATGAACCTGAAGGACATTATGCTGAGTGAAGCAAGCCACACACAAAAGGGCAACTACTGTATGATTTCACTAATATGAACTAAATATAATGAGGAAACTCATGGAGTTAATAGCTAGAACATTGGTCACCAGAAGTTAGAATGAGGATGGAGAATGGGGAGCTGAAGTTTAATTTGTGGAGAATTTTTAATAAGGTTGATAGTAAATGTTTGGAATTGGATAAAAGTGATAATAGGACATACAGTGAATGTAATTAGCAGTGTCAAAATGTGGGTATGGTTGTGGTTGAAAGTTTATGGTCATGTATATGACTAGAAGGAAAGCTAAAGGATGAAACATGGGCCTCTATAGCATAGTGAACCCTGTTGTGGACAATGAGTGTGGTTAATAGTACAAATATAAGAATGTTCTTCCATGAATCAGAACAAATGTACATTAATATTACAAGATGTTAATAATAATTTGGGGGAAAAATACATCTAAAGTAAACCATGGACTGTATTGAATAGTAACATATTTATATTTTTTCATCAATTGTAAAAAAAGAGAGAATTATGCTAAATGAAAGAAATCAGACACAAAGTACTGCATATTGTTTGACTCCATTTATGTAAATTGTAAATATAAATAAAATTATAGAGACAGAATTAGATTAACAGATATGTATGGCAGGGGAAGGATAGAGGGATTAAGAAGTGACTGCTAAATGGTGGAGGATTTTCTTTTTGGAGTAATGAAAATGCTCTAATATTGATTGCAGTGATGAATGAACAACACTGTGATTATACCAAAGCCATTGAATTTACACTTTAGATGAATTGTATGGTATGTAAATATGTCTCAATAAAATTGTTTTTAAAATAAATGACCTAAGGAAGGGGATGGAGCTGGAGGTCTTGAGGTAGGGCTAGAGGACTGCAGAGAAGGTGATAGTAGGTGGAGGTATTGAACAGTGACTGACTCCAAGTCTGAGGAGAACATGCTATTGATGATGACAGACCACAAGTGAAGTTTAAGTGGCCCATTTAGCAGTTCTTGGCCCCCTCACCTTCTTTAGCAATTTCCTCTTGGAGTATGGGCTGAAGGACTGGGGACAGGGCTTCAGAGGTGGGAGTGTAGGACAAAGTGAGTCTGAGTCTGAGGAGAACAAGCTACTGCTGCCAAGCGACCAGAAAGCTGACGTCAAAGGGGCTTCTGTGCTAGTTCTGGGCCAGGTAAGCACCCTTTGGAACCTCCTCAGGGATGGGATGGGGCTGGAGAACTGAGGGTGGGGCTGGAGGATGGGGCCTGGGGGCTGAGGGGGCAGGGACTAGAGGACTGGTGAGAGGGCAGTAAGAGGTGGGGGTGTTGGGATAGAGTGACTGTCAGTCTGAGGATGACAAGTTACTTCTGCTGACACAACCAGGAGCCAGAGTTCAAGGGGAGCCTGTATCAGTTCTGAGCCAGGTAAGCACCCTTAGGAACTTTCTTAGGGTTGGGGCAGGACTGAGAAGTGGGAGGCTGTAGGTCTGAGAAGATGAGGTGGTTCTGTAGGAATGAGGGTGGGGCTGAAGGACTAGGGGTAGGGAGAAGGACTCACCCTCTGACCATTGATTGTGTGCTTAAACAACTGTTGACTCCTGTTGTTAGAGCATTCAGGCAAATGTCTGATACTCTGTGCATATTTAGGCCCACTGACTGGTCACTAGTATGGATGAAGAGCAGTTCCGATGTCCCATGCTTAAGTCATACTCCTTAAAACAAATGGCTTACTAGGAACTTGCAAAATAGTTTTTCTGCTGTCACCACTGACTATTCCTCTGTTGAAAAAAAAAAGATCCTCATCCTTAGGATTATGGGGAAAGGCACCCTTGGCATCCTGTGGCATAGCCAAGCAGTTAATTCCACCATTGCCATGGGGGAGGACCCTAACCTTGATGATACTGATTTGAGGTTCTCTGGAGGAAGAAATTTATAAATATGAGCAGGGTAGAGAGGAGTCCCTCAGAAGTATAGCCTCATTTACAAACTTTATTTAAACCTGTTTCTGCTGATATTTATAAATTAACCCACCTTGAATGAAGCCCCCTTCAACAAAAGGCCCTAGAACCTATCCAAATTGCAGATTCAGTTTAAACTCAAAGTTCCCAGAGTCTGTTCTTTATGTAGAAATTGATAATCTGACTCTAACATTTAAATGGAATTGGAAAGTAACTGAATAGCTGAAACAGTCAGGAAAAATAAATATATTACCTGATTTTAAGATGTACATTAAACTATGGTAATCAAGACAATGTGATTTTGACCCAAAGATAGAGGTTTGGATGAACAGAACCAAAGTCTAGAAATAGATCCATAAATATATAGTCAATTTATTTTGTGATAAAGGTACTGTGGCAGTTTGATATGGTATATAAATTCCAAAAATAGATACGGGATTATGTTTGTAAACTGGTCTGTACCTGGGTGTGATTAAATTATGATTATGGCTTTGATTGGGCCATGTCAGTAGGACGTTGAGTTCCTGGCCACTTGGTGGGTGGGGTCTCACAGATAAAACTACACGACAGAGCAGAGGAGTTAGTTGGAGTTTTGATGTTGGAGTTTTGATGGTGGAGTTTCAATGCTAGAAGCCCTGGAAGTAAGCAAACAGAGGAGCAGAGCAACAGAGCCTGGAGAGAATCGAGCCCCTGGGAGAGAGACAGAGCCAGACACCTGACAGTCTACAGCTGGCCTTGTGGAGACAGCAGGGCAGCTGAGCCTGGAGAGAAACAAGCCCAGGAAGAGAGGAACCCAGGAAGCCTGAACTCTTGGCAGATGTTGGCAGCCATCTTGCTCCAACACGTGGCAACAGACTTTGGCTGACTAGTACAGGTACCAAAGAAATCCAAGAGGAAAGGAATTTCTTTTCCACAAATGTTGCAGGAACAACTGGATAACTATATGGGAAAAAAAATTAACCTCTACCTAACCTCACACCAAATGCAAAAATTGTTTTAGATGGATCAAAGACCTAAACATACAAGCTAAAACTATAGTGCTTCTACAAGAAAACATGGGAGGATATCTTCAAGACCTTGGGTAGTCAGATATTTCTGATGACACAAAAAGCAGCAATCATAAAAGGATCAATTGATAAATTGGACTTCTAAATTAGAAAATATCTTATCAAAAGATACTATAAAGAAAATGAAGTGGCAACCACAGTGTGATGGTTAAGCTAATGTGTAAACTCAGCCAGGTAATGCTGCCCAGTTGTTTGGTCAAGCAAGTACTGAGCTAATTGTAATACTTTATGGACTTTAATCATCAGTGAGTTGATTGCATAGATGGCTGATTACATCTACAATCAACTGAGGAGATTGTCATCACCAATGAGTGACATCTCATCCAATCAGTTGAAGAACTTAAAAGGAGAAGTGATTTCAGCATTCAGAGAGAGAATCCCCATCTCTACTTCAGATAGCCAGCATCTCCTGTGGAATTCAATGAGGACTTTCATCTGAGTCCCTGGCTTGCAGCCTGCCCTACAGAATTTGGACTTGTGCATCTCCATGGTCATGTGAGACAATTTTATAAAATCTCATACTAATTACAGACATCTCCTGTTGGTTCTGTTTCCCTAGAGAACCCTGACTAATACAGCATGGTACCGGGAGAGGGTCTTGAGAAACAGAATCTTAAAAAATGGGATTTCTGAATTGGTTCTGGGATTTTTGCAATTGGTTCTCTACTCTGATTAGATTTAATGGCACTAATGACTCTTTTTCCAATAATCAAGATGACACTGACAGTCCATGGCATGAGTTGGCAATAGAGATATGCAAAATATCACCACTGGATACTATTATTTTCATATTTATAAGAGGCAAGGCTCTGGGTAAGAGTGTTTTTAACACATTAACAGAGTTTTGTGGAGTTAAAAGTTAAATTGATGCTAGCTGGCTGTTCCTAAATATTCTGGATACAGTTACAAAAGAAAGGGATGAGCTGAAGGCTTCAAATTTGCAACGGTATTGTGCCGCAAAGTGCCGCATGAATGATGTAAAAGTTTCTATGTGTGCTCTGAAAGAAAATCTTGTTGCATGCAGTGGCACATTTGAGATCTCTGAAAACCAGACTCAAAGTCTCACTGTATGAATAGCACAGTTACAATACAAACCAAAATCTCAAACTTGCAGGGTGTCTGCTGTTAAAGTGAGGGCATTGATTGCAAAGGAATGGAATTCTGAGGATTGGAATGGAGACAAATGAGTTGATGATGATGGCAGTGGAGACACTAAAACCCTAAATTCTGCTGAGAGTTTGCCAGATAAACCTGTAATGGTCTGCCCTGAGGGGACTACCCAATGTCAAGCTGCACCACCCAACCTCCAGCCTGCCTCAAGGAATCCTGACTTCCTCCCCACCATGAGGAGAAAACTACCGAATTTCAAGCCTGCATCACCCAATGTCCAGCCTACACCAAGGAGTCTTGACCTCCTCCCTGCCCTGAGGAAACCATCACCCAACTACCACTCTGCCCTGAGAATTCTGCCATCCAAACTCCAACTAAAAAGATTAATCCTGTCTCACCAGATGAAACTGCCATGGAATGCCCTGAGGTAATTGGCTTGCAATACACTTCTAATGCTTCCCCATACCCACCCCTACCACTCTGTTTCTCTTACAGACCTATAACTAGACTAAAATCATAAGTCCCTAAAAGTGAAGTACAAAGTGTGACCCATGAAGAAGTATGCTATACTCCAAAAGAACTGCATGAGTTTTCCAATTTATATAAACAGAAATCAGGGGAATATGTGTGGGAATATATATTAAGGGTATGGGATAATGGTGGAAGGAATATAAAGTTGGAACATGCTCAATTTATTGATATGGGCCCACTAAGGAGAAATTCTGGATTCAACACTGTAGCTCGAGGGTTAGAAAGGGCTCTAACAGTTTGTGTGGGTGGCTGACTGAAACATGGACCAAAAGATGGCCTAGCATGTCTGAGGTTGAGATGCCTGATTTGCCCTGGTATACAGTAGAAGAGGGAATTCAAAGGCTTAGAGAGATTGGAATGCTAGAATGGATTTACCATTTGAGACCTGCCCACCCACCCGAGGAATGTCGAGAGGACACACTTTTACCAGGACTGTGAGGAAGAAATGTGTGAGACTAACTCCTTCTTCCCTGAAGACCTGGAGGGAGCTCTTCTCTGTAGTGCAGATATTAGTGTGGGAACTGCTGTCACAGAACTGGAATCCTTAAATACTATGAGGATGATCAGATCCTGGGCTGGCAGAAGCCAAGTAGCAGCATTTAATTGCCAAAGGCAAGGTGGGCGTGGCTACGGCAATGAAAGACAGATTCAAAGCAGTGCTCAAAATTGCCAGAGTCACATAGAGCTATGGTGTTGGCTAATAGATCATGGGGTACCTAGAAGTGAAATAGATGGGCAGGCTAATAAATTCCTACTTGATTTGTATAAGCAGAAGAGTTCTAGATCGAGTGAACAAACCCTAATTCGAATACCAGACACAGAGAATCACGGCCCCTTAATCAATTCCCAGACTTGAGACAGTTTACAGCCCCAGAGCTGCTTGAATTAGAAGGCCAGGTCCCCTTGGGGAAGGATCCTGTTACACTGCCAAAAATGTATATGTTAATCTTCCTCTCAGATTTCCCCAAAGAGACATACAGCATTTTATGAGGGTTACTGTGTATTGGGGGAAAGAAAATGATCATACATTTCAGGGATTATTAGACACTGGCTCAGAAGTGACATTAATTTCAGGAGACCCAAAATATCACAGTGGCCCACCAACGTAGGAGCTTCTGGAGGTCAGGTGATTGATGGGGTTTTAGCTGAAGTCCATTTCACAGTGAGTCCACTGGGCCCCCAGACCCATTCTGGGATTACTTCTCCAGTTCCAGAACTCATAATTGGAATAGACATACTCAGTAACTGGCAGAATCCCCACATTGGTTCCCTGACTTGCAGACTAAGGGTTATTATGGTAGGAAAGGCCAAGTGAAAGCCACTAGAACTTCCCCTACCTAGCAAAATAGTGAATCAAAAGCAATACCAGATTCCTGGAGGAATTGCAGAGATCAGTGCCTCCATCAAGGATTTGAAGGATGCAGGGGTTGTGATTCCCACCACATCCCCATTCAACTCTCTTATTTGGCCTATCCAGAAAAGAGATGGATCTTGGAGGATGATAGTAGATCATCATAAACTTAACCAGGTGGTGACTGCAATTGCAGCTGCTGTTCCAGATATGTTATCATTGCTTGAGCAAATAAACACATCCCCTGGTAATTTGTATGCAGCTATTTATATGGCAAACTCTTTTTTCTCAATTGCCATTAGTAAGGATCACGAGAAACAGCTTGCTTTCACCTGGTAAGGTCAGCAATATACCTTCACAGTCCTGCCTCAGGGCTACATCAACTCTCCAGCCCTATGTCATAATATTGTCTACAGGAAACCTGATCGTCTCTCCCTTTCACAAAACATCACACTGGTCCATTATATTGATGATATCATGCTAATTGGAGTTAGTGGGCAAGAAGTAGCAATTACTCTAGACTTATTGGTAATGCACTTGTGTGAGAGAGGATGGGAGATAAATCCAATAAAATCCAGAAGACTTCCACCTCAGTGAAATTTCTAGGTGTCCAGTGGTGTGGGGAATGTCAAGATATCCCGTCTAAAATGAAGAATAAGCTGTTGCATCTGGCCCCTTCTACAACCAAACAAGAGACAAAATCCTTAGTTGGACTCTTCAGATTTTGGAGATAGCATATTCCTCATTTTGATGTGCTGCTCTGGCTCATTTACCAAGTGACCAGAAAAGCTGCTATGGGGACTGGAACAAGAGAAGGTTCTCCAACAGTTCCATGTTGCTGTGCAAGCTGCACTGCCACTTGGGCCACATGATCCAGCAGATTCAATGGTGCTGGACGTGTCAGTGACAAATAGAGATGCTGTCTGGAGCATTTGGCAGGCCCCTATATGAGAATCACAATGCAGACCTTTAGGATTTTGGCACAAAGCCCTGCCATCTGCTGCAGATAACTATTCTTTTGAGAAGCAGCTTTTGGCCTGCTACTGGGCCTTAGAGACTGAATGCTTAACCACAGTCCATCAAGTTACCATGAGACCTGAGTTGCCTATCATGAGCTGGATATTGTCTGACCCACCAAATCATAAAGTTGGGTGTGCACAGCCGTACTCAATCATAAAGGGGAAGTGAGATAGGGCTCCAGTGAGTCCTGAAGGCACAAGTAAGTTACATGAGGAAGTAGCCCAAATGCCCATGGTCACCAACCCTGTCGTGTTACCTTCTCTTTCCCAGACCACAGCTATGGCCTCTTGAGGAGTTCCTTACAATCATTAACCGAGGAAGAGAAAATTTTGGGCGTGGTTTATAGATGGTTCTGCACAATATTCTGGTACCACTGGAAAGTGGACAGCTACAGCACTGTAGCCCTTTTCTGGGACATCCCTGAAGAACAGTGGTGAGGGGAAATCCTCCCAGTGGGCAGAATTTTGAGCAGTGCACCTGGTAGTTCAGAAGGAGAAATGGTCAGAAGTGCATTTGTACACTGATTCAAGGGCTGTTGCCAATGGTTTGGCTGGATGGTCAGGGACTCAGAAGGAACATGATTGGATAATATGCAACAAAGAGGTCTGAGGAAGAGGTATGTGGATAGACCATTCTGAGTGGGTAAAAAATGAAAATATTTGTGTCCCATGTGAATGCTCATCAGAGGGTGACTTCAGCAGAGGAAGAGCTTAATAATCAAGTGGAGATTATACTTCTGGGAAGATGGCGGACTAGTAAGACACGGGAATCTCTTCTCCAGAAAAAAAGCTAGAGGACAAGCTGAAACAGCCCCAAAATAGATCTTTTAGGGTTTAGGACAGCAGGTGAAGGCTCCACATCACCCAGAGGAGAGAGGGACAGAAGGGGGAAATTGCGACAACGGAACCGTGAGTTGGAAAGTAGCAGCTTCTGCTGCTGCCGGCACCCTCCCCCACACTCTTCAGAATTCTCGGGCCTCTGGGCCTGTGACCACAGACAAAGGGGGCTCCAGGGATCTACCACTCCCGGAAAGGGGAGAGAGAGGGACACAGCCTTAGGCTGACTCAGGTTCTGACCTGTAAATTTGGGCACCGGAGCCCCACGGACGCTTCCACATGGTGGTTTGCCCTGGGAGCCTAGGAAGGACTGGAGAAATCCGACCCTCGCAACCTCCCTCTCTTCTAGCCTGGACTAATTGTTGAGGACTCCATGGGAGAGGGAAGAGAGAGCCTGGGGCTGACCCTGCTTTTGACTCCCAGGTTTGGTCTGCCCTGTCCCAAGAGCCCTTCCAGGTCGGGTGGGGCTGTGCCATTGTTTGCCTTGGAGCCAGCAAGGGGCTAAAGATATACAAACCTCCCGATCTCCTCCTCTACTAACAGGGACTGATTGTTGAGGATTCAGAAGGGAGTGGAAATATTTCATAGCTGGGAAAAGGGGGGCGCTACGAGAGAAGTCTGGAGAACTGTCTCAGAAAGTTTGAATCACAGGACTCTTAGCCCCCAGACAGGAAGCTCTATCACATTGATCTGGTCTGTGTCACAACAAATACGCTCCGACCAGGCATTGAATTAAGAGCTGCCAACAAGCGCCATCTCCTGGCAGACCAAGGAAGTGCACATAAGAAAATTAATAAGTAAGACAGGCTTTTCCTGGCCTCTATAGCCTCCATGCCCAAGGTCCTAGGAAACGACTCTACAACCAATTACTGGGTCCAGTGCCTAGTTTTGAGCAACCAGTAGAACAATCCTAACAATCAATGTTGAGACAATAATCAAAGAGCTGTGGTAACTCACAGTCTCCTTCCACTAAAACCCATAAAAGAGGAAGCGATAGAGCATCTAAGTAAAATACAACCTAACCAGATGCCTAAGCACCAGCAAAAAATTACGAGCCAAACTAAGAAAATAGAAGACATGGCCCAAGAAAAGGAATACAGCAAAGTCCCAGAAGAGATGCAGAATTTGAGAGAACTAATCAGTGAGATGAGCACAAATTTCCAAAATCAAATTTATGAGATGAAAGACAATATAGTTAAAGAGATAAATGACATCAAGAAGTCATTGAGCGAACACAAAGAAGAATTTGAAATCCTGAACAGAAAAGTAACGGAGTTCATGGGAATGAAAGACACAATAGGTAAAGTCAAAAATACATTTGAGGCATACAACAGCAGACTCGAAATGATAGAAGAAAGAATAAGTGATACCGAAGACAGAGCAGCTAAAATTGAAGAGATTGAAAAGAACAGAGAGAGAAAAGAATGGAAAAAATTGAGCAGGGGCTCAGAGAGTTGAATGACAACACAAAACGCAAGAACACATGTGTCATGGGAGTTCCAGAAGGGGAAGAGAAAGGAAAAGGGGCAGAAAGAGTATTTGAGGAAATAATAGCTGAAAATTTCCTAACTCTCACAAAAGAAAGGAACTTACATTTCCAAGAAGCACACCGTACCCCAATGAGAATAAATCCAAATAGACCTACGCCAAGACACATATTATTCAGAATGTCAAATGTAAAAGATAAAGAGAAAATTCTCAGAGCAGCAAGAGAGAAGCAAACGATCAGGTACAAAGGACGTCCAGTAAGACTTAGTCCAAATTACTCTTCAGAAACCGTGGAGGTGAGAAGAGAGTGGTATGATACAATTAGGAAACTGAAAGAGAATAACTGCCAGCCAAGAATTCTTTATCCAGCAAAACTGTCCTTCAAATATGAAGGTGAGTATAAAGTATTCACAAACAAACAGAAACAAAGAGGGTTTGCAAAAAAGAATCCACCTTTGCAGGAAATATTAAAGGAAGCCTTAGAACCTGAAAGAAAAAGACAGGAGAGAGAGGCTTGGAGGAGACTATAGAAGAAAGAAAAGCAGAAACGATAACCAAAAGAGTAAAAAGAGAGACAAAAACAAGATGACATATGAAAACCAAAGAATAAAATGAAGAAAATAAATAGTGCATTTTCAGTAATATCATTGAATGTGAATGGATGAAATTCCCCAATCAAAAGATACAGGCTAACAGAATGGATAAAAAAACATGAGCCATCCATATGCTGCTTACAAGAAACTCAGACCCAAGGATACAAACCGGTTGAAAGTAAAAGGTTGGAAAAAGATACTCCACGTGAATAGTAACCAGAAAAGAGCAGGGGTAGCTATACTAATATCAGACAAAACAGACTTCAAATGCAAAAAAATGATAAGAGATGCAGAAGGCCATTATATATTAATAAAAGGGACGATCCTCCAGGAAGATATAACAGTCATAAATATCTACGCACTTAACCAGGGTGCCCCAAAATATATGAGACAAACTCTGGCAAAACTGAAGGGAGTAATAGACATTTCTACAATAATCGTTGGAGACTTCAACACCCCTCTCACATCATTAGATAGAACAACTAGACAGAAGATCAACAAGTAAACAGAGAACTTGAACAATATGATTAACAAGTTAGACCTAACAGACATATACAGAACACTGCATCCAAACTCAGCGGGTTATACATTCTTCTCAAGTGCCCATGGATCTTTCTCCAGGATAGACCACATGTTAGGTCACAATTCAGCTCTCAATAAATATAAAAAGATTGAAATTATACAAAGCACCTTCTCAGATCATAATGGAATGAAACTAGAAATCAATAATAGACCGGAAAAAAGTAAATTTGCAAATGTGTGGAGACTGAACAACACACTCCTAAATATTTCGTGGGTCAAAGAAGAAATTGCAAGTGAAATCAGTAAATATATTGAGACAAATGAAAATTAGAACACAACTTATCAAAACTTATGGGATACAGCAAAGGAAGTCTTGAGAGGGAAATTTATAGCCCTAAATGCCTATATTAAAAAACAAGAAAGAGCTAAACTCGAAGATTTAACTGAACAACTTGAGAAACCAATCCCAAAGCAAAAAGAAGGAAAGAAACAATAAAGATTAGAGCAGAAATAAATGAAAATGAGAACAGAAAAACAAGAGAGAAAATCAACAAAACCAAAAGCTGGTTCTTTGAGAAGATCAATAAAATTGACAAACCCCTCGCTAGACTATCAAAGAAAAAAAGAGAGAAGATGCAAATAAATACAATCAGAAATGAAAGGGGGGGAATTACAAATGACCTCACAGAAATAAAAAGAATCATAAGAGGATATTATGAGAAACTATATGCCAACAAACTAGACAACCTGGATGAAATGGACAAATTTCTAGAAACACATAACCAACCTACACTGACACAACAAGAAATACAAGAACTTAACAAACCAATCACAATTAAGGAGATTGAATCCGTCATCAAAAATCTCCCAGCAAAGAAAAGTCCAGGACCAGATGGCTTCACAGGTGAATTCTACCAAGCATTTCTAAAAGAATTAACACCAATCCTGTTTAAACTCTTCCAAAAAATTGAAGAGGAGGGAAAATTACCCAACATATTTTATGAAGCCAACATCACTCTAATACCAAAGCCAGATAAAGATTCCACAAGAAAAGAAAATTACAGACCAATCTCTCTAATGAACATAGATGCAAAAATTCTCAACAAAATACTTGCAAATAGAATCCAACAGCATATCAAAAGACTTATACATCATGACCAAGTGGGATT
Organism: Tolypeutes matacus; assembly: GCA_026826555.1. NCBI lineage: Eukaryota > Metazoa > Chordata > Mammalia > Cingulata > Chlamyphoridae > Tolypeutes > Tolypeutes matacus. The sequence continues at coordinate 1,645,288 of JAKSZT010031534.1, read as the reverse complement.
TATTCCTGGTATGCAAGGCTGGTTCTACATAAGAAAATCAATCAACGTAAAACACCACATTAACAAATTGAAGGAAAAAAACCACAAGATCATTTCAATAGATGCAGAAAAGGCATTCGACAAAATCCAACATCTTTTTTTGATAAAAATACTTCAAAAGATAGGAATAAAAGGAAAATTCCTCAATATGATAAAAGGTATATATGAAAAACCCACAGCCAACATCATACTCAATGGGGAAAGGTTGAAAACTTTCCCCCTAAGATTGGGAACAAGACAAGGATGCCCACTGTCACCATTGATATTCAACATTGTACTAGAAGTTCTAGGTAGCAATTAGACAAGACAAAAAAATTAAAGGTGTCCAAATAGGAAAAGAGGAAGTAAAACTCTCACTGCGTATGACATGATCCTGTATTTAGAAAATCCTAAAGTATCCACAACAAAGCTACTTGAATAAATGAGTTCAGCAAAGTGGCAGGATACAAGATCAACACGCAAAAATCAGTAATGTTTTTGTACACTAGTACTGAACAATCTGAGGAGGAAATCAGGAGGAAAATTCTATTTTCAATAGCAACAAAAAGACTCAAATACCTAGGAGTTAATTTAACCAAAGAAGTACAGGACCTATATGCAGAAAACTATAAAACAATGCTAAAAGAAATTTAAAAAGACCTAAACAAATGGAAAGACATTCCGTGTTCATGGATTAGAAGAATAAATGTCGTGAAGATGTTAATCTTGCCCAAACTGATTTATAGATTCAATGCAATACCAATCAAAATCCCAACAGCTTACTTTACAGAATTAGAGAAGGCAATTACCAAATTCACCTGGAAGGGTAAGTGCACCTGAATAGCCAAAAGCATTCTAAAAAAGAAGAGCAATGTGTGAGGAATTTCACTGCCTGACCTTGAAACATATTACAAAGCTACAGTGGTCAAAACAGCATGGTACTGGCATAAAGATAAACATATCGATCAGTGGAATAGAATTGAGAATCCAGAAATATACCCTCACCTATACAGTCAACTGGTTTTTGACAAACCTACCAAGCCCACGCTAATGGGAAAAACAATCTCTTCAACAAATGGTGTTGGGAGAACTGGATATCTATAACCAAAAGAATGAAAGAGGACCCCTATCTCACCCCCTATATAAGAATCAACTCAAAATGGATCAAAGATCTAAATATAAAAGCCAGAACCATAAAACTACTAGAAGAAAATGTAGGTAAACATCTTCAAGACCTTGTAGTAGGTGGTGGTTTCTTGGACTTCACACCCAAAGCACGTGCAACAAAAGAAAAAGTAGATAAATGGGACCTCCTCAAAATTAAACACTTTTGCACCTCACAGGACTTTGTCAGAAGGGTGAAAAAGCAGCCAACTCAATGGGAAAAAATATTTGGAAATCACATATCTGATAAGGGTTTAATATCCAGGATATATAAAGAGATGTTACAACTCAACAATAAAAAGACAAATGACCCAATTAAAAAATGGGCCAAAGACTTGAATAGACATTTCTTCAAAGAAGAAATACAAATGGCAAAAAGACACATGAAGAAATGCTCAACATCACTCATGATTAGGGAAATGCAAATCAAAACTACAATGAGATATCATTTCACACCTATCAGAATGGCCACTATTAAAAAGACAGAGAACTACAAGTGTTGGAGAGGATGTGGAGAGATAGGAACACTTCTTCACTGTTGGTGGGAATGCAGGATGGTGCAACCACTATGGAGGACTGTTTGGCAGTTCCTAAAGAAGTTGAATATAGACTTACCACATGACCCTGCAATACCACTACTGGGTATATACACAGAAGAACTGAGAGCAGTGACATGAACAGACATCTGCACACCGATGTTCATAGACACATTATTCACCATTGCCAAAAGTTGGAAACAACCCAGGTGTCCATCAACAGATGAATGGATAAACAAACTGTGGTCTATTTACACGATGGAATATTATGCAGCTGTAAGAAGAAATGAAGTCTTAAAGCATATGGCAACATGGATGAACCTGGAGGACATTATGTTGAGTGAAGCAAGCCAGACACAAAAGGACAAATACTGTATGAATGCGTTACTATGAACCAAATATATTGTGTAATATATTGTTTGATTAGAAAAAATTTATATGTATCCATTACATTTAATTGAGAAATATATATATTTATTCGTCTGTGTTTACTTTTTAGTTTTTAATTGTTTATATTTTCAATTATTAAATGTACAAAATAAAGTTTAAAAATGTTAAAAAAAAATAATCAAGTAGATATGATGACACATTCTGTACAGAGTTGTTAGCCTCTTTTCCCAGCACTCCTGTCATTGCCCAATGAGCTCATGAACAAAATGGCCATGGTGGTAAGGATAGAGGTTATGCATGGAATCAGTAACATGTACTTCCCCTCACCAAGGGCAATATGGCTACAGCCACTGCCGTCTGCCCAATCTGCCAGCAGCAGAGACCCACACTGAGTCCCTGATATGACACTATTCCCCGTGGTGATCAGCCTCTACCTGGTGGCAGGTTGATTACATTGGACCACTTCCATCATCGAAAGGGTAGTAATTTGTTCTAATTGGAATAGACACATACTCTGGTTATGGGTTTGCTTTCCCTGTATGCAATGCTTTTTCCAAAACTACCATCTGCGGACTTACTGAAAGTCTTATTCACCACCATGATATTCCACACAGCATTGTTTCTGATCAAGGAACCCATTCCACAGCAAATGATGTATAGGAATGGGCACTTGCCCATGGAATTCATTGGTCTTACCATGTTCCCCACCATCTTGAAGCAGATGTATTGATAGAACAGTGGAATGGCCTTTTGAAGACTGAATTAGGGCTCCAACTAGGTGGCAATACCTTGCAGGGCTGGGGCAATGTTCTCCAGGAGGCTGTGTATGCTCTAAATCAGCGTCCTCTCTATGGTGCTCTTTCTCCCATAGCCAGGATTCAAGGGTCCAGGAATTAATGGGTGGAAATGCGAGTGGCACCATTCACTATTACCCCCAGTGATACACTAGGAAAATGTTTGCTTCCTGTTCCTGCAACCTTAAGCCCTGCTGTCCTACAGGTCTTAATTCCAAAAGGAGGAGTGCTTCCACCAGGAAACACAATGATTCTGTTGAACTGGAAGTTAAGATTGTCACCTGGCCACTTTGGGCTCCTTGTGTCTCTGAATCAACAGGCAAAGAAGGGAATTACTGTACTGGCTAGGAGAAATAGGACTGCAACTACACACTGGAAATAAAGTAGAGTTTGCTGTACTGGGTGAGTCCAATGAACAGAAATGTGTAGAGAAGTCACATCTGAGTCCAACTCTGTCACACTCAGGAGCATAAACTCACTGGCAATGCACCAAACTCCGGAGCTATTTGCCATGACCGTAGGTCCTGGGTGTCTCCAGAGCCCTCAGGATCCCCACTATTTGGGGTAGTATCTACCTTGGCCGTCTATGAAATCCTGCTGAGACATGCATAAGCGTTACCTCTCTGATCACCTCCCAACTCACTGTGAAGTCTCTTAGCCATATACACTCATTTGTCTTTACCTTTCCCCCTTTTCTTCAAGGTCTTTTTCCAGTTGTATTACCAGCCAGTGCTTGGTAGTGATCCCGCGGTGCCAGAGAGTCTCATCCCCAGGAGTCATGTCCCATGCTGGGGGGAAGGTAATGCATTTATATGCTGAGTTTGGCTTAGAGAGAAGCCACAAGGAAGAAACTATATTATTCATGTGGAGGCAGTGACCACTAGATGTTCTGAGGGCAGGGAGAGGGAAATACAGGTGAAATATGGGGGTATTTTGGAGAACTGGGAATTTCCCTGAATGACATTACAATGTCAGATATGGGCCATTACATATCTTGCCATAACCTACAAAATTGTGTGGGAGAGAGTGTAAATTACAATGTAAACTATAATCCATGCTTAGTGGCAATGCTCTAAAATGTTTTCATCAATTGTAACGAATGTACCACAGTAATGACAGATGTTGTTAATGTGGGAAAATGTGGGAGGTGTAGGAAGCGGGGCATATGGGAATCCCCTATATTTTTATGTAACATTTATGTAATCTAAATACCTTTTTAAAAATAAGAAATATATTTTAAAAAAATAGTTTGCTTAGAATACAGGAGATCCTCTAGGGCATTTCTTAGTACAAGAAATCCCCTAGGGCGTCTCTTACTACTACCATTCCCTGTGATTAAAGTCAATGGAAAATTGCAACAACCCAATCAAGTCAGGATTAACAATGGCCCAGAATCTTCAGGAATGCAAGTTTGAGTCACACCATTAGGCAAGGAATCATGGCCAGCTGAGGTGCTTGCTGAGAGTAAAGGGAACATGGAATAGGTAGCGGAAGAATAAATACAAACTTCAACCACATGACCAGTTACAGAAACAAGAACTGTAATGGTCATGAATATTTTTTCCTTGTTTGTTATGAGTATGTTTGTATATGTAAATAAAATGAATATCTTTGTTTTCTTCCCTATCCTTCTCACTTACCGTATGATATAAGTTGTATTCGTTTCATGTATTTAAGGATGTCAAGTTTAAGAGTGAATATTACCCAAGAACTTGCACCCTATTCTGGAGGGATTTAGTGCATTTCCAGTTATATACAGGACAGCTGAGTATTGTTAGGCATATATATATATGTTTGTTATTGTTTTTATTTAGAGACTAAGTGTGGTTTATGGTGATGTGTATGGCTGCCAAGTTGACAAGGGGTTGACTGTGATGGTTAGGCTAATGTGTCAACTCAGCCAGATAATGGTGCCCAGTTGTTTGGTCAAGCAAGCACTGGGCTACTTGTAATACAAGGGCATTTCATGGACTTTAATCATCAGTGAGTTGATTGCATCAATGGCTGGTTACATCTACAATCAACTGAGGAGATTGCCATCAGCAGTGAGTGATGGTTCATCCAATCAGTTGAAGGCTGATTTCAGCATTCAGAGAAGTGATTTCAGCATTCAGAGAGAGAATCCCATTCTCTACTTCAGTGTCTCCTGAGGAATTCAATGAGGACCTTAATCTGAGTCCCTGGCTTGCAGTCTACCCTATGAAATTTGGCTTTTTACATCTCCACGGTCGCTTGAGGAAATTTTATAAAATCTTGTACTGTTTACAGATATCTCCTGTTGGCTCTGTTTCCCTAGAGAACCCTGACTAATACACACAGTCTAGGAGAAATTATTTGAAAAACATATATCATGTCTGTATATATAATGAATGACTACATATCAATAGTCAAAAGCAAAACAGCCCATTAAAAACAGACAAAAGAGCTGGATATTTCACAAAAAGATATTTGAATGACCAATAAATATATGAAAACTTGCTTAACATCATAAGTCATCAGGGAAATGTAAATTAAACCACAATGTTATATGACTATACACACACACTAGAATGTCTAAAATAATTGCATATGGATAACGATGTGTGGGAAACTTGTTTGATGATATGCATGTTTGTTTTATAAATTCACAAATTTTACTATATATTTATTGTTTCTATATGTTCATGTATGAATGATATATTCAAAAACATTTTATTTTAAATAATAATAATAAAACAGTGTGGGGAAGCAGATGTGGCTCAAGTGATTGGGCTCCTGTCTACCATATAAGGGGTCCAGAATTCGATTCCTGGGGCCTCTGGTGTAAAAGCAAGCTGGCCCGCATGGCGAGCTGGCCCACATGGAGTGCTGGCCCGCACAGAGTGCAGGCCCGCGCGGAGTGCTGGCCCACATGGAGAGCTGGTGCAGCAAGATGATGCAACAAAAAGAGACACAGAAGAGAGACAGTGAAAGATGCAGCAAATCAGGGAGCTGAGATGGCACAAGAGATTGAGCAGCCTCTCTCCACTCCAGAAGGTCCCACGATCAGTTCCTGGTACCGACTAAAGAGAAGACAGACACAGAAGAACACACAGAGAGCAGACAGCATGTGCAAAAACGAGGGTGGAGGCAGAAATAAAAAAACAAAAACAAAAAATCCAGTGTGGTACCAGCACAAAGATCGACAAATAAATCAATGGAAAAGAAATAAACCCACATATATATTGCCAATTGATATTTTTTAAATTTTATAATTAATTTTATTGAAACGTACTCATAAACCATGCAATTCATCTTAAGTTTACAATCAATGGCATTAGGTATAACCACAGAGTTGTGCCTCCATCATGTCAATCAATATTAGAACATTTTCATTACTCAAAAAGAAAAGAAAAGAAAAAGTAACAAAAAACAAACACAACAAAAAAACCCTACCCCTTAGTAGTCACCTCTTAATCTCTTTATCCATTCCCTGCCATACATAACTGCTAATCTATTTCCATCTCTGTAATTTTGTATTTACATTTTGTATAGATGAAGTCAAACAATGTGTAGTACTTTTTGCTAGTTTCTTTCACTTTAGCACGCTTCCTTTTTTTTTATACCATTGGTGGAAGATTATTAATATATTACTATACACTACTGTCCATAATTTGTTTTGGTTGTATTTTTGTCCAAATATCACCCTGATATTAACCTCTTGTAACATGAATGTACATTTGTACTGTTTCAGAGAAAAACATTCTTATATATGCACGATTAAACATATTCATTTTTCATAAGAGGGTTCACTATGGTATATAGTCCCATGTTTCATTTTTTTGCTTTCCTTCTAGTGATATACATGTCCTTAGACTTTCCCTTTCAACTTCTATCATACCCATATATTAGTGCTGCTAATTACAAACTATATGATGTGCCTAGACCATTTATATTCATTTGCAAACATTTAGAAACAACTTTTTATCAATACTGCACAGATTAAACCTCAGCTTTCCATTCTCTAACCACATTTTATTTTCTGGTGACTTATATTTTAGATATTAACTCCAATAATTTACTCATTATATTTAGCTCATATAGCAACAGTGGCCATTCTAATAGGTGTGAAATGATATCTCATTGTGTTTATTTGCATTTCCCTAATCGCTAATGATGTTGAACAATTTTTCATGTGTTTTTTTCACCATTTGTATTTCTTCTTTAGAAAAATGTCTAGTCAGGTCTTTTGCTCATTTAATTGGGTCTTTTGTTTACTACTGACTTGTAGGATCTCGTTATATATCATTACTATAAAACCCTTGTCGGATGTGTGATTTCCAAATATATTCTCCCATTGAGTCAGCTGCATTTTCAACCTTTTGACAAAGTCCTTTGAGGTGCAAATGTGCTTAATTTTGAGGAAGTCCCATTTATCTACTTTTTATTTCATTGCTTGAGCTTTGTATGTAAGATTTAAGAGACCCCCACCTACCACAAGATCTTGAAGATGTTTCCCTACATTATCTTCTAGGAGATTTATGGTCCTGGTTTTTATGTTTAGGTATTTGATCCCTTTTGAGTTGATTCTTGTATTGGGAGTGAGATAGGGGCCCTCTTTCATTCTTTTGGTTATGGATATCCAGTTCTATCAGCACCTTTTGTTGAAGAGACTGTTCTGTCTCAGTAAAGTGGACTTGGTAGGCTTATCAAAAATCAGTTGATCATATAGTTGTGGGTCTATTTATGAACTCTCCATTCGATTCCATTCATCAATGTTTCTACCTTTATGCCAATACCATGCTATTTTGACCATTATAGCTTTATAATATACTTCAAGATCAGGAAGTGTGAGTCCTCTGACTTGCTCTTCTTTTTTAGGATGTTTTTGGCTATTCAGGAGCCCTTTCCAAATAAATTTGGTAACTGACTTTTCTATTTTCTATTTCTGTAAAGCAGACTGTTGGAATTTTATTGGTATTGCATTGAATCTATAAATCAGTTTGGGTAGAGCTGACATTCTCACGATATTTAGTCTTCAAATCCATGAACATGGAATGTCCTTCCATTTGTTTAAGTCTTCTTTGATTTCTTTTAGCAGTATTTTGTAGTTTTCTGACTACATATCCTTAACATCCCTGGTTAAATTAATTCCTAGATATTTGGGTCTTTTTGTTGCAATCGTAAATGTTTTTTTTTTCTTGATTTCCTCCTCAGCTTGCTCATTACTAGTGTATAGAAACACTACTGATTTTTGCATGTTGATCTTGTATCCTGCCACTAGGCTGAACTAATTTATTAGCTCTTATAGCTTTACCATATAGATCTTTCAGAATTTTTAAAATATAGGATCATGTCATCTGGGAATAGTGAGAGTTTTACTACTTCTTTTCCAATTTGGATGCCTTTTATTTCTTTTTATTGCTTCATTGCTCTAGCTAGAACTTCTAACACAATGTTGAATAACAGTGGTGACATTGGGCATCATTGTCTTTTTCCGTTTCTTAGAAGGAAAGCTTTCAACCTTTCCCCATTGAGTATGATGTTGGCTGTGGATTTTTAATTTATGCCTTTTATCATGTTGAGGACCTTTTCTTCATTTCTTATCATTCAAAAGGTTTTTATCAAGAAAGAATGCTGGATTTTGTTAAATACCTTTTCTGTATCATCAAGATGATCATGTGGGATTTTTTTCCCTTTGATTTGTTAATGTGGTATATTATGTTAATCGATTTTCTTGTGTTGAACCACCCTTGCATACTAGGAATAAAACTCACTTGATCATGTTGTATAATTCTTTTAATATGCTGTTGTATTTGATTTGCAAGTATTTTGTTGAGAATTTTTGCATCTATTTTCACTAGAGAGATTGGTCTGTAATTTTCTTTTCTTGTGGTAACTTTATCTGGCTTTGATATTAGGGTGATGTTGGTTTCATAAAAGGTGTTGGGTATTTTTCCCTCCTTTTCAATTTTTTGGAAGAGTTTAAAAAGGATTGGTATTAATTCATCTCAAAATGTTTGGTAGAATTCACCTATGAAGCCATCTGATCCTGGACTTTTCTTTGTTGTAAGATTTTTGATGACTGATTCAATCTCTTTACTTGTGATTGGCTTGCTGTGTTCCTGTATTTCTTGTAGAGTCAATGTAGGTTGTTTGTGCATTTCTAGGAATTTGTCCATTTCATCTAGGTTGTTTAATTCGTTGGCATACGGTTTCCCATAATAGCATCTTATGATCCTTTTTTATTTCTGTGGGGTAAATTGTAAGGTCACTCCTTTCATTTCTGATTTCATTTATTTGCATCTTCTCTCTTTTTTTCTTTGCTAGTATAGCTAAGGATTTGTCAATTTGATCTCAAAGAACCAGCTTTTGGTTTTATTGGTATTCCCTGTTGTTGTTTTTTTCTCAATTTTATTTATTTGTGCTCTAACCTTTGTTATTTAATTCTTTCTGCCTGCTTTGGGATTAGTTTGCTGTTCTTTCTCTAGTTCCTCCAGGTGAGCAGTTAGGTCTTTCAATTTAGCTCGTTCTTCTTTTTTAAAATATAGGTATTTAGGGCTAAAAATTCCTTCTTAGCACAGCCTTCACTCTATCCTATAACTTTTGATAAATTGTGTCTCATTTTCATTCATCTTGAGATATTCACTCATTTCTCTTGCCATTTCTTCTTTGACCCACTGTTGTTTAGGACTGTGTTCTTTAGCCTCCCTATATTTGTGAATTTTCCCCTTTCCCACCTATTATTGATTTCCAGCTTCATTTCATTATGATTAGAGAAGGTGCTTTGTATAATTACAATCTTCTTAAACTCATTGAGAGCTGTGTTGTGGGCCAACATGTGGTTTATCCTGGAGAAAGATCCATGAGCACTTGAGAAAAATGTATAACCTACTGATTTGGTGTGCAATGTTCTCTATATGTCTGTGAGTTCCAGCTTATTTATCATATTGTTTAAGTTCTCTGTTTCGTTGTTGATCTTCTGTCTTGTTGTTCCAGCTATTGATGTGAATGGCATGTTGAAGTCTCCAAATATTATTGTAGAGACATCTATTTCTCCTTTCAGTTTTGCCAAAGTTTGCCTCATGTATTTTGCAGCACCCTGGTTAGGTGCAGAGATATTTATGACTGTTACTCCTCCCTGGTGGAGTCTCTTTTTATTAATATATAATGATCTTCTGATCTCTTATAATGTTTTGCATTTAAAATATGTCTGCTCTCTTTTGGTTACTGTTAGCATGAAATATCTTTTTCCAACCTTTCCCTTTCAGCATACTTACATCCTGGGTGCTAAGGTGAGTCTCCTGCAGAAAATATATGGAATGCTCATATTTTTTATCCATTCTGCCAGACTGTATATTTTGACTGGGGAGTGTAATCCATTAACAGTCAATGTTATTACTGTAAATGCATTACTTATTCAACCATTTTTTTCCTTTGCCTTTCATATGCCATATCTTATTTTTGTCTATCTTTTTACTATTTTGGTTACCCTTTCTGATAGTCTTCATTTCTACACTCTTCTCCAAGCCTCTCTCTCTTATCTTTTCCTTTCTTGCTGCAGAATTTTCTTTAGTGTTTCCTGCACAGCCTGATTCTTGTTTATGAACTCTATTAATTTCTGTTTACCTGTGAATATTTTAAACTCACTGTTATATTTGAAGGATAATTTTGCCAGATAAAGAATTCTTGGCTGGCAGTTTTTCTCTTTCAGTATCTCAATTATATCATACCACTGCCTTCTTGATTCCATAGTTTCTGATGAGAAATCAGCACTAAGTTTTCCTGGGCATCCCTTGTATGTAATATTTTGCTTCTCCCTTGCTGTTTCAGAATTTTTTCTTTATTTTTGTCATTTGACATTCTGCATTGTATGTGTCTTGGAGTAGGTCTGTTTGGGTTTATTATGATTGTGGTAAATCAGAATAATCAGTACATCTTGGATATATATAGTGATACCTTTCTTGGTTGTTGGGAAATTTTTGGCCATTATTTCTTCAAATACTCTTTCTGCCTCTTTTCCCTTCTCTTCTCCTTCTGGAACTCCCATAACACATAGATTGGTGCCCTTCATGCTGTCATTCAAGTGCCCGAGCTTCTTTTTTTTTTTTTTTTTTTCCATTCTTTTCACTTTCTGTTCATCTCTTTATAAAATTTTGGGTGTCGTGTCCTCTACATCACTGATTCTTTCTTCTATGATTTCAAATCTGTGGCTGTATGTCTCTATTGTATTTTTTTTTCATTATTTTTTTTTAAGAAGCTTTAAATTACCTAAGTGTTACATTAAAAATATAGGGGCAAAATAAAAAAAAAAGGGGGGGGGGCGGATGTGGCTCAACTGGTTGAGCGTCCGTCTCCCATATGGAGGGACCTGGGTTCGATCCCCGGGACCTCCCAGTTAAAATATATATATATATATGGGGTTCTCATATGCCCCTCCCACACATTCCCACATTAATAACTTCCTTCATTACTGTGGTGCATTTGTTACAATTGATGAACACATATTGAGGCATTGCTACTACTGTGGACTATAGCTTACATTATAGTTTACACTCTGTCCCACACAATTTTGCAGGTTATGACAAAACATATAATGGCCTGTATCTGTCATTGCAATGTCATGCAGGACAATTCCAATGTCCTCAAAATGTTTCCATATTACACCTATTCTTCTCACTCCCTCCTCTCAGAACCTCTGGTGGTCATGGCCTTTATATCAATGATAAAAGTTCTTGCATGGTAGAATAATAATAAGTCTGCTTTAGTCCAATATTCATTCCCCAATCTTGAGGATTTTGGGATCGTGATGCCCACTCTGTTTCTAATTGAGAGGGGGCTTAGATCCCATGGGGCAGATGGATGGAACTTTCTTGCTTGCAGTTGCAGACACTCTCTGTTTCTTGGGATGGGTGTTGTCCATTGTCTTCTCTTTGTGAGTTGTCCTGAATGAGTCCAATGGACTGGACAGTAGGTGTTGCAACTCTACTGAAATTCAGAGCTCAACTGGTACATGGACAGACCAAAGATTTAAGTCTCTGGGACATATATTTATCAAGTATAGTGTTAATTATAGGTTCACATAAAAGGAGTAGAAAAGCCATTTGTAGGGAAACTATAAATGAGTTTAACTCTGCCACACTGGAGAGCATAAATTCCAAAGTAAGGCCCACTGATGGGGTGCCAAATTCCTGAGCTTGTCTGCCCTGTTTATAGTGTCTGGATGTCTCCAGAGCCTTCAGGAGTCCCACTATTTGAGGCATTGTTTATTATGGCAGTCAATGAGATCCTGCTGAGATGTGCATAAGCATAACCTCTGGAATGACCTCCTGACTCACTTTGAAATCTCTTAGCCATAAAAACTCATACGTGTTTAATATATCCCCCTTTTAATCAAGGCCTTTTAACAGATGCATTGCTAGTTGGCACTTGGTAATAATCCCTCAGTGCCAGAGAGGCTCATCCCCGGGAGTCATGTCCCACAGTGGGGGGAAGGTAGTGTGCTTATATGTTGAGTTTGGCTTACAGAGAGGCCACATTTGAGCAACAAGGAGGCTTTCAGGAGATAACTCTTGGACAATATATCATACTTGGCTAAGTTTCAATTTCATAAGAAAAGGTTCATGAGAACAATCATCAGTATCAAGGGCCTGGCATAATGGTCTGCCTTCCTTTACTAGTCACTGCCCTTGTACTCAGGGGATTCTTGCTGTCCTATTAGAGAATGTAGCAGCAGTCCCTGGATTGGGAACTTAATATTCTTTCATTTGTTATGTGGGTCTTCACCCATTGAGACAATGCCCCATGAACCTTGAACATATTTATGTGCCTTAGAGGCATGCCCCAGGTAAACGCCTTCCCATTTACTCCCCATCACCAACACCCTGCACCAGTGATCCTTTCCTGACACAGTTGTGACAATTCTCTGATCCAAAACCTCTCCAAAAATGAAGTCAACAAAATAACCAAATAAAGTTAATAGGAAAATGAAATAATAATGATAGTTTTAAAAATAACAAATAAAAAATAAAAAATTGAAACAAAAAAATTTTTAGGCACTGTGTCTTTCATCACTGTAAGATCTGTTGTCTTGTATGTACAGTGACATTTTCTTCCTTATATTCCCCCAGTGTCTTATTTTTTTTTTTTCATTTTATTTTCAAAGAAGCTTTAGGTTACAGAAAAATTACATAGAGAGTACAGGGAATTCCCATATACCCAATGCCTTCTCCCTTTCCCCCTCTCCCCTATTAATAACATTTTATATGGGGATGGTACATTTGTTACAAGTGATGTACAAATATTGAAGCATTGCTACTAACCATGGTCAATGATTCACATTATGGATTACATTTTGGACTATTTTTGGTTTTGATGAAATTTAAAATGGCCTGTATCTGTTATTGCAAGATCATGCAGAACAATTCTACTGCCCTAAAAATGCCCTATATTCCATCTATTCTATTCTTCCCACCCCCTCCCCTCAGAACCTATGGTAAACAATAAGTTTTAATTTTTGAAGAAAAGATTCATAGTTAATTGCAATAATATTTAGGGCTTGGCATATTGGTCTGTTTTCTGTAATTAGGCACTGCCTATGTTCTCGAGGGATTCTTTTCCCTCTAATTGAGAACATAGCAGGACTCCCCAGGATGGGAGTTTAATATTTTCTTGAAACTGTAAGCAGGGCAGAGAGCTCAGAAATTCGGTGCCCTGTCAGTGGGCATTACTTTGGAATTTATGCTCCCCAGTATAACAGAGTTAGATTTATTTATAGGTTCTCTACATATGGCTCTTCTGCCCCTTTTATTTGAACCTGTAATTAGCACTATACTTGATAAATATATGTATCAGAGACTTAAATCTTTGGTCCATCCATGTGCCAGTTGAGCCCTGAATTTCAGGAGCATTGCAAGACCTACTCTCCAGTTCATTGGACTCGCCCAGGACAACTAATAAGGAGATGACAAGGGACAACACCCATCCCAAGGAACAGAGAGTGTCTTCAACTGCAAGCAAGATAGTTCCAACCATCTTCCTCATGGGATCTAAGCCCCTCATGGCTAGTAGCAATGCTTCAATATGGATTCATCAGTTGTAACAAATGTACTACACTAATAAAGGATGTTGCTAATGTGGGAAAGTGTGGGAGGGGGAAGGAATGTGGCATATGGGTATCCCTTATATTTTTTATGTAGCATTTGTGTAATCTAAAGCTTCTTTAAAAATAAAAAAAAATAAAAAATATTGAGGGCTTGACATATTGGTCTGTTTTCTTTTATTAGGCACTGATTATGTTCTCGGGAGATTCTTTTTTTTTTTTTTTTTAAAGATTTTATTTATTTATTCATTTATCCCCCCCTTGCTGCTCGTGCTCGCTGGGTCAGCCAACCACGCCATGCGGGCGGGCCTGCCTTCACCAGGAGGCCCCGGGAACCGAACCCGGGGCCTCCCATATGGCAAACGGGAGCTCCACTGATTGAGCCACAGCCGCTTCCCTCGGGAGATTCTTGACCCTTTAATTGAGAACATAGATGGACTCCCCAGGATGGAGGTTTAATATTTTCTTGTTTATTGTGTGGGTCTCCACCCACTGATATAACACACTATGACAATATGAACACTTACATATTCCATAGAAGCCTGCCCCAGGTGCGTCCTGCCCTGTATACCCCTCCCCACACAACACCCTATAACAGTAATCCCCTGCCACATTTGCCAAAGGAACATTCCCAACATTGTAGTTTTAATCACAGACCTGCAAATCGCAGAGATCACCTACTCCTTCCCCCGACCTTCCCGCCAGTTCCATGGATAGTCCAACCCAACCCCCACCCTACTCTCCTTCACAGACCAGCACCACCAAACCCAATCATGTCACTGCATGATTGTCACACCCATCCACTGCACAACTACACCCTTACACATTATTGTAGATTTTGCCCATATGGACATAGGCTCACCACCCTCTACTCCTTTTCTGTCTCCTGTAAACCTGTCTTTCAGATCTAGCTCTGTGAGTCTGCTCAATTTGCTTAATTCATATCAGTGAAGTCATGTATAATTTGTCCTTTAGTGCCTGGTTTACTTTACTCAAAATAAGGTCTTCAAGATTCATCCATGTTATCCCATGTGTTAATACTGCATTCCTTCTTACAGTTGAGTAATATTCCATTGCATGTATATGTATTAGCCCAAGGGGTGCTGATGCAAAGTACCAGAACTCTGTTGGCTTTTATAAAGGGTATTTATTTGGGGTAGAAGCTTACAATTACTAGGCTCTAAAGAGTCCAACTCGAGGTACCATAAGAGGTACTTTCTCACCCAAAGTCTGTTGCCATGTGTTGACGCAAGAAGGCCGGCGATCTCTGTGAGGGTTCAGCCTTCCTCCTTCCTAAGGCTCCATGGTCCAAGCTTCTTCTGCTCTCACCTGTAGACTGGCATAAGGCTTGTCTCTCTCCCTGGGGCTCATTTCATTCTGGGCTCAGCTGCTCTAGTCTCTTCATGAGGTCAGCTATAGACGATCAGGCTCATCTCTCTTCCCAGGGATGTGAATATCAAACTGCTACAGTATATACCACAGTTTGCTTATCCATTCATCTGTTGATAAGGACATTTGGGTTGCTTCCAACTTCTGGTAATAGTGAATAATGCCACTATGAATATTGCTGTGCATAGATCTGTTTGTGTCCCTGCTTTCAATTCTTCTGGGTATATAACCAGCAGTGGGATTGCTGGAGGATATGGCAGTTTTATACTTAGCTTCCTGAGGAATCGCCAAACTGTCCTTCACAATGGCTGCACAATTCTACATTCCCACCAGCAGTGGATGAGCGTTCCCTTTCCTCCACATCCTCTCCAACACTGATAGTCCTCTGTTTTTTAATAGCCACCAGACTAATGGGTGTAAGGTGATATCTCATTGCAGATTTGATTTGTATTTCCTGAATAGCTAGTAATGTTCAACATCTTTTCATGGGCTTTTTAGACATTTGTATTTGCTCTTTGGAGAAGTGTCTATTCAAATCTCTTGCTCATTTTTTAAATGGGTTGTTTGTTTTTTTATTTTTGAGATGGAGGATTTCTTTATATATGCTGGATTTAGACCCCCATTGGATAGATGGTTACCAAATATATTTTCCCATTGAGTAGTCTGCCTTTTCACATTCTTGAGAAACTCCTTTGAAGCACAAAAGTTTTTAATTTTGCAGAGGTCCCATTTATCTATTTTTTCCTTCATTGCTCATGCTTTGGGTGTAAAGTTTATGAAACCACTTCCTACTACAAGATTTCATAGGTGCTTCCCTACATTATCTTCTAGGAGTTTTATGGTCTGGGCTCTGATGTTTAGGTCGTTGATCCAACTTGAGTTAATTTTTGTATCGGGCATGAGATTGTGATCCTCTCTCATTCTTTTGGATATGGATATCCAGTTTTCCAAGCACCATTTGTTGAAAAGGCCATTCTGTCCCAGTTGAGTGAGCTTGGTGGCCTTGTAGAATATCAGTTGACTGTATACATGAGGATCTATATCAGAACTCTCAATTCTGTTCCATTGGTCAGTATGTCAACCTTCGTGCAAATACAATGCAGTTTTGATCACTGAAGCTTTGTAGTATGCTTAAAATCAGGTGGCATGATTCCTCCAATTTCATTTTTCTTTTTCAGTATGTTTTTGGCTATTAGGGGCCCCTTGCCCTTCCAAATATACCTCATAATTCACTTTTCCAATTCAGTAAAAAAATGCTGTTGTAATTTTTATTGGGATTGCATTATATCTGTAAATCCATTTGGGTAGGATAGACATCTTAATGATGTTTAATATTCCAATCCATGAACAGGGAATATTCTTCCATTTATTTAGGTCTTCTTTGATTTCCTTTAATAATGTTGCTGGTTTTCTGCATACAAGTCCTTTACATCTTTAGTTAAGTTTATTCCTAGGTATTTGATTCTTTTAGTTGCTATTGTAAATGGAATTTTTTTTTCTTGATTTCCTCCTCAGAGTGCTCATTATTGGTGTACAGAAATGCTACTGATTTTTGCATATTGATCTTATATCCTGCTTCTTTACTGAACTCATTTATCAGCTCTAGAATTTTTATTGTATATTTCTCAGGGCTTTCTATGTATAAGATGATGTCATGTGCAAATAGTGAAATTTTTACTTCTTCCTTTCCAACTTTGATGCCTTTTTAAACTTTTTCTTGCATAAGTGCTCACGCAAGTACTTCTCACACAATGTTAAAGAGAGCAATGACAGTGGGCATCCTTGTCTTGTTCCTGATCTTAAAGGGAAAGCTTTCAGGATTTCCCCATTGAATATGATATTAGCTGTAGGTTTTTCATATATACCCTTTATCATGTTGAGGAAGTTTTCTCCAATTCCTATCTTTTGAAGTGTTTTTACCAGAAAAGGGTGCTGTATTTTGTCAAGTGCTTTTTCTTTTGATCTGTTAATGTGGTGTATTACATTGAGTTTCTTATGTTGAAGCATCCTTGCATACCAGGGATGAAACCCACGTGGTCAGGTTCTATAATTTGATCTGTTGTTGTATACAAAGAGTAAGTATTTTCTTGAGGATTTTAGCATCCCAGTTCATTAGAGAGATTGATTTTTACTTTTCCTTGCTTGTGGTGTCTTTGTGTGGGTGATGTTGGCATCATAGAATGAGTTAGGCAATGTTCCCTCCACTTCTATTTTTTTTGAACAGTTTAAGCAGGATTGGTGTTTGTTCTTTCTAGAATTCTTGGTAAAATTCACTGTGAAGCCATCTGGTCCTGGGCTCTCCTTAGTTGGGAGGTTTTTGATGACTAATTCAACCTTGTTATTTGTGATTGATCTGTTGAGTTCATCAATTTCTTCTTTTGTTAATGTAGGCTGTTTGTGTTTTTCTAGAAATGTGTCCATTTCATCTAAGTCATCCATCTGGTTGGCATACAATTTTTCAAAATATCCTCTTATGCTACTCTTTATTTCTGTGGGGTCAGTGGTGATATTTTATGTATTTGCATCTACTCTCTTTTTTCGTTGTTAGTGTAGCTAAAGATTTGTCAATGTTATTAATCTTCTCAAAGAACCAGCTTTTGGTTTGGTAGTTTTTTCTAGTGCTTTCTTATTTTCAATTATTTACCTCTGCTCTAATCTTTGTTATATCCTTCTTTCTACTTGCTTTGGGATTAATTTGTTGTTCTTTTCTAATTCCTCCAGGTGTGCAGTTAGGTCTTTGATTTTAGCTCTTTCTTCTCTTTTAATATAGACATTTATGGTTATTAATTTCCCTTTCAGCACCGCTTTTGCTGCATCCCATAGGTTTTGATATGTTGTGCTGTCATTTTCATTCATTTCAAGATAGTTGCTGATCTCTTTTGCAATTTCCTTCTTGGCCCACTGATTGTCTAAGAGTGTGTTGTTTAACTTCCATATCTTTTTGCCTAATCTGCTTCTCTGCCCCTTGCTGATTTCCAGCTTCATTCCATTGTGGTCAGAGAAATTACTTTGTATACTTTCAATCTTTCTGAGTTCATTGAGCATCATTCTGTGGCTTAGCATATGGTCTGTCCTGGAGAACGATCCATGTGCACTTGAGAAGAACATATATCCCGATGTATTTGGGTATAATGTTCTGTATATGACTATTAGGTCCGGATCCTCTAATGTATTATTCAAGGTCTTTGTTTCTTTATTGACCCTCTGTCAAGATGTTCTAACGATGATAACACTATAATTGTTGAGGTATCTATTTCTCTATTCAGTTTTTCCAATGTTTGCCTCATGTATTTTGAGGTGCCCTGGTTAGGTGCATTATTGTTTATGATTGTCCTTTCTTTTTGATAGATCACCCCCTTTATTACTATATAGTGTCTTTCTTTGTCTCTTACAAGTTTTGCATTTAAAGTCTATTTTGTCTGATATTAGTATAGCTACTCCTGCCCTTTTTGGTTATTGTTTGCATGTAAAATTGTTTCCCAACCATTCACTTGCAACATCCTTGCATTCCTGGGTCTAAGAGTTTCTTGTAGACAGCATATAGATGGGTCATATACTGCCAATCTGTGTCTCTTGATTGGAGAGTTTAATCCATTATCTATCAATGTTATTACTGTCAAGGAATTACTTACATTAGCTATATTTTCTTTAGATTTATTTATGTCATTTTATTTCTGTTTTTATGTTTTTAGGTATTCTTACCAATAATCTTCCTTTCTATACTCTCCTCTAACCCTTTCTCTCCTGTTTTTTCCTTTCAACCTCAGAACTTCCTTTAGTATTTCTTGAAGGGCAGGTTTCTTGTTGACAAACTCTCTTAATTTCTGTTTATCTGTGAATATTTTGAACTCTCCCTCATTTTTGAATGCCAGCCTTTGCTAGATAGAGAATTCTTGGTTGACAGTTTTTTTTCTTTTAGCACCTTAACTATGATATACCACCGCCTCTTGTCTCCATGGTTTCTGATGAGAAATCAGCATTTAATCTTATCAAGCTTCCCTTGTATGTGCTGGATCTCTTTTCTCTTGCTGCTTTCAGTATTCTCTCTTTATTTTGAGCATTGGACAGTTTGATAAGTATATATCTTGGGAAAAGCCTGTTAGGATTTATACTGTTTAGGGTGTGTTGCGCTTCCTGGACATGTACATCCATGTCCCTCAAAAGAGTGGGGAAATTTTCAGCCAGTGTTTCCTCCAACACTCCTTCTGCCAATTTTCCCTTCTCTTCTCCCTCTGGGATGCCTATAATACACATGTTTGTGCATTTCGTATTGTCATTCAAATCCCTATGTCCTGATGGATTTTTCCTCTTTTTATCTATCTGATTACTATCTGATATCTGTCTCATTTCAGATGCATTGTCTTCCACATCACTGATTCTTTCCTCTGCTTGTTCAAATCTGCTGTTATGTGCTTCCATCAGGTTCTTTATCTTTTTAGGTATGTTTACAATTTCTTCAGTATGTTCCTCCCAGGGTCTTTTTAATATCCTTTATCTCTTCCTTCACTTCATTAAGTTGATTCATGATATTTGTTTGGACATCCTTAATTAGTTGTTCCATGTTCTGCATCTCCTACTGTTTTTTAGTTTGTTCATTAAACTGTGCCATATCTTCCTGTTTCTTAGTATGGCTTGTAATTTTTTGTTGGTGTCTAGGCATCTGTTTGTCTTGATGGGCTTATTTGGTTGGTTAGCTTCTCTTTCTACTCTAGGGTTTTATTTTGCTGTGTTTTTTGTGTGTGGTAAGGTTCTTTTTCAACACTTGGGTCCTCTTATTCTATATCCTTGCAGTTGTCTGTGTTCCCTTGATAAAAAAAAAAATTAGGACTAGAGAAAAGGAAAGAGATAAAAAGAGAAAAAGTATAATAGTAATTATAATAAAAAGAGATAGAAGAGGGACAATTCAGAGCTAGGAAAATAAATAAGTACACATAAAAATCACAAAAAATACAATGGACTAAGAATAAAAAGGTGGAATAGAAAAAATGAAACAAGAAACAAAATAATGAAAAAAAATAGAATGAATTAAAAGGCTAGAAGGATAAGAAGAAAAGAAAAAAAGGGAAAAAAAAGATAGCAAGAAAAAGAGAAAAAAGTACCAAACAAGAAATGGTGGAATGAAAGAAGAGCAACAGAATACAGAAGATAGGAAAATGAAGGAAAGAAAAGAAAGTAGGTAGAAAAAATAAGTAAAAGAAAAAAAGGAAACAAAGAAAGGTAAAAGACAGCAAATAAGAAACAAAACAACAATAACGACAAAAAACAACCCAGGGAAAACAGCCTTTCCTCTTAGGCCCCTAGGGAGTTTGTCAGGCTGCCGGTGTTCATCAATCACCCCACAGCCTGCCCTCTGCAGGTGAGGTACCTGGTTTTAGTGAATAAAAGAAAGAAAGAAAGAAAAAAAGAACTGATAAAAATAAAACAATAACAGATCCCCAAAAACCTAAATCAAAGCAAAAACCTGTCCCTTAAGAGATGTTGGTGTTGGATGTGGTGGGAGGTGTGGGAGGTGGGCAACATGGGAATCCGAGTGGGTTCCGTATAATATTTTAGGTAATCTAAGCACCTCTTAAAATATATGTATATATATATATAAAAAATAACATTTTTGTAAGCAAATACACATATATGCATATATATTTATATATCATATTACAAATGTTTGTATGTATTGTGAGAATTTTGATTTTTACCCATAATAAAAAAAAAAAAAAAAAAACCTGTCCCTTAGGAAGTACCAGGAATCAAACTAGGGACCTTGTATATGAAGGCAGGAATTCCTACACTGAGCTACACCCACTTCACAGGATAAGTAGGCTTCTGAAAGGCTTTCTGGGTCTTCCTGGCCCCATTCTCTCAGGCGAATGGGGCTACTAAGTTTTCAGGAGTCTGGCTAGTTAGGTGCCCGTCTCCGATCCCTCCCTGACCTAGTTCCTCTACCTCCCAGGGTGGCTGCGTGTGACAACCTGCCTGATCGGATACCTCCTCCCTCCTGGGGCCGTTTCAGTGCTGGTTGGGGTCTTTTTTGAGATTCAAAGGGGGTTCAGCTGGCCAAACTCATGGAAAAGAAACCACTCTCCACCCTCCGCCAGAACTCTTCCTCCCAGGGAATGCTCCCTCCCACTCAGTTGGCTGTAGTGAGCCAGGAGTTTTACCAAGGCTATTTACCTTGATGGTGGTGTATATGTGCTGTTTCTAGCCACAGGGGCTAGTAACTCACTGTTTTCCTTTGGCCTCTTTATCTCTTTTTCTTGCTCCCTCCTGGATGATGTGCAGCACTTTCCTGTTCAATAGATCCCCTAAGCAGCTCCCTCCGGTAGGTTTTTGCCCTTTCTTCATTGTTTTTTTTTTGTGTGTGTGAGAGAGTCGATCTCTGCCTACCTACTTTGACAACATCTTCCCGTAAGCGTCTAGTGTATTTTTAATCTGACCTATTGTGTCTTTCATTCCCATAAGCTCTTGTATTTTTCTATTCAAGCTTTCAAATTCTTCTTTGTGCTTGCCCAGTGTCTTCTATTTTCAAATAAAAATGTATAGTAATATTTGTGAATTTACAAAACAAGCATAAATACCATCATACAAGGTTCCCCAACCTAGTGTCTTATTTTTTATCAATTTTATTTATATATATTAATAAAGCATACAATCCCAGTGTCTTCCTAATTTCTTTTATTTTTTTAGCCATGTTGTCCTTCAAGTCCATGATTTGATTTAGGTTTGTATGAACATCATTGATTAGTTGTTTCAATTCCTTTGTCTCATCTGGGCTTTGATTTGTTCCTTTGCCTGAGCCATAGCTTCCTTTTCCTTTGTATGGCTTGTAATTTTTAGTTGATGTCTAGGCATCTGATTATGATGGTGAGTTTACTCTGATGATCAGTTTCTCTCTCTTGCTTAGGGATTTACTGTTGAGTCAATGTGTGTTCCACTGTACTTTGATTCTTGTTTCAACTTGTTCTAGGTCTTTAGAATTGACCTTGTCTGCTCAAACCAGGGCTATGGACCCAATAATGGGGTGCAGACCAGTTTGAAGGGCTTGGAGAAGGAAGCAGTAAATCCATGAGAATGCATCTATCTTCTATCTATCATCTATCTATCTATCTATCTATCTATCTATCTATCTATCATCTATCTATCTTAATTTATTTATTCCCCCCACACTTGCATGTATTTTTCTGGCCTGCCAGGCGATGGAACTTCTTGGCAGACCTCTCAGATCAGACCCCAAACCTTAGGGGGGTATGCATTCACTGGACCCCTACCCAAGCTGGCTGTGCTTCTGGACAGAGAAGAAGCAATGTCCTTAAGGGCAGGCTATTCAGAGCCAAGCTTTGCAAATCAAACTTTCTCAGATGCTGCTCTCCTCCTTTTGCTGGCCACACCCTCCCTTTTCCGAGGGAAGACATTTTCACTCCACTTTCCTCCCTGCCAGGAACCAGTCCAGGTTAGTACGGGGGTCTTTGAGAAGACACATTATCTTTAGCTCCCTGCTGGCTCCCAGGGCAAACAATGTCACTGCCCTACCTAGCTTAGAATTGTGCGACCCCTGGGATGCAGCAGACCAAGTTCGCTAGCCAAAAACTGAATTTTCCATAAGCTGTGTCCCTCCCTCTCTCCTTTCTTGGAGAAGTGGACCTCTGCAACTCCCTCAGTCTGTAGTGCCAGCCAAGGGTCAGAGGACCCATTGCTATCTGCTCTGAGGGCAGTGGGATAGGCACCAGAAGCTGCATCTGCAGGTTTCCTCACCGATATTCCCAGCTGAAAGTCTTCTTTTCTCCACCCATCTCTCTCCTAGGTGGTGTCTAGCCTTTCTCTTGTGCCTTAAGCACTAGAACAGTTTTCCAGATAGTTCCTGCTTCTACTCTAATTATTTTTCTATGAGAGAAGTGATCCCTCTGCCTCTCTAATCCTCCATCTTACTGTAAGTCTTCCCTTGATTTTTTTTTTTTTAAAGATTTTATTTATTTATTCATTTATCCCCCTCTTGCTGCTTGTGCTCGCTGGGTCAGCTAACCACGCCGTGCGGGCGGGCTTGCCTTCACCAGGAGGCCCCGGGAACCGAACCCGGGGCCTCCCATATGGTAAACGGGAGCCCTACTGATTGAGCCACAGCCGCTTCCCTCTTCCCTTGATTTTTGAAAAAGATGCTAAGTACATGCAGTGGGGAAAGAACAGAATTGTCAACAAATGGTGGTGGGAAAACTGGATATCCACATGCAGAGGAATGAAGTTAGATCCTGCCTGACACCATATACAAAAAATCAATTCAATATGGCTCAAGGACCTAAATATAAGAGCAAAATAAAAAAATTCTTATAAGATAACATAAGGGAAATATTAATGACCTGGGATTCAGCAATGGATTCTAAGATAAAACACCAAAAGCCTTAGCATAAAAAAATAGATAATTTTGATTTCATCAAAATTTTAAAAATTGTGCATCAAAGGAAATTATCAAGAAAGTGAAAAAATAACCTACAGAATGTGAGAAAATATTGCAAACCATATGTTTTAATTTCCTTGGCTGCTCAAGCAAAAACCATGCAATGGGTTGGCATAAACAATGGAAATTTACTAGCTCATAGTTTTGAGGCTGAGAAAGTACAAATCAAAGTGTCATCAAGGTGATGCTTTCTTCCCAAAGACTGTCATTTTGGGGCTAGCTGCAGGTGATCCTTGGTCCTGGGTCCTCTGTCACATGGCAATGCACATGGCAGCCTCTCCTGGCCTCTCCCTTCTCTTCCTGGTTCTGCTGACCTTCAGTTCTTGCTTCCCGTGGCTTTCTCTCTTTCTGTCTGAACAAAGTAGTCCAGTAACAGGATTAAGACCCATCCTCGTTAATATTACTCAGCTATAAGAAGGAATGCAGTATTAACACACAGGACAACATGGATGAATTTTGAAGACCTTATGTTGAGTGAAGTAAGCCAGTCACTGAAGGACAAATATTGCATGACCTCACTGATATGACCTAAGCCTATTGAGCAGACTCACAGAGCTAGAATCTGTAAGATGGGTTAACAAGAGACAGAAAGGGAGTAGAGAGTGGTGAGCCATTGCCCATATGGGCAAAATCTATGATAAGGTGGAAGGGTGTAGTTGTGCAGTGGAGGGTCATGACAGTGGTGCAGTGATGTGATTGGGTTCAATGGTGCTGGAATATGAGGGAGAGTAGGGTGGGGGTTTGGATTAGACCATCCATGGAACTAGGGGTAGGGCTGGAGGAAGGAGCAGGTGAACTCTGGGGATTTGTAGGTCTGTGTTAAAACTACAATGGTTGGAATTTCTTTTGGCTAATATGGCAGGGGAGGGTTACTGATGTAGGGCATCAGGTGTAGGGGGATATGCAGGATAGGGCACACCTGGGGCATGCTTCTATGGAATATGTGTTCATCTTGTCATAGTGTGTTATCTCAGTGGGTGGAGACCCACACAATAAACAAGAGAATATTAAATTTCCATCCTGGAGAGTTCTGCTATGTTCTCAATTAGAGGGGCAAGAATGTCTCAAGAACATAGGCAGTGCCTAATAAAAGAAAATAGACCAATATATTAAGCCCTCAATATTATTGCATGTAACTATGAACCTTATTCCTCAAAAATTGAAACAGTGGTTACCATAGGTTCTGAGGGAAGAGTGAGGAAAGAATAGAATAGATGGAACATAGAGCACTTTTAGGGCATTGGAATTGTTCTGCAGGATCTTGCAGTGATGGATACAGGCCATTTAAAATTTTGTCAAAACCTATAAATGTGTATGGTACAAAATGTAAACCATAATGTAAACCATTGACTATGGTTAGTAGCAATGCTTCCATATTTGTATGTGAAATGTAACAAATGTACCATATACATGTAAAATGTTATTAATAGGGGAGAGTGGGAGAAGGGGATGGGGTTGGGTACATGTGAATCCCTTATATTTTCTCCATGACTTTTCTTTAATTTTAAGCTTTTCTGAAGATAAAGCAAAAAAATTAAGACACTTGGGGAACATACGGAAGAAATTGTCACTGTACATAAAAGAATAGATTTTACAGTGATGAAAGACACAATTTAAAATTTTTAATTTTTGTATTTTTGTATTTTATTTTGTATTTTATTTTTTATTATTTTATTTTATTATTGTTTTATTTATTTTTAGCTTTGTTTTGGGGAAGGTTTTGGATCACAGAAGGATCACAAATGTGGCAGGGGAGGATCACAGGTGCAGGGTGTTGGTGATGGGGGGATGTGTGGGGAAGAGTGCACCTGGGGCATGCCTCTAAGGCATATGAATAAGTTCAAATGGTCAAGGGGCATTGTCTTCGGGGGTGGAGACCCATGGAATAACTGAAAGAATACTGAATTCCCATCCTGGGGAGTCCTGTTTCATTCTCTAATAGAGCAGCAAGAATCCCCTGAGTACATGGGCATGCCTAGCAAATGAGGAGAGACCATTACATCGGATGCTTGATATTCATGGCTGTACTTGTGACCCTTTCCTCCTGAAATTGAAATTTAGCTTAGTATTATATATTGCCTAAGTGTTATCTCCTAAAAGCCTCTTTGTTGTTCAAATGTGTCCTCTCTCTAATCCAAACTCAGCATATAAATGCACTACCTTTCCCTGCCCCTGGCCCAGGCATGGGACATGACGCTCGGGGATGAGCTTCCTGACACGGAGGGACTGAGGGATTATTGCCTGGTTCTGACTAGCGATGTATCTGGTAAAAGACATTGATTCAAAATGGGGAAATAATAAATACAAATGAATTTTTATGGCTAATAGATTTCAAAGTGAGTCAGGAGTTCATTCCAGAGGTTACACTTATGCACATCTCAGCAGGATCTCATTGACTGCCACAGTAAACAGTCCCTCAAAAAGTGGGGTCCTTGAGGGCTCTAGAGACATCCAGACACTATAGGCAGAGCAAACAATCTCAGGAATTTGGCACCTTGTCAGCGGGCCTTACTTTGGAATATATGCTCCCCAATGTAAGAGACTCACTCATAATTACCCTACACATGGCTCTTCTATCCTTTTTATTTGAACCTATAATTAGCACTATACTTGTTAAATATATGTCCCAGAGACTTAAATCTTTGGTCTGTTCATATGCTGGCTGAGCCCTGAATCTCAGCAGAATTGCAGCTCCTATTCTCCAGTTCATTGGAATTATCCAGGACAACTACCAAAAGGATGATGATGGACAATGCCCATTCCATAAAAACAGAGAGTATCTACAACTGCAAGCAAAGCAGTTCCATCCATCTGCCCCATGGAATTAAGCCCCCTCTCAATCAGAAACAGAGTGGGCAACACCATCCCCAAATCCTCAAGATTAAGGAATGAACAAACATAAGGGGTGAATACAACTATGGACTAAAGTAGACTTATTATTAGTCTAGCAATGGAAGAACTTGTATCATCGATAAAAAGGCAGTAGCCACCAGAGGTTCTGAGGGAAGGGAGAGGGAAGAATAGGTGTAACATGGGGGGATTAAGTTTAAGAAAATGTTTTTCTGGGGTACTTACAGCTTCAAACTACCACACCATATATCCGATAAGGGTTTAATATCCAGAAAATATAAAGAACATTTACAATGCAACAACAAAAATCACTCCAATTTAAAAATAGGCAAACGAGTTGAATAGACATTTCTCCCAAGAAGATATTCAAATTTCCAATAAACACATGAAAAACCTGCTCACCATCATTAGCCATTAGGCAAATGCAAATAAAAAACATACTGAGATACCACTTCACACCCAAAAGCAAAGCTATATTTTAATTTAAAAGTGAAAATAACATGTATTGGACAGGATGCAGAAAAATTGCAACTCTAGTGTATTTTTGGTGGAAATGTAAAATGGTATTGCTAAGGCAGAAAGCAATATGACAGTGCCTTAAAAAGGTAAATATAGAATTACCATTTGACCCAGCAATCCTACTTCTCAGTATTTACCCAAAGAGACTGAAAATAGGGCCACAAACAGACACTTGTACACCAATGTTTATAGCAGTATTATTCACAATAGCCAAAAGCTGGAAACAACCCATGTTTCCATCAACAAGCGAATGGATAAACAAAATGTGAAAATGTAGTACATAAACACAATGTGATAGTGTTCAGCCGTAAGAAAAAATGAAGTTATGAGATGTGCTGCAACATGAAAGAAACTTCAAAACATTATGCTCAGTGAAATAAGCAAGACACATAAGGATAAAAATTATATGAAATCACGTATAAGAGATGACAAGAAATAGCAAATTTGCAGAGATAGAAAACAGATTAGAGGTTATCAGGGGAGGGGTGATGGGAGAGGGGGAGAGGAAGGAATGTTTGTTTGTAAAAATTTTAAAAAATAAAATAAAATTTGGCGGTGCTTTGGAGCCCCGGCCACGCTGACCTGGTGCGCTTGTTCCGGACCCGCCAGGACCCAGTAGTGCAGCGAGGGAAGGAGTATCTGCCCCGCAGCGCGGGCCGCGCGGGCGAAGCGAGTGAGGCCCGCCCTCGGGACCCGCGTCCCCCGCCTCGCGGTTGCGTTTTTGCTGCCATGAACTTGCCCCAGGAATCATTCCATGGACATGATTTCATTTGTCCTGGATAGATTTTTCAGAGTGGAATTAGCAAGAATTATGTGTGAATTTTTTGATGTCCCTTAAGATATGAACTTCGACTAAAATCTCTCCCATACACAAAAAAAAAAAAAAAAAAAAAAGAAAAAGAAAATTTATATAATTGATTATGTTTAAGAAATGGAAACCACAGCAAAAACAGTAAACAAACTATTCATGTTGCATTGTGCGAATATGCTAGAAAATGTGAGGAATACAAACATACTTAAATATGACTATTACACTAAATAACCTTGACTATGTAGGGGCTTGAGTCACATATCATCTCAACTCCACATGATCTTTTCAAGGAAGGGTGACTGTGAATGGAGCGTATTTGTCTATTTATAGGGTGGCTTTCTGTTCTTCCTTTCTTTCTCTTCTAATTGTTACAGAACCTTTGCTAAACAGACATTGCCCTTTTCCTTAGACCCAATTACAGTTGGTACTGACTTCACTCCACTTTTCTTTATATAGGGCTATGTTTTTCATTTCATTGTTACTTTCCCAATGAATGATCTCTATGTATGGTGTCCTAATTGTCAAAGGCAACAACAGCACATTTAGATACATTTTAAGAACAATCAGAATTTTCCCATGGGTAGATTTGATTTGTATTATGGAATCAGTTATAAATTAAAAGCATTTCTTTTGTAAGAAGTAAATTTTAAAAATTTGGATGCCAGAATTCCTCAAATATATAAACAGAGAGGCTGATAAATATTTGTTCTTTAATCACCAGCAACTCCACAGATATAACAGTCTGCAGCAGCAGCTTGTATCTCAGAATTATTTATCATAACCTATCTTGATGTTTGTGGTAATAACATTTTCCTTATTAAATTGTTCTAATCTGTAAAACAAGTCATGCTTTAATTTAAAGAACAGCTTAAAATGCATATTTTAGGAATATGGTGAAGTAGGGAGCTACAGGACACATTCCTCCAAAAATAGCTAGTGGACAGGCAGAAACTGTCTGAAACAACAATTCTGGGGCTCTGCGGGCCAAGGGAGCACTGTACAGCACCCAGGGAAGAGCAGGATGGGGAGACTGAGAAGGTGCAGCAAAA
Source organism: Tolypeutes matacus (assembly GCA_026826555.1). Classification (NCBI taxonomy): domain Eukaryota; kingdom Metazoa; phylum Chordata; class Mammalia; order Cingulata; family Chlamyphoridae; genus Tolypeutes; species Tolypeutes matacus. The sequence continues at coordinate 1,616,266 of JAKSZT010031534.1, read as the reverse complement.
ATCTCTCACTCCATGGCAGAGGCCAGTGCCCATCCCACACCCTCAAGGCAATCAATCCCATCTGTGGCTGGCTGCTGTGGACAGAGAGGCCTTTCTCTCTGGGAACAGGGGTGGAGCATGGCCGACCGAATGCTGAACATGGTTTTTGATCAGTGAGTTTGGACCACTGGGTTCCAGCTCTGAATTGTTGTTCTAGTCTGTCCCAGACAGGAATCCCAGTGGCCATTGTTTCAACACTGCCTCCAATAGGGGTAGAGAATGTGAAGTTTGAAAAAACACATTCCTTCCTTAGGGCTGTGGGGAGCAGTTTGCTGAAGAGTGCTATATGCTGGGCAGGCCAGGAAAGTGCCGCTTTGGGGCTTTTTTGGCATCTTTCCTGACCCTCTCCCCAGAGCCCTTTGGAACTGGTCTGTGCACTCTTTGTGAGTCTCTGGTCCTGTTTTGGCTGGGAAATACTGACAAGAGAAAGTCTTCTCTGGGGTGAACCTCTTTCCAGAATTTTCCCTACAGGCAAAAGCAGCTAGAGGCAACAAAAGGAGAGCAAAAAAATATAGAGAGAGGCAAAACAAAAACAAACAGAACAGATCAAGATTCCCAGAGAAGGAACAGCAGTGAGGGAGACTTCTCCTGGAGGTAAAACAATTGCACAAACAGAACAATCTTAAAAATTTTACTGCATACCCAGGGGAAGAATCAGATGTAGAAGAGTTGAATAAATCTGATCAAACATAGGCAATTCTAAAGATATAGACTAAATTAAACCAAGTGCCAAAGAATAGCCTTAACACAAAGCCAATCAATAATGAAACCCTAGGTAAGAGAGAGAAACTCACCATCAGAGTAAATTCATCAAGATAAGTAGATGCCCAGATATCAGCAAAAAATTACAAGGCATATTAAGAAACAGGAAGATATGGCCCAACCAAAGGATCAAATTAAAAAGGCAGAAAAGACACAGAATTTGAAACAGCTAGATGTTCAAACAAATCTCCTAAATCAATTCAGGGAGATGAAGGAAAACATGGTTAAAGAGATAAATGATATTAAGATGACACTAGGTGAGCATAAAGAAGAATTTGAAAGCATGAAAAGAAAATAACAGAACTTATGGGAATGATAGACACAAGAAGAAATTAGGGGAGTTCCAGGAAGATGGTGGCATAGAGATCAACAAGGCTCACATGTCTTCTAAAAGCAGAAAGAAGTAAATCAGAAACTTCCTGAAAAAGCAGTTTTACAGGTTTTCAGACAAGGGGAGTGGGATAGGGAGGAGCAGCTGAAGAAAAAAACTGAGTAAATCACTCTCCTAGCTGGAAAGGATGCTCACCCCCCACCCATAAGGCAAATACCCTCATTACAGACCTGGACTGGCTGCTGCTGATGAAGAGGGGAGGAAGGATTTTCTCCTCCCTGGGAAAAGGAGATGTGATAGGTGGACAAGAATGGCTTCTGATTGGAGACTTTGGACTGTGGGGCCTAGCTCTGAATAGCCAGCCTGGAGGGGAAACTCTCCTGGACATTGTTTCAGCACTGCCTACCCGATGGAAGTTGGAGTGAACACATTCCCCTGTAGAGCTGAGGGCAAGGTGTGCCGAAGCATACCATCTGCTGGCAGGCCAGGAAAGTGTACTCCAAGAAAATAAATAAAAGACACTTTTTTGGTGTCTTTACTGTCTCCTTCCCTAAGGCCTTTGGAAAATAGTCTGTACCCCATAGGTCTCTGGCCCTATTTTGATGAAATAGGAACAATTGCAAATATCTAGATAGAGCTGAACCAAGAAACAAAGAAGAGCCTTAACACAAAGCCTGTCAACAATAAAAAACTAGGTGAGAGAGAGAAACTGACCATCAGAGTAAACTCACCATCATAATCAGATGCCTAAATATCAGCAAAAAATTACAAGCCATACTAAGAAACAGGAAGATATGACCCAGTGAAAGGAACAAATTAAAACACCAGAAGAGACACAGGATTTGAGACAATTAATCAAAGATTTTCAAACAAATCTCTTAAATCAATTCAAGGAGTAGAAAGAGAATATGGCTAAAGAGATAAAGGATATTAAGAAGACACTGGATGAGCATAAAAAATAATTTGAAAGCTTGAACAGAAAAATCGAACTTATGGGAATGAAAGACACAATGGATGACATTAAAATTACATTAGAGGGGACAACCAGCAAGATGGCAGCAGAGTAAGGTACTCTAGTAGTCAGCTGGTGCTACAGGCAATTAGTAATCACCCAGAGCTATCTAAAGAACCTGTCTGGGGGCTCCAGGAGACCAGAAGAGCATCCTGCAACATCCTTGAAAGAAAGGAAGGAGGAGACTGCCCAGCTGCAGAGAAGATTCGTGAGTAAAGCACTCCACGCACTGGGGGCCGGTGCCTATACTCCACTGGCAGCACAAGCCACCTCGGGAGCTATTCCTGGGCTGGAGTTGGAAGCTCCATTTCCCAAAAACAGGGGAGGAAGAGACTGTTGGCCACCGACTTCTGCTGCTGATTAGTAATTTCGGCTGGCTAAAGTATAATCCTAAGAACAGATAAAGGTTTTTTTTTTGTTTGTTTCTTTTTTTAATATATGTTTTATTTTTTAAAAGATACTTACAATACAGAAATGTTACATAAAAATTAGAGGGGATTCTCATATGCCCTGCTCCCTACATCTCCCACATTTCCCCACATTAACAACATCCTTCATTAGTGTGGTACATTCCTTACAATTGATGGACACATTTTGGAGCATTGCCACTAAGCATGGATTATAGTTTATATTGTACTTTACACTCTGTATTAGTCAGCCAAAGGGGTGCTAATGTGAAATACCAAAAATGGGTTGGTCTTTATAAAGGGTATTTATTTGGGGTAGAAGTCCACAGATACCAGGCCATAAAGCATAAGTTTCTTCTTACCAAAGTTCATTGCCACGTGTTGGAGCAAGACAGCTGCCGACGTTTGCCAGGGTTCAGGCTTCTTGTGTTTCTCTCTTCCTGGGGCTGCATTTCTCTCTGGGCTTAGCTCTCCTGGTTTCTCCACAAGGTCAGCTGTAGACTATCAGGTGAATGGCTCACTTCTCTTCTCCTGGGGCCTTCTTTCCAACATCAAAACTCTATCATCAGAACTGCTTCTCAAAAACTGCTTCAGCTCTGTTCTTTGCCTTGCCTTTTAGATTCCATTCCCCACCCACCAAGGAGTAGGGCTCAACGCCCTACTGACGTGGCCCAGTCAATGCCCTAATCATAACTTAATCATGCCCAGATTAACAGATCAATTTACGAGCATGATCCAATTATATTTTTGGAATTCATAATTACATCAAACTGCCCAATTGCAACACTCTCTCCCACACAATTTTGTAGATTTTGGCAAGATATAAAATTGCCTGTATCTGTCACTGCAATGTCATTCAGGACAATTACTAAGTCCTGAAAATGCCCCCATATTACACCTGTTTTTCCCTCTCCCTGTCCTCAGAACCTCCAGTGGCCACTGCCTCCACATCAATGATAAAAGTTCTTACGTTGCTAGAATCACAAGTCTAGAGTAGAATACCAGTAAGTCCACTCTAGTCCATATTTTATTCCCCAATCCTGAGGATTCTGGGATAGTGATGCCCATTCCACCTTTAATTGAGAGGGGGCTTTGATCCCATACGGCTGATGGATGGGACTCTTTTGCTTGCAGTTGTAGACTCTCTCGGTTCCTTGGTATGGTGGTTGTCCATCCTCACCTCTTTCTTAGTTGTCCTGGGTGAGTCCAATGAACTGAAGAGTAGGTGTTGCAACTTTGCTGAGGCTCAGGGCCCAGCTGGCACATGGACAGCCCAAAGGTTCAAGTCTCTTGGGCGTACACCTACCAACTCCAGCGCCAACAGTAGGTTCAGATATAAGGGACAGAAAAGGCATGTGTAGAGAAGTCAAAACTGAGTCCAACTCTGTCACATTCGGGAGTACAAACTCCAAAGTAGGGCCCACTGGCAAGGCACCAAACTCCAGAGCTATCTGCCATTACTGTAGGACCTGGGTGTCTCCAGAGCCCTCAGGAACCCCACTATTTGGGGTAGTATCTACTTTGGGAGTCTATGAGATCCTGCTGAGATGTGCATAAGTGTTACCTCTGGGGTGACTTCCCGACTCACTTTGAAGTCTCTTAGCCATATAAACTCATTTGTCTTTAACTTTTCCCCCTTTTATTCAAAAGGCCTTTTTCCAGTTTCATTGCTAGTTAGTGCTTGGTAGTAATCCCTTGGTGCCAGGGAGGCTCATACCCGGGAGTCATGTCCCACACTGGGAGGAAGATAATGCATTTATATGCTGAGTGTGGCTTAAAGAGAGACCACATTTGAGCAACATGGAGGCTCTCAGGAGGTAACTCTTAGGCACCCTACAACACTAGGCTAAGTTGCAATTTCAAGAGCAAAGGCTCGTAAGCATAGTTGTCAATATCAAGGGTTCATCAATGGACCATCCTTCTTTACTAGTCATTGCCCCTGTACTTGGGGGATTGTTGCTGCTCCATTAGAGAATGTGGCAGAGCTCCCCCAGATGGGAATTCAATATTCTTTCGGTTATTGTGTGAATCTCTACCCACTGTGACAACACCCCATGAACACTTGAACACATTTATATGCCTTATATGTATGCCCAGTTGAACTTCTTCCCATGTATCCCCCATCACTGACACCCCACACCAATGATCCTCCCCTGCCACAGTCATATCCCTTCTGTGATCCAAAACTTCTTCAAAAATGAAGCCAAAAAAAAAAAAAAAATGAAGCCAAGAATATCGCTAAATACAAATAATAGGAAAATGAAATAATAATGATAGGTTTAAACATAAGAAATAAAATACATAAAATTTTAGGAAAACTAAAACTAAAATAAGATTTTAAAAATTGGGATATTAAAAATAATGAAAAACATTAAAAAGAATTTTTTTGACATTTTGCCTTTCATCACAATATCTGTTGTCCTGTATTTTCAGTGACATTTTCTTCCATTTCTTCCCCAGTGTCTTACTTTTTTTCATTTTTTCTTCAAAGAAGTTGTAGGTCACAGTAAAGTCACATACAGAATAAAGGGGACTCCCATATACCCAAAATCCTCCCCCTTCTCCCCCTTCCCATCTTAATAACCTTTTTATATGTGGATGGTACATTTATTACAACTGATGTACAAATATTGAAAAAGCTAACTATGGTCAATTGTTTACATTATGGTTTACATTTTAGACCATACACTTTTATAAATTTTTGATGAAATTTAACATGGCCTGTATCCATCAATGCACAATCATGCATAACACTTCAATTGCCCCCTAAATACCCCCTATTCCATTTATTCTATTCCTCCTTCCCCCTCCCCTCCAGGCCCAAGGCGACCACCAGGCTTCACTCTTTGAAGGACAAGTTTCATAGTTACTTGCAACAACACTGAAGGCTTGACACATTGGTCTGTCCTCCTTTATTATGAACCACCCATGCTCTGGAGAGACGTCCACCCCTACTGTTTGAGAACATATTGGGCCTCCCCAGGATGGGAGTCCAACTCCTTCCCGCTCATTATGTGGGTCTTCCACCCACTGATACAACACAAATGATCACTTGTACATTCTCTAGAAGACTGCCACAGGTGTGTCCTGTCCCAAATGCCTGCCCATCCAACACCCTAAACCAGTAACCCTTCCTTGTCATATTGCCATAAGAGCTTTCCCAACATTGTAGTTTCAACCACATACCCACAAATCCCCAGTGTTCACCTGCTCCCTCCTCCAACCCTCCCCCCAGTTCCATGGACTGTCCAATCCACCCTCCCCACCCTACCCCCTGTCAAACTTGCACCGCCCAACCACTGTCATATCCCTGAGCAGACTCAGAGAGCTAGAGTCTGCAATATAGGTTTACAGGAAATAGAAAGGGAGAAGAAGGTTATGAGCCAATGCCATATGAGCAAAATCTATGATAAGGTGGAAGTGAGTAATTGTGAAGTGAAGGGATATGTACAATGTTTTAAAGGCAGGTAATTTGATTCCTCCGATTTCATTTTTCTTTTTCAGTATGCCTTTGGCTATTCGGGACCTCTTGCCCTTCCAAATAAATTTCATAGTTAGCTTTTCCAATTCAGTAAAAAATGCTGTGGTATTTTTTATTGGGATTGCATTAATTCTGTGAATCAGTTTGGGTATGAAAGACATCTTAATAATGTTTAGTATTGCTATCCATGAACAGGGAATATTCTTCCATTTATTTAGGTCTTCTATGATTTATTTTATCAGTGTTGTGTAGTTTCCTACATACAAGTTGTCTACAGCTTTAGTTAAATTTACTCCTAGGTATTTGATTCTTGTAATTTCTATTGAAAATGGGAATTTTTTCTTTTTTTTTTTTAAAGATTTTATTTTTTTATTTATTCATTAATCCCCCCCGTGCTGCTTGTGCTCGCTGGGCCAGCCAACCACGCCGTGTGGGCGGGCCTGCCCCCACCAGGAGGCCCCGGGAACCGAACCCAGGGCCTCCCATATGGTAAACGGGAGCCCCACTGACTGAGCCACAGCCGCTTCCCGGGAATTTTTTCTTGATTTCCTCCTCAGGTTGCTCATTATTGGTGTACAGAAATGCTACTCATTTTTTCACATTAATCTTATAACTTGCCACTTTACTGAACTCATTCATAAGCTCTAGAAGCTTTGATGTAGATTTCTCAGGGCTTTTGAGGTACAGGATCATATCATCTGCAAATAGTGAAATTCTTACTTTTCCCTTTCCAAGTTGGATGCCTTTTATATCTTTTTCTTGCCTAAGTGCTTGAGCAAGTACTTCTAACACAATGTTAAATAAGAACCATGACAGTGGGAATCCTTGTCTTGTTCCAGATCTTAGAGGGACAGCTTTTAGGATTTCACCATTGAATATGATGTTAGCTCTGGGTTTTTCATATATACCCTTTGTATTAGTCAGCCAAAGGGGTGCTAATGTGAAATACCAAAAATGGGTTGGTCTTTATAAAGGGTATTTATTCGGGGTAGAAGTCCACAGATACCAGGCCATAAAGCGTTAGGTTTCTTCTCTCACCATTGCCATTGCCACGTGTTAGGGCAAGACAGTTGCCAGCGTTTACCAGGGTTCAGGCTTCTGGGGTTCCTCTCTTCCCGGGGCTGAGTTTCTCTCTGGGCTTAGCTCCTGTTTCCTCCACAAGGTCAGCTGGCTCCTGTTTCCTCCACAAGGTCAGCTGTAGACAATCAGGCAAACGGCTTGCTTCTCTTCTCCTGGGGCCTTCTTTCCAATATCAAAACTGCTTCTCAAAAGACTGCTTCAACTGTCCTTTGCCTTGCCTTTTATATTCAATTCCCCACCCACCAAGGGGTGGGGCTCAACGCCCTAATCCTAACCTAATCATGCCCAGATTAATAGATTAGTTTACAAGCATGATTCAATTATATTTTTGGAATTCATAATTACATCAAATTCTCCAATGGTTACACCCTTTATAATGTTGAGGAAGTTTCCCTCAATCCCTATGTTTTGGGGTGTTTTTTATCAGGAAAGGGTGCTGTATTTTGTCAAATGCTTTTTCTGCATCTATAGAGATGATCATGTGATTTTTTTCTTTCAATCTGTGAAAGAATGTGGCGTATTACATTGATTGATTTTCTTATGTTGAACCATCCTCGCATACCAAGGATGAAACCCACTTGGTCATGGTGTTTAATTCATTTCATGTATTGTTGAATACGATTAGCAAGTATTTTGTTGAGGATTTTAGCATCTAGGTTCATTACAGAGATTGATCTATAGTTTTCCTTTCTCATGGAATCGTTGCTTTGGTATTAAGGTGATGCTGGCCACATTGAATGAGTTAGGCAATGTTCCCTCCACTTCTATTTCTTGGAAGAGTTTAAGCAGGATTGATGTTTATTCTTTCCGGAATGTTTGGTAGAATTCACCTGTGAAGCCATCTGGTCCTGGTCTCTTCTTAGTTGGGAGGTTTTTGATGACTAATTCAATATTGTTACTTGTAATTGGTCTGTTGAGTTCATCCATTTCTTCCTTCATCAATGTAGGCTGATTATGTGTTTCTAGGAATTTGTCCATTTCCTCTATATTATCCATCTTGTTGACATACAGTTTTTCCAAGTATCCTCTATGATACTCTATTTCTGTGGGGTCAGTGGTGATTTCCTCTTCCTAATTTCTTATTTTATGTATTTACATCTTCTCTCTTTTTTTCTTTGTTTGTTTGTTTTTTTTTTTTTTAAAGATTTTATTTATTTATTCATTTATCCCCCCCTTGCTGCCTGTGCTCGCTGGGTCAGCTAACCACGCCGTGCAGGCGGGCTTGCCTTCACCAGGAGGCCCCGGGAACCGAACCCAGGGCCTCCCATATGGTAAACGGGAGCCCTACTGATTGAGCCACAGCCGCTTCCCTCTTTTTTTCTTTGTTAATCTAGCTAAGGGTTTGTCAATTTTATTAATCTTCTCAAAGAACCAGCTTTTGGTTTTGTTCATTTTTTTCTAGTGCTTTCTTATTTTCAATTTCATTTAGTTCTGCTCTAATATTTGTTATTTCCTTCTTTTTACTTCCTCTGGGTTTAGTTTCTTGTTCTTTTTCTAATTCTTCCAGGTGTGCAGTTAGGTCTTTGACTTTAGCTCTTTCTTCTTTTTTAATATAGGCATTTATGGATATGAATTTCCCCCTCAGTACAGCTTTTGCTGCATCCCATAGATTTTGATATGGTGGTGTTGTCGTTTTCATTCATTTCAATTAGTTAGTGATTTCTTTTGCAATTTCCTACTTGACCCACTGATTGTCTAAGAGTGTGTTGTTTAACTTCCATGTCTTTGTGCCTAATCTGCTTCTCTGGCCCTTACTGATTTCCAGCTTCATTCCCTTGTGGTCAGAGAAATTACTTTGTATACTTTCAATCATTCTGAGTTAGTTAAGCATTGTTCTGTGGCCTAGCATGTGGTCTATCCTGGAGAATGTTCCATGTGCACTTGAGAGGAATGTATAACCCGCTGTATTTGGGTGTAATGTTCTGTATATGTCTCTTAGGTCCAGATCCTCTATCGCATTTTTCAAGGTCTTTGTTTCTTTATTGATTCCCTGTGAGATGCTCTGTCTAATGGTGATAATGGTGTATTAAAGTCCCCCAGTATAATTGTAGAGTCATCTATTTCTCCACTTAGTTTTTCCAGTGTTTGCCTCATGTATTTTGAGGCACCCTGGTTAGGTGCATAAATGTTTATGATTGTTATAGCCTCTTGATAGATTATACCTTTTATTAGTATATAGTTGCCTTCTTTGTTTCTTACAATACTTTTGCATTTAAAGTCTATTTTGTCCAGTATAACATAGCTACACCTACCCTTTTTTGCTTGTTTGCATGTAAAATTGTTTTCCAACTATTCACTTTCAGCCTCTTTGAGTTCCTGTGTATAAGGTGAGTTTTTGTAGACAGCATGTAAATGGGCCATATTTCCTTATCCATTCTGCCAATCTGTGTCTCTTGACTGGAGAGCTTAATCCATTAACATTCAATGTTATTACTGTCGAGGTATTACTTACATTAGCCATATTTTCTTTAGGTTTATGCATGCCATATAATGTTTTTATTTCTCTTTTTATCATTTTAGTTGTTCCTACCCTCCCCTCAAACCCTCTCTCTTCTGTTTTTTCCTTTCAATCTGCAGAATTACCTTTAAGCATTTCTTGAAGGGCAGGTTTCTTATTGGAAAACTCTCTTCATTTCTGTTTATCTGTGAATATTTTGAACTCTCCCTCATTTTTGAATGCCAGCTTTGCTGGATTGAGAATTCTTGGGTGGAAGTTTTTTCCTTTTAGCACCTTAACTATGTCATACCACTGCCTTCTTACCTCTGTGGTTTCAGATGAAAAATCAGCACTTAATCTTATTGAGATTCCCTTGTATGTGATGGTTCTCTTTTCTTGTGTTGCTTGTAGTATTTTCTCTTTGTCTTGAGCATTGGACAGTTTGACAAGTATATGTAGTGGAGTAGGCCTGTTGGGATTTATACTGTTTGGGGTGCGCTGTACTTCCAGGACATGTACATCCATCTCCCTCAATAGGGTTGCGAAGTTTTCAGCCATTATGTCCTCCAACATTCCTTCTGTCCCTTTTCCCTTCTCTTCTCCCTCTGGGATGCCTATAAGGCGTATATTTGTGCACTTTGTGTTGTCATTCAAATCCCTAAGTCCCTGATGGATTTTTTCTTTCTTTTTATCTATCTGTTCTATCTGAGTTCATCTGTACTGTCTTCCACATCACCAATTCTTTCCTCTGCCTGTTCAAATCTGCTGTTGTGTGCTTCCAGTGTATTTTTCAATTCTTGCATTGTGCCATTCATCACCATCATATCCGTAATCTTTTTATGTATGTTCACAATTTCTTCAGCGTGTTCTCCTAGTGTCTTCTTAATATCCTTAATCTTTTCCTTCACTTCATTAAACTGACTCATGATATTTGTTTGGACATATCTCATTAGTTTTTCCATGTCCTGCATCTCCTCCTGGTTTTTAGTTTGTTTGTTGGACTGGGCCATGTCTTCCTGTTTCTTAGTATGGATTGTAATTTTTTTGTTGGTGTCTATGAATCAGTTTATCTTGATGGGTTTACTTATTTGATTAGCTTTTCTTTCTACTCTAGGGTTTTATTTTGTTGTTGTTTGTGTGTGTGTGATAAGTTTTCACTTTGACACTTCATTCCTCTTATTCTATTTCCATGCTGTTTTCTATGTTCCCTTGAGGAAAAAAAAATTAGGACCAAAGAAAAGGAAAGAGGTAAGAAGTGAAAAAGGATAATAGCAATAATAATAGTAAAATATAGAAAAGGAACCATGTAAGACCTAAGAAAATTAATAATTTACTCGAGTAAGAGGCATAGAGGAATAAGAATAAAAAAGTGGAATAGAAACAATGAAATGAGAAACAGAATACAGAAAAATGTATAGAATGAATTAAAATGCCTGAATGATGAAAAGAGAAGGAAAAAGATAAAAAGAATAAAAAAGTAAAAAAGAAAGAAAACAGAGAAAAAAGGAGAGAAAAATAGAAACAAGAAAAATTGAAGACCAAACAAAAAGAGGTGGAATGAAAGAACAACCACAGAAAACAGAAAATAGAAAGATGAAGGAAAGAAAAGAAATAGTGTAGGTAGATAAAATCAGTAAATGAAAAAAGAAAGTGAAACAAAGTATGGGGAAACACAACAAAGAAGAAACAAGACAGCAGCACCTAATTTTTTAAAAAAAGGAGAAAGAAAGAGAAGAAAAATTAAAAGAACAAACAACAACAACAACACAAGGAAAAACAGCTGTCCCTCTTAGGCCCCTAAGGAGCTTCTCAGGCTGCCAGTGTTCATCAGTCAATCACCCTGCAGCCTGCCCTCTGCAGGTTTGGAACCAGGTTTTAGCGAGTAAACTAAGTTAGATTTTTAAAAGGAACCTTTTTAAAGGAAAATAAGAGATCCAAGAAAAGCTAATACAAAAAGAATGTCTATATGTTCCCTGTCATACAGTATCAGCTGAATTCTGATAACCTGGTGAATCACTTCTCTAGGAAGAGCGAGAATCAAACCAGGGACCTCATATATTCAAGGCTGGAATTTAGTTAGCCTTTCAGAAAACCATCCACCCACTTTCACTCAGGCAGATTAGAATCTTAGCAGTTAGCCAGCGTCCTGCTGATTAGGTGTCATTCTGTCCCTGCCCCCTCTCTATTCTAATTGCTTTCTCTCCCAGGGTGGCTGTGCATGACAGCCTGTCTGAGCAGATCCCCCCTCCCCTCTCCTGGTCAGGTTGGGGTCCCTTCCGAGATTCAGAGGGGGCTCAGCTGACCAAATACACCGCAAATAACCCACTCTCGACCTTCTTCCAGACCCCTCTTCCTCCTAGGGAACCCTAAATAGGCTTTTGAAAGCTTATTGAGCTCTTCCTACCGCTTGTTTCCCTTAGGGGAGTTGGAATTTTAATAACTTTCAGCTGCCAGGCTAATTAGTTGCCTGTCTCTGCCCCCTCCCTTCCCTTTCCTCTCTCCCAGGGCAGCTGCTTGTGTCAGGCTGCCTGAGCAGATTCCCCTCTCCCCTCTCCATGGGGCCACCTTGGTGCTGGCTGGTATCCTCCCTGAGTGTCAAAGGGGGCTCAGGTGTCCAAACCCAAGGAAAGGAAACCACTCCCCACCCTTCCCCAGAACCCTCTTTCTCCCAGAGAATGCTCCCTCCCACTTGCTGGCTAGTGAGAGTCAGGAGGTCCATGAAAGCTGTCTTGAGGGCGGGGGTTAGCTGCCCACCATTTCTAGCCACAGGGACGAGCAACTCACAGTTTTCCCTTGGGCTCTTTATCTCTTTGTCCAGTTCCCTCCAGATTGATCCCCTTAAGCCTCCTGCTCTGTGGGCTTCCAAAACAGCTCACTCAGGTAGGATTTTGCCCCTTTTCAGCCGTTGTTTTTTTTTTTTTTTTTTTTTTTGCGAGAGTGCTGGGGAGTGCCCACCTACAACAACGCCATTTTCCTGGAACTCCAACAGCTAAAATTTGAACCTGTCCAAGTCAGAAAGAGGCCAGTAGCTACCATTTTAACTTGGCCCCTGGCATGAAGGGAAGCCGGGCTGATTGAAAATCACAGTGATGGTAAGGACTGGCTTCTTTCTACCCAGATCGGACTGCAGCCCTAGCCTGGTCTTCAGCCCCACCTCTGGCAGGGATGAGGCTGGCAGGCCCTGCACCAACCTCACTGGGTAACTGCAGGTACATTCAGCTGGCACAGACTGAATAATCAGAAGTCTCTCTGGGCAACTGCGGTCATTTTGGACCCACATGGCATAGATTGCTGCCCACACCTGCAGCTCCATCCCTGCCCTAGTAGAGGAGAAAGGAGCTTGAAGCTTCATCAGTCTCTCCAGGCAACTACAGTCAGTCTTGGTTTGCATGACTTGGATTATTATATGTGGCTGCGGCTCTGTCCCTATCCCTGTCAAAGTAGAAAGTTGGGAGAAGCTTTATCAGTCCCTGGGGCAATGTAGGCAGCTTGAGGCTCCACATCTTATAACACCAACTACATTCTCAGCTCCTACTACATAACCAGCAAGGGAGAAAGGACAAGAAAGCCCTAAACTAGAGAAACTGCACCCAGAATAAATACATCTAGTAAGCCAGATGCCAAGACACCATCAAAAAATTACAATCCATACCAACAAACAGGAAGACATGCCCAGTTAAAGGAACAAGATAAGCCTCCACATGACATAAAGGAGTTGAGACAACTAATCATAGATGTTCAAACAAATCTCCTTAATAAATTCAATGAGATGACTAAAGAGATTAAGGATATTAAGAAGATATTGGATGAGCACAAAGAAGAATCTGAAAGCATACATACACAAATAGCAGATCTTATGGGACTGAAAGGCACAATAAATGAAATTAAAATACACTGAAATTAAAATAACAGCAGAATTGAGGAGGCAGAAGAAAGGATTGGTGAGCTTGATGACATGGCCTCTGAAAGCAAACATACAAAAGAACAGATGAAGAAAAGAATAGAAAAAATTGAAGAAGGTCTAAGGGAACTAAAAAACAGCAAGAGACATGCAAACATATGTGTCATGGGCATCCCAGAAGGAGAAGAAAAGGGAAAAGGAACAGAAGAAATATTTGAAGACATAATGATAGAAAATTTCTCAACCCTATTGAAGGGCATAGATGTCCATGACCAAGAAGCACAATGTACTCATCCAAATTTTCAAATAGACTAACTCTGAGACACATACTAATCAGAATGTCAAATGCCAAAGACAAAGAGAGAATCCTGAGAGCAGCAAGAGAAAAGCAATGCCTAACATATAAGGGATACCCAATAAGATTAAGTGCTGACTTCTCATCATAAACCATGGTGGCAAGAAAGTAGTGGTATGATATATTTAAGATACTGCAAGATAAAAACTGACAGCCAAGAATCTTATACCTGGCAAGACTGTTTTTCAAGAAGGAGGGTGAGTTTAGAATATTCACAGATAAACAGAAACTGAGAGAGTTTATAACAAAGAAACCGGCCTTGCAGGAAATACTAAAGGGTGTGCTGAAAAAACAAACAAACAAACAAACAAACAGGAAAGAGAGGCTTGGAGGAGGGTCTAGAAATTAAGATTATATCACTAAAGGTAACTGAATGTCTCAAAAGAGTGGTGAACATAAAATATGACAGATAAAACCCAGAGGTCAAAGTGGGTGAAATAAGAACTGACTTTACAGTAATAATATAGAATGTAAAGGGATTAAAGTCCCCAATCAAAAGACACAGACTGGTGGAATGGATAAGGAAATATGAGCCACCTATATGCTGTCTGCAAGAGACTCACCTTAGACCCAAGGATACTGTATTAATCAAGGTTCTCTAGGGAAACAGAATCAACAGGAGATATATGTAAACAGTATGAGATTTTATAACAGTCTCTCACGTGACCGCGGAGATGCACAAGTCCAGATTCTGCGGGCAGGCTGCAAACTAATCTAATCTTATCTAATGGCATGGCAGTAGATAAGACATTCAGTAAGTCCATGGATGTAGTTTTGGAAGAAGCATTGTTTGCAGGGAATGCAAACCCATATCCTGGGTATGTGTCTATTCCAGTCGAAACAAATCGCTGCCCCTTCCATTAAGGAAGTGGTCCAATGTAATCAATCTGCCACTAGGTGGCAGGCTAATGACCTCAGGGAATGGTGCCATATGGGGGGCTGAATGTGGGTCTCTGCTGCTGGCAGACTAGACAGTCAGCAGGGGTTATAGCCAAGTCAGCCTTGGTGAGGGGAAGTCCATGCTGCTGATCCATGAAATCTTCCTCTGCTGAAGTCACTCTCTGGTGAGCTTTCATGTGGGACACAAATATGTTCATGTTTTTTGCCCACTCAGAAAGGTCTATCCACATAGCTCTTCCCCAGACCCCTTTGTCACTAATTTTCCAATCATGTTCCTTCCAAGTCCCTGACCATCCAGCCAAACCGTTGGCAACAGCCCATGAATCAGTGTACAAACGCACCTCTGGCCATTTCTTCTTCCAAGCAAAATGAATAACCAGGTGCACTGCTTGAAGCTCTGCCCACTGGGAGGATTTGCCCTCACCGCTATCCTTCAAGGATGTCCCAGAAAAGGGCTGCAGTGCCGCAGCTGTCCACTTTCGGGCGGTACCTGCATATCGTGCAGAACCATCTGTAAACCAGGCCCGAGTTTTCTCATCCTCAGTCAACTGATTGTAAGGGAGTCCCCAAGAGGCCAAAGCTGTGGGCTGGGAAAGAGAAGGTAACACGACAGGGGTGGTGACCATGGGCATTTGGGCTACTTCCTCATGTAACTTACTTGTACCTTCAGAACCCACTCGAGCCCTATCTCACTTCCCTTTTATGATTGAGTACTGCTGTGCACACCCAACTTTATGGTTTGGTGGGTCAGGCAATATCCAGTTCATGATAGGCAACTCAGGTCTCATGGTAACTTGATGGACTGTGGTTAAGCATTCAGTCTCTAAGGCCCAGTAGCAGGCCAAAAGCTGCTTCTCAAAAGGAGAATAGTTATCTGCAGCAGATGGCAGGGCTTTGTGCCAAAATCCTAAAGGTCTGCATTGTGATTCTCATATAGGGGCCTGCCAAATGCTCCAGACAGCATCTCTATTTGTCACTGACACGTCCAGCACCATTGAATCTGCTGGATCATGTGGCCCAAGTGGCAGTGCAGCTTGCACAGCAACATGGAACTGTTGGAGAACCTTCTCTTGTTCCAGTCCCCATAGCAGCTTTTCTGGTCACTTGGTAAATGAGCCAGAGCAGCACATCAAAATGAGGAATATGCTGTCTCCAAAATCTGAAGAGTCCAACTAAGGATTTTGTCTCTTGTTTGGTTGTAGAAGGGGCCAGATGCAACAGCTTATTCTTCATTTTAGACGGGATATCTTGACATTCCCCACACCACTGGACACCTAGAAATTTCACTGAGGTGGAAGTCTTCTGGATTTTATTGGATTTATCTCCCATCCTCTCTCACACAAGTGCATTACCAATAAGTCTAGAGTAATTGCTACTTCTTGCCCACTAACTCCAATTAGCATGATATCATCAATATAATGGACCAGTGTGATGTTTTGTGAAAGGGAGAGACGATCAGGTTTCCTGTAGACAGTATTATGACATAGGGCTGGAAAGTTGATACACCCCTGAAGCAGGACAGTGAAGGTATACTGCTGGCCTTGCCAGCTGAAAGCAAACTGTTTCTGGTGGTCCTTACTAATGGCAATTGAGAAAAAGCGTTTGCCAGATGAACAGCTGCATACCAGGTACCAGGGGAAGTGTTGATTTGCTCAAGCAATGATACCACATCTGGAATAGCAGCTGCAATTGCAGTCACCACCTGGTTAAGTTTACGATAATCTACTGTCATCCTCCAAGATCCATCTGTCTTCTGTACAGGCCAAAGAGGAGTTCAGCAGGGATGTGGTGGGAATCACCAACCCTGCATCCTTCAAATCCTTGATGGTTGCACTGAGCTCTGCCATCCCTCCAGGAATCTGGTATTGATTTTGATTTACTATTTTGGTAGGTAGGGCAATTCTAGTGGCTTCCACTTGGCCTTTCCTATCATAATAGTCCTCACTCTGCAAGTCAGGGATCCAAGGTGTGGATTCTGCCAGTTACTGAGTATGTCTATTCCAATTACGCATTCTGGAACTGGGGAAATAACCACAGAATGGGTTCAGGGATCCACTGGCCCCACTGTGAGACAGACCGGAGCTAAAACTCCATCAGTTTCCTGATCTCCATAAGTCCCTACTCTGACTGGTGGACCACAGTAACATTTGAGTCTCCTGGAATTAATGTCACTTCGGCTTCAGTGTCTAATAATCCCCGAAATGTACGATCATTTCCTTTTCACCAATGTACAGTTACCCTGGTAAAATGCCATCAGTCTCTTTGGGGAAAGCTGGGAGGAAAATTAAAAGAAAAAATTTTTGGCAGTGTAACAGGATCCTTCCCCAAGGGGACCTGGCTGTATCCTCATTCAAGGGGCTGTGGGTCTGTAAACTATCTCAAGTCTGGGAATTGATTTAAGAGGCCATGATTCTCTGTGTCTGTAATTCCAGTTAGGGTTTTGTTCACTCATCCTAGAACTCTTCTGCTTATATGGATTGTGATGGTTAGGCTAATGTGTCAACTCGGTCAGGTAATTGTGTCCAGGTGTTTGGTCCAGCAAGCACTGGGCTAATTGTAATACAAAAGCATTTATGGACTTCAATCACCAGTGAGTTTACTGCATGGATGGCTGATTACATCTGCATCAATCAGGGAGATTGCATCAGCAATGGATGATGCTTTTAGTCAATCAGTTGAATGCCTTAAAAGGGGAAGTGATTTCAACATTTGGAGAGAATTTCCCAGCTCATCTTTGGACAGCCAACTTCTCCCAGAAACTCATCGAGGACCTTTCATTGGACTTTTATCGGAGCCCCTGGTTTGCAGCTTGCCTGCAGAAACTGGACTTGTGCATCCCCAAGGTTGTGTGAGAGACTCTTATAAAATCTCATATTATTGACGGATATCTCTTGTTGGTCCTGTTTACTGAGAGAACCCTGACTAATAAAGCTTGGTACCGGGAGTGCTTCTTGAGGAACAGAATCTTAATCATGGGATGTCTGAGGTGGTTTGCAATTGGCTCTATACTCCAATTGGACACAAGGGTACTAATGACTCCCTTTCCAATAATGAAGAGGTTGCTAACAGTCCATGGCATTAGCTGGCAATAGAAATACACAAAATAGCATCACTGGATTCCCATGCTTATAAGAAGCAAGGATCTGGGTGAGAGTGTTTTCAACACCTTAACAGAATTTTGTGGAGTCAATAGGTATAATAATATTGGTTGGCTACTCCTAGATACTCTGGATACAGTTATAAAAGAAAGAGATGAGCTAAAGTCTTCAACTTTGAAACTTAGATGCTGCATGAATGATGTGAAAGTTGCTGTGTGCCCTGAAAGAAAACCTTGTCTCCTGTAGCCACAGACTTGAGATATCTGAGAATCAAACCCAGACTCTCATTGTATGAGTAGCAGAATTACAAAAGAAACTAAAATGTCAACCCTGCAGGGTTTCTGCAATTAAAGTGAAGGCATTGATTGGAAAGGAGTGGAGCCCCGAGGATTGGGATGGAGACATATGGGATGATGATAATATTGGTGGGGACATTGGAACCCTAAATTCTGCTGAGACTTTACCAGATAAACCTGTGATGGCCTGCCCTGTGGAGAACACACCTTCTCAACCTTGTATCATCCAACCTCCAGCCTGCCCCAGGGAGTCTGGACCTACTTCCAGCCCTGAGGCAAACTCCAGCATGCACTGCCCAACCTCCAGTCTGTCCTGAGGAATCTGCCTTCCAACCACTGCCTGAAGAGATTAATCCTGTCTCACCAGAAGAAAATGCAGAGGAATGCCCTGAGGTCAGTAGCTTGCAAGACATTTCTAATTCTTCTCCTTACCTACCCCCACCACCCCTCTTGTCTTCGAGACCTATTACTAGACTAAAATCACAACAAGCCCCCAAAGGTGAAATACAAAGTGTGACCCATGAGGAAGTATGCTATACTCTAAAGAACTGCATGAGTTTTCCAACTTATATAGACAGAAATCAGGGGAATATGTGTGGGAATGGATACTAAAGGAATGGGATAATGGTGGAAGGAATATAAAGTTGGATCACACTGAATTTATTGACAGGGCCCACTAAGCAGAAATTCTGGATTCAATGCTGTAGCTCAAGGGGTTATAAAGGGCTCTAACAGTTTGTTTGGGTGTCTGACTGAAACATGGACCAAAAGATGGCCTAGCTTGTCTGAGGCTGAGATGTCTGGTTTGCTCTGGTATACAGTATAAGAGGGAATTCAAAGGCTTAGAGAGATTGGAATGCTAGAATGGAATTACTATTTGAGACCTGCCCACCCACCCCAGGAATGTTCAGAGGACACACCTTTAACCAGGACAGTGATAAATGAATTTGTAAAACTAACCCCATATTTCCTGAAGAGCTCTGTGGTTGCTCTTCTCTGTAGTCCAGATATTATGTATTATGAGGGCTGTAATGGAATTAAAATCCTTAAACATTTTGGGTATGATCAGATTTCGGTCTGGTAAAATTCAAGTATTGCAGTTAATCGCCAAAGACAAGATGGACATGGCTCCCACAATGAAAGGCAGATTCAAAGCATCACTCAAAGTAGTCACTCAATGGCATAGAGTTATGACATTGGCTAATACATCATGGGGTACCTAGAAGTGAAATAGATGGGCAGGCTACTAAATTTCTTCTGGATCTATATAAACAGAAGAGCTCTGGGTTGAGTTATCAAAATCCTAACTCAGATTATAGACGCAGAGAATCATGGCCCCTTAATCAATTCCCAGACTTGAGACAGTTTACCGACCCAGAGCCCCTTGAATGAGGGGAAGGCCAGGTCCCCTTGGGGAAGGATCCTGTTAAACTACCAAAAATTTATACTGTTAATCTTCCTCCCACCTTTCCCCAGGAAGACCTATGGCCTTTTGCCAGAGTAACTGTGCATTGGGGAAAAGGAAATGATCAGACATTTTGGAATTATTAGACACTGGCTCCGAAGTGACGTTAATTCCAGGAGACTCAAAACATTACTGTGGTTTACCAGTCAGAGTAGGGGCTTATGGAGGTCAAGTGAATGATGGAATTTTAGCTCAGGTCTGTCTCACAGTGGGTCTAGTGGGACCCCAGACCCATTCTGTGGTTATCTCCTCAGTTCCAGAATGTATAATTGGAATAGACATACTCAGTAACTGGCAGAATCCCCACATTGGATCCCTGATTGGTGGAATGAGAGCTATTATGGTAAGAAAGGCCAAGTATAAACCACTAGAACTGATTGTGCCTACCAAAATAACCAAAATAGTAAATAAAAATCAATACCAGATTCCTGGAGGGATCGCAGAGATTAGTGCCACCATCAAGCATTTGAAGGATGCAGGGGTGGTGATTCCCACCACATCCCCATTCAACTCTCCTATTTAGCCTGTGCAGAGAACAGATGGATCTTGGAGGATGACAGTAGATTATCGTAAACTTAACCAGGTGGTGACTCCAATTGCAGCTGCTGTCCCAGATGTGGTATCATTGCTTCAGCAAATCAACACATCCACTGGTACCTGGTATGCAGCTGTTGATCTGGCAAATGCTTTATTCTCAATTACCATTAGTAAGGACCACCAGAAACAGTTTGCTTTCAGCTGGCAAGGCCAGCAGTATACCTTCACTGTCCTGCCTCAGGGGTATACCAACTCTCCAGCCCTATTTCATTATATTGTCCACAGGGACTTTGATCATCTCTCCCTACCAGGAGAAATCACACTGGTCCTTTATATTGATGATATCATGTTGATAGGACCTACTGAGCAAGAAGTAGCAAAGACTCTAGATTTATTTGTAAGGCATTTGCATGAAAGAGGATGGGAGATAAATCCCACAAAAATACAGGGTCCTTCCACCTCAGTGAAATTTCTAGGTGTCCAGTGGTGTGGGGCATGTCGAGATATCCCTTTTAAAGTAAAGGATAAGCTGTTGCATCTCGCCCCTCTTATGACCAAAAAAGAGGCACAACGCTTAGTTGGCCTCTTCAGATTTTGGAGACAACACATTCCTCATTTGGATATGTTACTCCACAGTCCATTTACCGAGTGACCAGAAAAGCTGCTAGTTTTGATTGGGGACTGGAACAAGAGGAGGTCCTGAGACAGGTCCAGGCTGCTGTGCAAGCTGTACCACCACTTGGAGCATATGATCCAGCAGATCCAATGGTGCTGGAAGTTTCAGTGGCAAATAGAGACGCTGTCTGGAGCCTTTGGCAGGGCCCTATAGGGGAATCACAACGCAGACCCTTAGGATTTTGGAGCAAAGCCTTGCCATCCTCTGCAGATAACTACTCCCCTTTTGAGAAGCAGCTTTTGGCTGCTACTGGGCCTTAGTAGAGACTGAACGCTTAACCATGGGCCATCAAGTTACCATAAGACCTGAGTTGCCTATCATGAGCTGGGTATTGTCTGACCCACCAAACCATAAAGTTGGGCGTGCACAGCAGCACTCCATAATAAAGTGGAAGTGGTATATATGAGATAGGGCTCGAGCAGGTCCTGAAGGCACAAGTAAGTTACATGAGGAAGTGGCCCAAATGCCCATGGTCACCACCCCTGCCGTGTTACCTTCTCTTTCCCAGCCCACAGCTTTGGTCTCTTGGGGACTCCCTGACAATCAGTTGACTGAGGATGAGAAAACTCGGGCCTGGTTTACAGATGGTTCCACATGATATGCAGGTGCCACCCAAAAGTGGACAGCTGTGGCACTGCAGCCCTTTTCTGGGACATCCTTGAAAGATAGCGTAGAGGGCAAATCCTTCCAATGGGCAGAACTTTGAACAGTGCAGATATGTCCTGTTGATTCTATTTCCTGAGAGAATCCTGACTAATATACAGATCCTGAAGAAATTTAGTAATCTGCCCATCTATTTCACTCCTAGGTACCCCATGATCTATTAGCCAATGCCATAACTCTATGCACTCAGACTATTTTGAGTGCTGCTTTGAGTCTGCCTTTCATTGTGGTAGCCACATCCACCTTGTCTTTCGTCATTAACTGATGAATATTGACTTTTATTGACCTGAGATCCAATCATCCCCATAATGTTTAAGGATTCTAATTCCATTAGAGTCTTCCATACAGTAATAACTAGACTACAAAGAAGAGCAACCACAGAGATCTTCAGGGAAAATGGAGCTAGCTGTTACTGGATTTTGTTTAGGTTCTTTGACTATGCTGCAGAAATGAATTTCTAGAGCATGTTGGGTTAGTTAGGCCAGTAATTTATTATGGTAGGGAGGGAAGAGAAATGGGAGAAAATAACAGATCACAGGTCCCTGGTTAGAGAGGAAGGGGCTGAAGAATGATAGAGGGCTGATTTATTATGAATATTTTCGCTGTCCTGATTTTGTGATAATCAGGTATAGTAGTTGGGCAGTTAGATGTAATTATGAGTTCCAAAAATATATATTGGATCATGCTTGTAAACTGGTCTGCTAATCTGGGCATGATTAAGTTATGATTAGGGAGTTGACTGGGCAATGTCAATAGGGCGTTGAGCCCCACCCCTTGGTGGGTGGGGGAATCGAAGATAAAAGACATGGCAAAGGACAGTGTTGGAGCAGTTTTGGTGTTGGTGTTCTGGTGAGGAGAGAAGGCCCTGGGATAGAGACGAGCCATTCGCCTGACAGTTCACAGCTGGCCTTGTGGAGAGAAGCAAAGCCTAGAGAGCCTCATAGTCTACAGCTGACCTTGTGGAGGAAACAGAGGAGCTAAGCCCGGAGAGAAACGGAGCCCTGGGAAGAGAGGAACCCAAGAAGCCTGAACCCTGGCAAATGTCAGCAGCTGTCTTGCTCCAACACGTGGCAATGGACTTTGGTGAGGGAAGAAACTTATGCTTTATGGCCTGGTAACTGTGGACTTCTACCCCAAATAAATACCCTTTATAAAGACCAACCAATTTCTGGTATTTTGTATCAGCATCCCTTTGGCTGACTAATACATCAGGGTAGGCCTAAACATTCGCTATATTAGAAACCATGCATGTGTCCCCAGACCTATTTTTTCTCCCTAGGTCTGGTTTTTAGAATGCTGGTGATAAACTAAGCCTGATTTATCATATGACCATCCTGTATGGGAAAAGATTGTAATTTGGGGTATCTTTGGTCAACCTTAAGAGATATAGCAGGGGGACATATGTGGCTCGGGTGGTTGGGCGTCCATCTCCCATATGGAGGGACCTGGGTTTGACCCCCGGGACCTCCCGGTAAAAATTAAAAAAATATATATATATATATATTTATATATATATATATATATTTATATATATAGAAGGAGCCACCAGGCCCTGCGAGCAGGTGAGCCGTCAGGCCCCACCCACGGATGAGCCACTTGGCCCTGCAAGTGGGCGAGCCGCCAGGCCCTGCAAGTGGGTGAGCCGCCAGTCCCCATGAGCAGGTGAGCCATCAGTTCTTGTCCGCGGGTGAGCCACCAGGCCCTGAGCGCAGGTAAGCTGCCAGGCCCCGTGCGCAGGGGAGCTGTCAGGCCCCATCCGCGGATTAGCCGCTCGGCTCTGCGAGCCGGTAAGCCACCAGACCCCATGTGCAGGTGAGCCATCAGTTCCTGTCCGCGGGTGAGCCACCAGGCCCTGTGAGTGGGTAAGCTGCCAGACCCCGTCTATGGGTGAGCCGCCAGGCCCCGTCTATGGGTGAGCCGCCAGGCCCTGTATGTGGGTGCTCCACCAGGCCCTGTGAGCAGGTGAGCTACCAGGCTCCTTCCGCGGGTGAGCCATCAGGCCCCATGCGTGGGTGAGTCGCCAGGCCCCGCAAGCCATGCAGCAAGATGATGACGTAACAGGAGAGTAACACAAAGGAGAGCCAAGAGGAGACGCACCGCAAAACCAGGAGCTAAGGTGGCACAGGCGGTAGTAGGATGCCTCTCTCCCACATCGGAGGTTCCGAGGATCGAATCCCAGTGAAGACAGGAGGAGAAGGATGAGAAGAGAGGGCAGGAAACAGACACAGAGAATTGCCCAGTGAATGGACACACAAACAGTAAAAATGGGGGGGGGGGGATGGATGGATAAAACTAACTAACTAAATAAATCCTTAGGGGAGGAAGATGTGGACTATAGTTAGTAGTAATACTTTGATGATGCTCTTTCATGATTTGTTAACAAATGTTTCACAACAATGCAGGATGTTTGTGTGTGGGGGTGATGTGTGGGAGCCCTGTATGATGTTATGCATGTTTGTTTTGTAAGTTCACAATGTTTACTGAACACTTATAGTTTAATGTATGTTCATGTATGAATGATATACTTCAATAAATTGTTTTCAAAAAAAGAGGGCTGATTTATAAACTACAATTTCCCATTATAGATTATAAATGCCCAAGTTTTACTTGCGTGTTGATCCGTGCAGAGGGGACACAGGGAGAGCAGGGCACAGAAGCCAAGAGGAATGAGAGAGACTTGACCTTTGCGCTTGCTTTTTAAAGCATTAATTATTCAAACTCTTTGCTAATGGCATGGGAGGAATCCCAGCTGTTTGCTGTTTTGATTGATTACCCCACCCATCAATCCCCCAGGTGGGCCCAATGATAATGTCCCTGGAGAATATCCGAGGCTTCTCCTGGGAATCTCATTCCAGATGGCAGAAATCTCACAAGGGTCTTCCAGCAGCCATCTTGGGTGTATCGATATCCATGTGGACTTCTTGCCAGGTCCCAGATCCATCTCTTGATTCCCTATTTTACTAGCCGGTTTCATAGTCTTACAAATTTATTCCTCACAGTCCTGGTTAAAGGTGTGTCCTCTGGATATTCCTGCGGTGGGTGGGCAGGTCTTAAATGACAAGTCCATTCTAGCATTCCAATCTTTCTTAGCTTTTGAATTCCCTCTTCTACTGTATACCAGGGCAAATTGGGCACCTCAGTCTCAGACATGCTAAGCCACCTTTTAGTCCATGTTTCAGTCAGCCACCCGAACAAATTGTTAGAGCCCTTTCTAACCCCTCGAGCTACAGCGTTGAATCCAGAATTTCTGTTTAGTGGGCCCATATCAATAAATTCAGCCTGATTCAACTTTATATTCCTTCCACCATTATCCCAAACCCTAAGTATCCATTCCCACACATATTTCCCTGATTTCTGTCTATATAAGTTGGAAAACTCATGCAGTTCTTTCAGAGTATAGCATACTTCCTCATGCGTCACACTTTGGATTTCACCACTGGGGGCTTGTTGTGATTTTAGTCTAGTAAGAGGTCTCGAGGAGAAGAGGGGTGAGTGGGGATGAGTAAGGAGAAGGATTAGACATGCCTTGCAAGCTACTAACCTGTTAGAGAAAAACCACACTCATTGGGACATGGAGACCGATGATTGCAGGCAGAAAGATTATTGGGAAGCTCTCTCAATGGAGGGGGTCTTAAGAATAGACTTCAGCCTACCCCTGACAGAGGCAGTCATGAATTTATAAAGTACATCTATAGGTGGGAAAATGCTTAGTCAGTGGGAGGGGGTTGGGGGTTGGGTAAGACCTGACGGCCAATAGGGAACTCTAGAAATGAATTTTATCCCCTTGTTTGGCTAGGGGGTGGTAGGCTAGGGGTAGTGAATTCTAGGGATGCAGGAGGGGTTGGTGATGCCTTGTGGCTCCTTTGTCTATTCTTGTGAGGAAATGAGCTGTATCCTAGCATGTAGGTTTTGGCTTGTTCAACCAATGACGTAGGCTCTGGATGGGGGGCTGCTCTGTGTCATGGGAATGCAAGTCTCTGTTTGTTAACCATTGTAAACCTTGTGATCAGTTAATCATTATAAACCTTGTAAGGGAGAAACCTCTAACATAACCTCAGGGCATTCCTTTGCATTTTCTTCTGGTGAGACAGGATTAATCTCTTCAGGCAGGGATTGGAAGGCAGATTCCTCAGAGCAGACTGGAAGTTGGGCAGTGCGTGCTGGAGTTTGGCTGGTACCTGCCTCGTGGCTGGGAGGAGATCCAGACTCTCTGGCACAGGCTGGAGGCTGGGCAGTGCATGCTGGAGTTTGGCTGGCACCTGCTCAAGGCTGGGAGGAGGTCCAGACTCCCTGTGGCAGGCCAGAAGCCGGGCAGTGCAGGCTTCAGTTTGGCTGGTACCCACCTCAGGGCAGGAAGGAGGTCTGGACTCCCTGGGGCAGGCTGGAGGCTGGATGATACAAGGTTGACAAGGTGTGGTCTCCACAGGGCAGGCCATTGCAGGTTTATCTGGTAAAGTCTCAGCAGAATTGAGGGTTCCAATGTCCCCACCGATATTATCATCATCCCATATGTCTCCATCCCAATCCTCAGGGTTCCACTCTTTTCAAATCAATGCCTTCACTTTACAGATACCCTGCAGGGTTGAGATTTTAGTTTCCTTTGGAACTTTGCTACTCATATAATGAGAGTCTGAGTCTGGTTTTCAGAGATCACAAGCCTATGGTTGCATGAAACAAGATTTTCTTTCAGAGCACAAATAGAAACTTTCGAATCATTCATGGAGCATTTAAGTTGCAAATGTGAAGCCTTTAGCTCATCCCTTTCTTTAGTAACTGTATCCAGAGTACATCATTGTACCTTTTGATTTCATAAAACTCTGTTAAGGTGTTGAAAATTCTCTCACCCAGATCCTTGCCTTTTATAAGCATGGAAATAGGTAAAGCCAGTGATGATATTTTGCATTATCTCCTTTGCCAAGTCATGCCATGGACTGTTAGTGGCCTCTTCATTATTGGAAAGGGAGTCATTAGTACCCTCGAGTCCAATTAGAGTAGAGAGCCAATTGCAAAACTCCAAGAACCACCTCAGACATCCCATGTTTAAGATTCTGTTCTTCAAGAACCACTCCCGGTACCAAGTTGTATTAGTCAGGGTTCTCTCGGGAAACAGAATCAACAGGAGATATCTGTCAATAATATGAGATTTTATAAGAGTCTCTCATGTGACCGTGGTGATGCACAAGTCCAGATTCTGCAGGCAGGTTGAAAACGAGTGGGATGCACAAGTCCAGATTCTGCAGGCAGGTTGCAAACCAGTAGCTCCAATGAAAGTCCAATGAAAGTCCTTTATGAGTTCCTAGGAGATGCTGGCTGTCCAAAGACAAGCTGGAAAATGCTCTCTGAATGCTGAAGTCACTTCCCCTTTTAAGGCACTCAACTAATTGGATAAAACACCACTCACTGCTGACAGCAATCTCCCTGGTTGATCGCAGATGTAAACAGCCATCTAAGCAGTAAACTCACTGATGACTAAAGTCCATAAATATCCTTGTATTTCAATTAGGCCAGTGCTTGCTTGACCAAACAACTGGGCACAATTACCTGGCCGAGTTGACATATTAGCCTAACCATCAGAGATACCAATAGACTGAAAGTGAAAGGCTGGAAAAGATATTCTATGCATGCAGTAACAGCAACAACAAAAAAGTTGGAATAGCTATACTTATATCAGATGAAATAGACTTTAAAAGACACTAGTAATATGAAATCTGAGGAGGAAGTCAGGGAAAAAATGCATTTACAATAACGACTAAAAGAATCAAATATTCAGGAATAAACTTACCCAAAGAAAAAGGTTGGAGGAGTCACAATTCCTGACATTAAAAAGCACTTGTATTAAGAAAACTACAGTACATTGTTAAAAGAAATAAAAAAGACCTCAATAATTGGAAGAACATTCCATACTCATGGATTGGAAGACTAAATATCATTAAGATGTCAATTCTACCCAAATTGATATACAGGTTCAATGCAATCCTGATAAGAATTCCACCATTATTTTTTAAATAAATGGGAAACATGATTATCAAATTTATTTGGAAGGCTAAGCAGTCCTGAATAGCCAGAAACATCTTAAAAAAAAGAAAAAAGCGAAGTTGGAGGACTCTCACTTCTGGACTTTAAATAATACTACCTAGCTACAGTGGTAAAAACAGCATGGTACTGGCATAAAGACAGACACAAAGACCAATGGAACGGAACTGATGGTTCAGAAACAGACCCTCACATCTATGGTCAAGTGATTTTTGACAAGCCTGTTAAACCCACCCAGCTTGGGCAGAACAGTCTATTCAACAAATGGTGCTGAGGGAACTGGATATCCATAGCCAAAAGAAAGGAGGAGGACTCCTATCTCACATCCTATACAGAAATTAACTCAAAATGGATCATGGACCTAAATATAAAAGCAAGAACCATAAAGCTTCTAGAAGAAAATGTTGGAAAACATCTTCAAGATCTGGTGGTAGGTGGTGGATTCTTATAGGAGATAAGAAGAGGACTGAGATGGACTACTGATGCTGAATGTATGTAGAAGTTTTAATTAACTTTACTGTAAAAGTGTGGAAATGTGTAGAGTTGAGGGTAACACATTATAGTGAGTAACAGCTGGTTTATAAATTGGAATGTGGCTGGAAAGAGTACCCTAGGGATTTAAATGTCAATTGAACGAAAGCTAGAGAATAAACTAGGGACTGAATAACACAGTAAACCCAGAGGTGGATGAGAACTGTGGTTGATGATACAGATGCATGAGTGTCCTTGGTGAGCTGGAGAAGATGTACATCGCTATTGCAGGGTGGTGGAAATGTGGAGAAGCATGGGAAAAATACAACTTGAGTGACTTATGGACTGTGCTTAACAGTAATAATGCAATATTCTTACATCTATGCCAAAGATGTACTGTGTTGATAATGGGGGAGTATGGAAAATGTGTGCCAAATGTACGCTGTGGACCTGGTAATAATCAGATGATATTATCTCATAATCTGTAACAAATGTTCCACCACAGTATGGTGTGTTGATGAAGGGGTGTTGTATGGGAATTCTACACATGTACATGGTTGTTTTGCAAGTTCACAACTTCTGTAATAAAAATATATTTTAGAAAATAGTAATAGGGTTGTTTGGGGGGAAACTACACTGAATGTGATATGGACTATAGTGAGTAGTAAGATTTTGATGATATTCTTTCATAATTTGTAACAAATGTCTCACAACAATGCAAGGTGTTGGTGGTGGGTTGATGTATGGGAGCCCTGTATGATGTTATGCTTGTTTGCTTTTTAAGTTCACAACTTTTACTACATACTAATTGTTTATGTATGTTCATGTATGAATGATATAAAAATAATAATAATAGGGTGGGTTGGGGGAAAATACACCAAATGTAAGAAACTTTGGTTAGTAGTAATATTTTGATGATACTCTTTCATCATTTGATAAGAATGTTTCACAACAATGCAAGGTATTGGTGGTAGGGTGAGGTATGAGAGCCCTGTATGATGTTATGCTTGTTTGTTTTGTAAGTTCACAACTTTTACTATACACTTATTTTCTGTGTATGTTTATGTATGAGTGATATACTTAAATAAATTTTTAATGAAAAAAATATATTAGAAGCATACAACAAGAGATTTGAAATGGCAGAAGAAAGGATTGGCAAATTATAGGACCTAACATCTGAAATTGAAAATTCAGAAGAACAGATAAAGAAAAGAATGGAAAAAATTGAGCAGGGGCTCAGGGAGTTGAATGATGGCATGAAGTACACCAACACATGCATCATGGGAGTTCCAGAGAGAGAAGACAAATTAAAAGGGGCATAAAGGATATTTGAGAAAATAATACAGTAAATTTCTCAACTCTGATGAAAGACATGAAAATAGACATCCAAGAAGCACAGCATACTCCAAACAGAATAAATCTGAATAGACCTTCTCTGAGATACATACTTATCAGAATGTCAAATGCAAAAGATAGAATTCTAAAAGCAGTAAGAAAAAAATGAACCATCATTTACTAGGAAGTTTAATAAGAATTAGTGTGGATTTCTCATCAGAAATCATGGAGGCGAGAAGACAGTAGTATGATATATTTAGACCTAACGGATATATACAGAACAGTGTACCCCCCAAACAGCAGGATGTACAGCCTTCTCAAGTGCCCATGGATCATGCTCCGTGATAAGCCACATGTTGGGTCAAAAAAACACGTCTCAATAAATTTAAAATAATTGAAATTATACAAAGCTCTTTCTCTGACCGTAATAGAATGAAGCTGAAAATCAATAACAGGAGAGAACAGGAAAATTCACAACTATGTGGAGGTTAAACGACACACTCTTAACCAGTGAGTCAAGGAAGAAATTGCAAGAGAAATCAGCAACTATCTTAAGATGAATGAAAAGGAGAACACAAAATATCAAAACTTATGGCATGCAGTGAACGCAATGCTAAGATGGAAATTTATAGCCCCAAAAAGCATAAACAGCTATAGTCAAAGACATAACTGCACAGTTGGAGATGCTAGAAAAAGAACAGCAAACTAATCCCAAAGCAAAAGCAGAAGGGAAGAGATAACAAAGATTAGAAAAGAAATAAATGAAATTGTGAATTATAAAACAATAGAGAGGGGAGTGGATGTAGCTCAAGTGGTTGAGTGCCTGCTTCCCACGTACGAGGTCTTGGGTTCCTAAAAAAAGAACATAGAGAGGAAGAAACAAAACCAAAAGTTGGTGCTTTGAGAAGATCAACAAAATTGACACACCCTTAGCTAGACTGACAAAGAATAAAGGAGAGAAGATGCAAATAATTAAAATCAGAAATGAGAAAGGGGACATTACTATTAACCCTGAAGAAATAAAAAGGATAGGAAGAGGATAATATGAAGAGCTATATGCCAACAAATTAGAAAACTTATGCAAAATGGCCAAATTCCTAGAAACACACAAACAACCTACACTGCCTTGAAAAGAAATAAAGGATATAAACAGACCAATTACAAGTAAAGACATTCAATTAGTTATCAAAAACTGCCCAACAAAGAAAATCCCAGGACCAGATGACTTCACAGGTGAATTCTACCAATCATTCCAAGAACTAATTCAAATCCTGTTCAAACTACCTAACTCATTCTACGAAGCCAACATTACTCCAATACCAAAGCCAGATAAAGATACTACAAGAAAAAAACCTTACAGACCAATCTCTCTAATGAATATAGATGCAAAGTCCTCAACAAAATACCTGCAAATCAAATCCAACAGTAAATCAAAACAATTACATACCATGATTAAGTGGGTTTTATCCCAGGCATGTAAGGATGGGTCAACACAAGAAAATCAGTTAATGTAATACACCACATTAAAAAATTGAAGAGAAAAAACCACATGATCATCTCGATTAATGCAGAAAAAGCATTTAACAAAATCCAGCACCCTTTCTTGATAAAAAACACTTTGAAAGATAGGAAGAGAAGCAAACTTCCTCAACATGATAAAGGGCATATATAAAGAACCCACAGCTAACAACGTATTCCCTCTATGATCTGGAAAAAGAAAAGTAGGCCCACTGTCACCATTGTTACTTAACATTGTGCTAGAAGTTCTAGGGAGAGCAGTTAGGCAAAAAAATAAATAAAAGGCATTCAAATTGTAAAGGCATATTCTTATATAAAGTCCTAAGAAATCTATAGCAGAACTACTAGAGATAATAAATGAGTTCAGCAAAGTGGTAGGGCACAAGATTAACAAGCAAAAATCAGTGGTGTTTCTATATACAAGTGTTGAGAAATCTGAGAAGGAAATCAAGAAAAAATCCCATTTACAATAGCAACTAAAAGGATCAAATATATAGGACTATATTTAACCAAATATGTGAAGGACCTTTACACAGAAAAGATCCTTGCTTAAAGAAATCAAAGAAGACCTTAATAAATGGAAGGGCATTCTGTGTTCATGGACTAGAAGACTATCATTAAGATGTCAATTCTACCCAAAGTGATTTATAGATTCAATGAATTCCCAATCAAAATTCCAACAGCCTACTCTGCAGAAATGGAAAAGCCATTTATTAACTTTATTTGGGAGGATAAGGGGCCCTGAAGAGCCAAAAAACATTTTGAAAAAGAAGAAAAAGGTTGGAGGAGTCACAATTCCTGACATTAAAGCATATTACAAAGCTACAGTGGACAAAACAGCATGGTACTGGCATAAAGATAGATATACTGACCAATAGAATCGATGTGAGAATTCCAAAACAGATCTTCACATCTACTGCCATTTGATATTTAATAAGGCTACCAAGTCCTCTTAACTGGGACAGAATAGTCTCTTCAACAAATGGTGCTGGGAAAACTGGATATCCATATCCAAAAGAATGAAAGAGGACTCCTACCTCACACTTCATACAAAATGGATCAAAGACCTAAATATAATTGCTAGAAACATAAAAATTGTAGAACAAAATATATGGAAGCATCTTCAAGATCTTGTGGTAGGCAATTTTTACTTAGACTTTACACCCAAAGCACAAGGAATGAAAAAAAAAAAAAAAAAAAGATAAATGGGACCACCTCAAAATTTAAAACTTCTCCAAAGGACTTATTCAATAAAGTAAAAAGCCAAGCTATGCAATGGGAGAAAAATATTTAGAAACCACATATCTGATAAGAGTTTAATATCCAGAATGTATAAAGAAATCCTACAACTGAACAATAAAAAAGACAAAATAAAAAAACCCATTTAAAAATGGGAAAAAGACTTGGATAGACGTTTTTCCAAAGAGGAAATACAAATGGCTAAAAAATACATGAAAAGATGCTCAACATCACTAGCAATTAGGGAAATGCAAATAAAAACTACAATGAGATGTCATTTCACACCTACTAGAATGACCACTGTTAAAAAATAAGAAAACTACAAGTGTTGGAGAGGATGTAGAAAAAGAGGAACACTCATTTACTGCTGGTGGGAATATGAAATGGTATAGCCGCTGTGGAAGGCAGTTTGGTGGTTTCTCAGGACGCTAAGTATAGAATTACCATATGATCTGGCAATACCTCTACTAGGTATATACTCAGAATAACTGAAAGCAGGGATGTGAACAGACATTTGAACACCGAAGTTCATACCAGCATTATTCACAATTGCCAAAATTTGGAAGCAACCCAAGTGTCCATCAACTGATGAATGGATAAACAAAGGTTGCATACACATACGTTGGAATATTATTCAGCTGTAAGAAGGAATGAAGTCCTGATGTACATGACAACAAGGATGAACCTTAAGGACATTATGTTGAATGATATATGCCAGACACAAAAGGACAAATATGTATGATCTCACTAATATGAACTAAGTATAATAAAGAAATTCATAGTTAGAATCTAGAATATAGGTTACCAGAATATAGAATGGGGGTAGAGAATGAAGAGCTGATGCTTAATTTGTGCAGAATTTCTATTTAGGTTGATTGTAATTTTTGGAAATGGATAGAGGTGAATGCAGCACATTGCTCTGAATATAATTAATAGCACTGAATTATATGTGTGAATGTGGTTGAAAGAGGAAGTTTTGGGTTGTGTATATTACTAGACAGAAATCTACAGGATAAAACATGGGACTGTATACCATAGTTAACCCTGTGGTGGACAATGACTGTGGTGAATATTACAAATGCAAGACTGTTCTTTCATGAACTACAATAAATGTATGTCACTATTACAAGGTGTTAATAGGGTGGTATATAGGAAAAAAAACCTAATGCAAACTATGGACTATAGCTAACGATAATATTTTAATATTCTTTCCATCAAAACACAGGTCCAAAGGTTAATAATAGGGGGTATATGGGAATGTTGTATTTTTTACATGACTTTTATGTAAAACTACAACTTCTATAATTAAAAAAATTAAAATAATTTAAAAAACATTATGCCAAGTAAAAGCAACCAGACACAAAGTACTACATCTGGTATGACTTCATGTGTATAAAATGTAAGTATAAATAAATCTATAGAGTCAGAATTAGATTAGTGGTTATGTAGGGCTGGGAATGGATAGCGGGATTAAGAGGTGACTGCTAAAGAGTATGGTTTTTGTTTTTGGAGTAAAGAAAATTTTCTAAATTGATTGTGGTGATAAATGCCCAACTCTGTGATTATCCTAAAAGTCATTGGTTGTATACCTTGGATGCTGTAGCAGTTTGGCAGTTTGATGAAGTTATGAATTCTAAAAATAGATATTGGATTATGCTTGTAAACTGATCTGTTCATCTGGGTATGATTAAGTTGTAATTAGGGCTTTGATTGGGTCATGTCAGTAGGGCATTGAGCCCCACCCCTTGGTGGGTGGGGGATCAAAGATAAAAGGCATGGCAAGGGACAGAGTTGGAGCAGTTTTGATGTTGGAGTTCTGGTGAGGAAGGAGAGAAGGCCCCGGGATAGAGACAAGATGTTTGCCTGAGAGTCTACAGCTGACCTTGTGGAGGAAACAGAGGAGCTAAACCCAGAGAGAAATGGAGCCCCGGGAAGAGAGGAACCCAAGAAGCCTGAACCCTGGCAAACGTCAGCAGCTGCCTTGCTCCAACACATAGCAACAGACTTTGGTGAGGGAAGAAACTTATGCTTTATGACCCAGTAACTGTAAGCTTCTACCCCAAATAAATACCCTTTATGAAAACCAACCGATTTCTGGTATTTTGCATCAGCACCCCTTTGGCTGACTAATACAGATGGACTGACTGTATGGTATGTGAATATATCTCAATAAAACTTCTTATAAAAAGGATAAAAAACCTCTCAGCAGCACAAAACAAAAAATGCGTATTTAAAACTATCTTCTATAAATACAGACGTTTTCATACATTTTCCCCAGATTCTTCCTGCACACACACTGTGCATTTGTTTAAACTGAATCCATCTTTACATCATGTGTAGTAGGCTCCAAGAACCCTGAAATCCAAGATTTTAAAGGATAGGGTTGAACTACTTGAGATAAACTTGGTGGTGTCCAATTTAGAGAGAGTAGCATGGATAATTGATGCATGATAGTTGAGAAAATTAAAAAATATATTTTCAGATAAACAATTGAATTTATCACCAGCATATCTACACAAAATGAACTTCTAAAAGGTGGGCTTCAGGAAGAGGAAAATGATCTCAATGCAAGAAGGAATGGTGAACAAAGAATTTGTAAATATATAAATGAATCTAAATAAAAACTGCTACTATAAATATTAGTACTTAAATTTTAATTTTAGGGCCTATAAAAGGGGCAGTTTGAAGCTGGGTGGACACCAGGAGATCATGTCCTTAGAGCTAAACCTATGTAAACCTATGGTAGAAGGGAATTTTTTATTAGATCACTTCAGTAGGTAATGACCCAAGGTGGGTTTTAATCCTTTTACTGGAGTCCTTTATAAATGGAGAAATAAATGCCTCAGACACAAAAAATGTGATATATAGAGAGAAACCCCAAGAGGCTGAGAGAGAGGTCCCTCAGGGTGGAGACAAGAATCAGCGGAGCACAGAGGCATGGAAAGAGGCCCCCAAGAGGCTGAAAGAAATGAGGCCTGGAGGAGAAGGTAGAGAAGAGCCATGTGCCTGGTCACCCATAGCTGAGCTCACAGAGAAAGTGTCTTTAGATGACATCACCATGTGCCTGATCCCCCACAGCTGCAACTTGGTGAGACAGCCTCTCTGATGAAGCCTTGATTTGGACATTTTCACAGCCTCAGAACTGTAAACTTTCAACCTAATAAGTTCCATTATAAAAGCCAACCCATTTCTGGCATATTGCTCCCAGCAGCTTTTAGCAAACGAAACAAGGGAACAGGACTAAAATATTGGACCACCATAATATGTAAGTTGTGTGTGGTACCCTTGGAGTTAGTGTTCTAAGGTCCTTGGATCATTTGGGAGGGTGGGGGGATTCAGATATTAACTTTAGTTTTTTATAATTTTGCAGGGTAAGACTTCAAGGATAACTATTAAAACAATAAAAATAGAGTGAATAACCTCCAAAACAATGAATTTAAGAATTTCAACAGTATGACTTTCCAAGTGAATGTTTATTATACTTGGAAGATGTGGATGATTCAGTTCAGGCTGTAGAGAGCATTTTTTCTTCTCTGAATTGTTTTGCTTTGGCACCTCTACATGGACTGCGCCTGTGTGAAAGAGATATGTAAATCCTTAATCATTTGTACATATTTTTCTTTATCATTAAAAAATAAATTATCAAAATTTTTACACAAAACTCTGGTCATTCTTCTCATTATCTAATATCTGAAGCTTTGGCAGGCCTCTTCCTATAACAGAGATCTGGCAACCAGGAGGCCCAATCCATTAGCTGAAGACTGAAGGAAGAAACCTGTCCAGACATCTAGAAAACAATACTCTGAGGCAGTGGATACCTGGATCATGACACTCTCCCATATGCTTCGGCTATACTCATCCATATTACCACTGCTTGCTTTTACTTTGCTCAAGCTCTTTTCTCTGCCAGTAATGCTAAAATTCTAGCCTTTGTACATCCACTAATTGAAATCTTCCTAATCATTCAATATTTACTACTTTGAAACTCTCATAGTGCTTTGAGTTTCCCTCTCTAATTGTCTGTTTCTATGCTTGTTTCCCACAATAGGTAGTGAAATCTTCAAGTGAGAGAACTTTCTTTAATTCTTTAATCTCTGTTGTTCCCACATAACCTAGCAGATTGCTTGGCAGAATAAACCAATAAACATTGAGAGAAAGCTTCTTAGTCAGCATGGACTTGTGGACTCTGACCAGTCCACATACCCCAATCTTGCCGACACCTTCCAGTGAGGATTACAATCAACACTTTAATTTATAATTATCTAGTTTGGATTAATACCAACTTAATTCCAGCTGTACACTGTGGACATCAGCCTCAATGTCTTCCTTAAGATTCCAAATAATCACCTATCTTTTCCTCCCCTGTGATCTGGTAATCTTGTCTATGATGTTTAGCTTACACGGCACTAGTTTAGCCAGCAATATAGCCTAACTCTCTATTATTTGGTGCATTGGTTCACTGTTTCCCATTCTAATCTTTATTATTTCCTTCCTTCTGGTAGCTTTGAGTTTAGTTTGCTCTTCTTTTTCTAGTTCTCAAGGTGGAAAGTTAGGTTACTGATTTGAGATCTTTCTTCTTTCTGAATGCAGGCAATAACAGCTATAAATTTACTTCTAAGCACTACTTGCACAACATCCCATAAAGATTTTTAACATATTTTTATTAGAGAAGTGGTGAACTTACAAAACAATCATGTAAATGTGCAGAATTCCCATACAGCACCCTTCCACCAACACATTACATTGTTGAGGAACATTTGTTACAGATTAGGAGATAACATCATCAGACTATTACCACTAATTATTTTCTGTAGTGTACATTTGGTATATTTTTCCATATCCCCTATTATAAACACAGAACTACTTTGACATTGTACATCCCATAATGTTTTGGTGTGTTTTATTTTAGTTTCATTCATCTAAAATTATTTTGTCTTTTCCCTTGTGATTTCTTCTTTGACCATTGGGTGTGTAGGAGTGTGTTCTTTAATGTCCACATATTTGTGAATTTTCCAAATTTCCTTGTTACTGATTTCTAATTTCATTCTATTGTGGTCAAAGAACACACATTGTATGATTTCTATCCTTTTCACTTCATGGAAGCTTGTTTTATGGCCTGTCCTAGAGAAGTATCCATGTGCACTTGGGAAGACTGTGTACTGTGCTATTGTTGGGTGGAGTGTTCTATAGACGTCTGTTGCTCTAGTTTGTTTATAGTGCTGTTGATCTTCTGTCTAGTTGTTCTATCTCTTACTGAAAGTGGGGTATTGAAGTCTCCAACCATTATTGTTGAATTATTTCTCCCTTCATTTCTGTCAGGTTTTGCTTCATGTATTTTTGGGCTCTGTTATATATATTAGATAGCTCCCTGAAGAATTGACCCTTTTATTATAGAATGCTTACCTTTATCTCTAGTAAAATTTTTGTTTTAAAGTCTATGTCATGGGAAGCGGCTGTGGCTCAATCAGTGGGGCTCCCGTTTACCATATGGGAGGCCCCGGGTTCGGTTCCCAGGGCCTCCTGGTGAAGGCAAGCCCGCCCGCACGGCATGGTTAGCTGACCCAGCGAGCACAAGCAGCAAGGGGGGGATAAATGAATAAATAAATAAAATCTTAAAAAAAAAAAAAAAAAAAAAGTCTATGTCTGATATTAATATAGCCACTCCAGCTCTTTTGTTGCTGCTATTTGTGTTATGTATTTTCACATCCTTTTACTTTCAATCTCTTTGTGTCTTTGAATATAAAGTGTGTGTCTTGTAGATGGTATATATTTGGAACATGGATTTTACCCAGTGTGACAATCTCTGATTTTGAATGGATTAATTCATTCAAATTTAATGTTATTATGGATATGATTATTATTGATATAGTTGGAGTTACACATGACATTTTATTCTTGTTTTCTGTATGTTTTATATATTTTTGTTCCTCTATTTCTCCATTACTTCCTTCTTTTTTGTTAAATAGATATTTTCTAGTATAACATTTTAATTTCCTTGTCTTTTTTTTTTTTTTTTTTTTTAAAGATTTTATTTATTTATTCACCCATCGCCCCCTTGCTGCTTGTGCTCGCTGGGTCAGCCAACCACGCCATGCGGGCGGGCTTGCCTTCACCAGGAGGCCCCGGGAACCGAACCCGGGGCCCCCCATATGGTAAACGGGAGCCCCACTGATTGAGCCACAGCCACCTCCCTCCTTGTCTTTTATTTTACTATATATTTTAAGATATTTTCTTAGCAGTTGCCCTGAGGATTACAATCAACACCTTAATTTATAATAATCTAGTTTGGATTAATACTAACTTAATACCAATTGTACAAAAAAATTTTTCTCCTATATATTCCACCTCCAACTTTGTGCTGTTATTGTCACAAATTACATCTTTATATGTTGTGTGTCTGTGGCAGTTTGATATTATTTATGAATTCCAAAAAGAAATATTGATTATGTTTGCAAACTGGTCTGCTTCTCTGGGAGTGATAACCTTTTGATTGTATTAGATTCAGCTGAGATGCCTTTGATTAAATTATCTTAAGATTAGGGCTTTGATTTGACCACATCATTAGGGCATGCAGGGTTGATTCCCTGACCCCTTGGTGGGCTATATAAAGAGATGATCAATCAAGAAGGCAAGAGAAGTAGATACACAGGGAAGATACACAGAGGATCCTGCAGGCCAGGGAAGAGAGATGAGCCTGATCATTTACAGCTGATCTTGTGAAGAGACAAGAGCAGGTGAGCCCAGAAAGAAATAAGCCCCGTGAAAAGAGAGGAGCCTTATGCCAGTCTACAGCTAAGATTGGAAGAAGCTGGGACCATTGAGCCTAAGAGGAAAGAAAAAGGCTGAACCCACACAAACATCACCCACCATCTTGCATCAACATGTGGAAACAGACTTTGGGTGAGAAAATACCTTTTATGGTACCCTGAGTTGGACTCTTTAGGGCCTGGTAACTGTAAGCTTCTACCCCAAATAAATAGCCTTTATAAAAGCCAACAGATTTCTGGTACTTTGCATCAGCACCCTTTTGGCTGATTAATACAGTGTCCATCAACACAGGTATAAAATTATTGCTTTATGCCATTGTTTTTTGTTTTTTTTTTTTAAGATTTTATTTATTTATTCATTTATCCCCCCCCCTGCCGCCTGTGCTTGCTGGGTCAGCCAACCACGCCGCGCGGGCGGGCCCGCCCTCACCAGGAGGCCCCGGGAACCGAACCCGGGGCCCTCCATATGGCAAACGGGAGCCCCACTGATTGAGCCACAGCCGCTTCCCTATGCCATTGTTTTTTAAATCAGGAAAGAAAACAGTTTAGTGAAGTGTCACAATAAAAGGAAGGAGGGAGAAGCAAGGTCAAGTGAAGTTTTGTTTGTTTGGACTTTTTAAAATAAAATGAATACATGTACATGGGAGATTCAAACGCCACAAGAAGGTAAAAACAATGAAAAGTAAAAGTCTTCTTCTCTTGCCTGCTCCCCTCCACTTCTCAAGAGATAACCACTAATAATATTTTTGTCATAATGTTAAATTTGTTAAACATATTCCTCAAATAGAGATCTTTTAAGATAAGAGCCTTGTTTATGTTTCTAAGTAAAAGCAATAAATCATGAAGAGGTTACTGTTGTTCTAACAAAGGGAATAATTAAGGGTACAAAGTCCCACAGGGAAAGGATGGTAATAAGTGCCTCTGGTTAGGAAGAGAAATGCCTATTTCTCTGATACAAGAGGGAGGAGGAACATACAAATGTAGAAGCAAATATGTGGAACTAGAGATAGGGAAAATGAAGCTTTGATATATCTTCATATTCACAACCTCCACCCCACTTGCTATCAGTAGAAAACTCTGCCCCTCAATTGACCCCATTTCTCCCTTCTTCCAAGCCAGCATTATTTAAATATCTTTCTATATTAGTTGTTTTCATTCCTAACCACCCATTCACACCTCAACCTACTCTTGACTCCTATTTACTCAAACAGCTCTCAACAAGATCAGGGATGACCTCCTCATTGCCAATAACAATGGACACTTCAGTTATGTCCCTTGACCTATCAGCAGCATTTGGCATTGCTGGCCTCTTACTCCTTGTTGAAACTTGTTCCTTGTGGCTTCAATGTCACTTTTCTCTCTGGATTCCCCCATAACTCTCTGGTGGCTCCATCTCAGTCTCCTTTATGTGCCTCTCTTCTTCTACCTGCCTCTTAAAATATTAGTATTCGCTTGAGTTCTGTCTTTGATCAACTTTTCTCATTCTACTTGAGCAATCTCGTCTACTTTTATGGCTTAAACTGCCAATTATATACACATGACTCAAACACCATCTCTAGGCACAGACCTCTCTTCTGAGTTCTAGACCCAGTTACACTGCCTATTGAATAGCTGCACAAAATTGTTTCACAGGCTTCTCAAACTTAATATATATAAACTGAACTCATCTCGTCTCTGAAAATTGGACCTTTCTCTTATATTTCCTTTCTTAGGAAATGGCCCCATTATACATATCAGCTAAAAACTTCTGCATCATCCTTGACTTATTCTTCTGCATCCCTATTGATTCTATTAATTCTACTGCTTAATTCCTAAATCTAACCTGTTCCCTCCTTTCCATCCAAATGACCATTACTTTAGGTTTGTCATTCATCACCTAGATGGACTATTTTAACAATCCCCCAGCTGGTGAACCTGCCTCTACTCGTCTCCATATTCTCCCTACCCTGCCTCTAATTGTAATTCTTTCACCATAAAGCAACTTCCGAGTGATCCTTAAAAATGTTCAATTTGAGCATGTCATTCATTCCAGCTTAAAACCCTTCATGAGCTCCCTCAAGTCTTACAGAATAAACCCAAACTCCTTAAATAAGATATATCAGGTTTTCCACGACCTAGTCCTGGCTCATATCTCACACCTCATCTCTGCTGGTACCATCCCATCCCATCTGTCAAACCATGAGTTCTAGCGATAGTGAATTTATTTCATTCCCCTAAGTGTATCATATTCTGTCTTGCCTCTGGGCCTCGCATATGCTGCTGTCCCTTCTGTCTGAAACATCCTTTCCCCATTCCTTTGACTAGATATCTATTTTTAAATGTTAGCATTCAATTTAGGTATCACTTCTCTGGGAAGGTGTCCCTAAAACCTCCAGGCTGGTTCATCTGCTTTTCCAGCACTGATCACAGCTGTGTTTGTTTAAAGAATGAATGAATAAAAGGATTATTGAATAGGTAACTCAGTTGAGGTTAAATAACACAAGTTGGTAGAGGACCAAGACTGCATAGATTGGTGGCTTTTTTCAATATTGAAAATGTAAGAATTCATTTTTTTCTTCTACAAGAGCCCAAAAGTACAGAAAAGATGTACATGCTGTAAAACTCCATTCTAACACTGGTCCTGTCTCCAGTGACTGCCCATATCTACCAAGACCCTAAGCAACAACAGCACAAATATACCTGATGTCCTGAGGATGGAGTGGAAGGGTCATTAAGCCTGGTCCTATACTCTGGTTGGGTATAAACCATTGGTTGTGGAGCCATTATGGAAGGAGCGCCCATTGGAGTTGGAGCCTATGCATATGAATGGAGAAGAAAACACGAAGTGAGAACTTAATAAATATTTAATCACTTTTCTAATATAATAGTACCAAGAAGACAAGCAGCCCCTTTAGAGTAAATGTAACATTTAATGAAAGTCAACTAAAAAGTAATATTAAATGCAAAATACAAAGAAAAAGAGAAAACTAAATCTGCAAGGGATCTGTTACTGACAAAGTATGAGGGAGGGAAAGACAAAAAATAGTTCCTGAAAAGCAGGGATGATTTCTACGGCTTTCAAAGTAATGCTAAGAAAGGACTCTTAGGAGAAAGAGAACTCCTATATGTTAAAGCCAATAATCTTCATGGGGCAGAAGAGAAGTCCGTAATGTGGACAGGGAACACTTTAAATATATAATGATATGTTTTCATTTCTTAAATTTTTAATTTTTTTATTTTTTAGGTGGTACTGGGGATTGAATCTGGAACCTCGTACATGGGAAGCAGGTGCTCAACCACTGAGCTACACCTGCTCCCCTGTATGCATCTTTGATGAAATGATTTAGTACAAGTATGTGATTTGATATGGCCGTTTAAAGGTTAAATGTGAAGGATGTGTAGAAAAAGAGCGTGGGATGGGCAAGCACACCAGTCAAGGGGATGGGTGATGAAAGACAGGCATTCTTTGCCATTTCTCTAGTTCATATCATTATTCCAGTGATCTGATGAGCTCATATTTTTAAATATATTCAAAAGATGCAAGGAAAGGGTGTGGATGTATTACTTTCCATTTTAAATTTTCTGTATCATTTTTCCTGGTAGTACAAACCATGGGAAGTTTTAACAATATCTCCCACTCTTAATAGCTTAGAGGGGTTTGTCTTACCATTCTATACATTGGCATTTGCTGTGAAGCCGCTGGATATGCCACTGGAGGTGGTACCTTGAAGAAAAGTGTCAGTTAGTACATATTTTCTACTAACATTTAATAAGAAATATTATAAGACACAGAAAAAATTCCTCTATATATTTAATATTGAGAAAAATTCATAGGAAACCATTTATAACCAGGACAATGATCTTTCCTTAAATGTGGAAGATTTAGGTTTAAGAGCTTCCAATTACTGGTATACTGTTTTGGAAACTAGAGCAGAGTTCACAGTAGCTCAAGTTCCCTGGGTATTGGGGATTTTCTTGGTACAACATTCCATACCTAAAAGAAATGTCACCTTATTTAAGAAATATCTATGACTCTTTTTACAGTGCATAAATAAAATAGCATTAATAAACAGAATGAAACAAAAATTTCATTCACAATCTAACCACCTTCAATAAATAAAACTGTCTTCATTTTTCAGTGTTCAGTTATAGTCTTTGGTTATGGCATCTTTCAGATGTGTGAGATAATGTAGAAAATGAATATAATTTGACTTTCATCACAGGAGATGAAAATCAGAGTAATACATTTAGTGCTATAAGCATATTATCAAATTATACCTGGCTCTCAACCCTGATTTAGTCCATTTGCCCATACCAGTCATAACTCTAATTTCTGTCTTAGCCTCTTTGTCCTTTACTAGGTGATATAAGTTGAGAGACAGTGATCTCTGACCTTAAACATACCCAGAATGCTAGCAACTGGTTAAAATGACCTGAATAAAGAGGCAAAAATAAATCTTTAATATCAATCTTTCTGATCCTTCCCAAAGTACTATATTTGGGTTCCTAATTTTGCTATAAAAATTATTTTATTCCTGATATATCATGAGTTAAAATTCATAGCTGCCTCAGGAATAATTTCTATTCTTGCTGCTGGTACCCAGTGCCTATTACCAGGCACTTACCATTTAGTGCAGAATGATTTTCTAACTTTGAAAATCAGGGTTAGAGCCCCAAAGAGAGCCAGGCTTATCTGGTCCAGGTCTAAAGTCTGGTCCATGAACCAGAAGCATCAACATCACCTGGAGCTTGTTATGAATGCCAAATCTCAATCCCCATCCCAGACCTGCTGACCTAGAACCTGCCATTTCAAAAGATCCCCAAGTGAGTAATATGAACATTAAAGCTTGAAAATAAAAACATGGCGATAAAGAATAGAGTTAAGGCTTAAAATGTACAGCTCCTATTTGGAAAGATGGAAAAGTTTTGGTAATGGATGGTGGTGATGGTAGCACACCATTGTGAATGTAATTAGCAGCAGTGAATTAGATATCTGAATGTGGATTGTCTACAGACATACAACACTGAATGCACCCAATCACATCTGAATGTGGAAATGTTAGGTTTTATAAATGGTAATAGAATATAATTTTTTTTTAAAATCCATGGAAATACACTACACAGTGAACCCTAAGTTAAAGCATGGACTATAGTTAATAGTACACTTATAAAAAGACAGTTGAAAAATGTGCTTTCATCAACTGTAACAAATGTACCACATCAATGCAAGGGGTTAATAATAGGGTGGTTTACGGGAATCCTGTATTTTATGCATGATTGCTCTGTAAATCCACAACTTCTCTAATTTAAAAAAAGTGTAATAAGCTTCTAGAAAATTCTATCAAGGGAAACCTTTTTTTTTGCCATTGTATTCATAATATCCCCAGAACATCTTCATTGTTAGGGGAAATGTTTATTCTCCTTGCTTGCTTTCCAATCTCCATATCCCTCCCTGAAGGATAGGGATCTTTTGTTTAACAGTCTGTCTCGTATATTAGTAGGTGAGAGTACTGTGTCACAAAATCTTCTTCGTTGTCATCTTCTTGTTTGTCTTCTTCGTCTTCTTCCTCCTTTCTTCTTTTTCTTTCTCCTTCTCCCTACTCTTATTACTATCAAATGTTTATTGAACATTTACTGGA
This sequence comes from Tolypeutes matacus, assembly GCA_026826555.1. Classification (NCBI taxonomy): domain Eukaryota; kingdom Metazoa; phylum Chordata; class Mammalia; order Cingulata; family Chlamyphoridae; genus Tolypeutes; species Tolypeutes matacus. Next base: position 1,571,845 of record JAKSZT010031534.1, on the reverse strand, counting down.
CTTAGGCAATAGAACATTTTTAATGGATTACCTAATTTCATCCTCAGAACAACCTATAATATAGTTACTATTGTTATCCCTATTTTACAGGTGAGAAAATTGAGGCATGGAGAGGTTATATAAGTTGTTCAAAGCCACACAGATAGTAAGTATGGGAGATCCAAGATGGTAGAGAAGGGAGCAACAGGTTGTACTCCTCTTCCAGAAAGAATAGGAAGACAGGCAGGCTTCAGGACAGGGGAAGCCATAGGTCTGTGGGATAATCAGAGTGGGCAGCCAGCAAGAGGGAGCCCAGCTGGGCACCAGGAGAGTGGCAGGCTATGGGGCGATTGGTGTGGGCAGCTAGCTGGTGAGAGGGAGCCTAGCTGGATGCCGGTGGCCTGAGAGGGAGGTCTGGCATTTTTTTCTTTTCTACTTTTTCTTTATTTTCTGCTCTTCCTTTTCTTCTTTTATTCCTTTGCTCTTTTGCTTTTCTTTTTTCTTTTACCTTTTCCCTCTTTTTTCACTTTTTCTTTAATTTTTCAGTGAAACACAGGCAAATTCTAAAGATTCAGAATAAGTGGAATCAAGTGTCTAAGAAGACCCTTAAAACAAAGCCAAACAAAAATAAAACCCTTGGAAAGAGTGAGAACTGACAAAAAAAAGTAAACCCATTAAGATAAACAGATGCCTAGACAACAGGAAAAAATTACAAGCCATACTAAGAAACTGGAAGGTATGGCCCAATCAAAGGAACAAACTAAAAAGCCAGAGGAGATGCAAAATTTGGAGTAGTTAATCAAAGATGACTACACAAATCTCCTAAATCAATTCAAGGAGATGAAGGAAGAGATAAAGGCTATTAAGAAGACACTGGGCAGGACTTCTGGGAAGATGGCATTGGAGTAGGTAGGCAGTTCTCAACTTTCTCACAAAAACAATGGAGCAAGGATAAAAAACTGTCTGAGAGAGCTGTTTTGGGGATCTGCAGACCAGGAGAGTCTGCAAGAGGAGAGCATCCAGAGATGCAAGGGACAGAGACAAAGAAGCTAAAGTGAAAACCATGAGTTACTAGCCCCCACGGCCAGGAATGACACCCATCCCCCACCTTCAGGGTGACTAGCCTGGATGAAACCCGTGGCTTGCTTCAGCCAACTGAGAGGGGAACAGATGTCTTCTTTCCTGGGAAGAGCAAGAGTGCTGCAGAGGGTGGAGAGTGGTTTCTCTTCAGTGAATTTGGCCAGTAGAGCCCTCACTGAATCTCAGTTCTGGCCAGACCACAATCACAGGCAAGTGTAGTTTGAAAGATATACCTCCAAGGAAAGATTTGCTGATGAGCACAATCTGCTGGATGCCCAGGAAACTGCAAGGAGAAAAACACTTTTGGGAGTCTTTTGTCCTAGCCCACTGGAGTGGAGCTGGGTCCATTAGTGAGTCCCTGGCCCTATTTTGATAATTTAAGCTGGACAACAGTAAAGACTTAGAATTAGTTGAACCAAAAATCAAATAAGAGCAGTGAAACAAAACCACTAGACAAGAGAGAGAAATTGACCAAAGAGTAAATTCACCAATATATTCAGATGCCTAGACATCAGAAAAAAATGACAAGTCATACTAAGACAAAGGAAGAAATGGACACAGCCAAAAGAACAAACCCAAAATCCTGATGAGACACAGGATTTAAGACAACTAATCAATGATCATCACAAAAAACTCCTAAATCAATTCAAGGAGATGAAGAAAAATATAGCTAAAGAGATAAAGGATATTAAGACATGGTGGAGTGGATGTAGCTCAGTGGCTGAGCACCTGCTTTGCATGTAAGATGTCTGTCCCAGGTTCAATCCACAGTACCTCAAAAAAAAAAAAAAGAAGACATGGAGTAAGCATAAAGAACAACTTGAAAGCATGCAAAGAAAAGTAACAGAGGTTATGGAAATGAAAAACACAATGGATGAGATTAAAAATACATTAGAATGAGAATATTCTTGCTGTCCTGATTTTATGAAATCAGGGTAGGCTAAACATTCGCTATATTAGAAACCATGCATGTGTCCCCAGACCTAGTTTTTCTCCCTAGGTCTGGTTTTTAGAATGCTGGTGATAAACTAAGCCTGATTTATTATATGACCATCCTGTATGGGAAAAGACTGTAACTTTGGGTATCTTTGGTCAACCTTAAGACATATAGCAGGGGGACAGATGTGGCTCGAATGGTTGGGCATCCATCTCCCATATGGAGAGGCCTGGGTTCGATCCCTGGGACCTCCCGGTAAAAATTAAAAAAAAGAAAAATATAAAAGGCATGTGGGCCACCAGGCCCCGTGTGTAGGTGCGCCACCAGGCCCCGCGAGCAGGTGAGCCATCAGGTCCCGTCCGCGGATAAGCCATCAGGCCCCACAAGCGAGTGAGCCGCCAGGCCCCGCGAGCCATGCAGCAAGACGATGACGTAACAGGAGAGTGACACAAAGGAAAGCCAAGATGAGAGGCACTGAAAAACCAGGAACTAAGCTGGCACAGGTGGCAGAATGCCTCTCTCCCACATTGGAGATTCCAAGGATCGAATCCCAGTGAAGACAGGGGAAGGATGAAGGAAATGGACACAGAGTTGCCCAGCGAATGGACACAGAAATAGCAAAAAAGGGGGGGTGGGGTGGGGTAAAAATGGATAAAATAAATAAATAAATAAATAAATCCTTAAAAAAATGTGTAAGGGAGGAAGATATGGACTATAGTTGGTAGTAATACTTTGAGGATGTTCTTTCATGATTTGTTAACAAATGTTTCACAACAATGCAGGGTGTTTGTGGGGGGGAGTGATGTGGGGGAGCCCTGTATGATGTTATGCATGTTTGTTTTGTAAGCTCATGATGTTTACTGAACACTAAGTTTATGTATGTTCATGTATGAATGATATACTTCAATAAATTGTTTAAAAAATACATTAGAGGTATATAACAGCAGATTTGAATTGGTGGAGAAGAGAATTAGCTAACTGGAAGACGAGGATCTGAACTTGAAAAGACAGGAGAACAGAACGAGAAAAGAATGGAAAAAATGGAACAGGGTCTCAGGGAATTGAATGACAACGTGAAATGCACAAACATATGTATCATTGGTGTACCAGAAGGAGAAGAGAACAGAAAAGGGACAGAGAGAATATTTGAGGAAACAATGACTGAAAACTTCCTAACCCCTATGAAAGACATAAATATCAAAATCCAAGAAGGACAATGCATCCCAAACAGAATAAATCTGAATAGACCTACTCTGAGACACCTACTATTCTGAATGTCAAATACCAAAGATAAAGAGAGGATTCCGAAAACAGCGAGAGAAAAGCAAAGCATTGCATACAAAGGAACCTCAATAAGATTAAGTGCTGACCTCTCATGGGAAGCCATGTAGACGAAAGTGGTATGATGTATTTAAAGTACTGAAAGAGAAAACTGCCAGCCAAGAATTCTTTATCAGGCAAAACTGTCCTTCAACAATGAGGGTGAGTTTAAAGGCTTCAGAGACAAAGAAAAACTGAAAGTATGTTACCAAAAGACCAGATCTAGAAGAGATAACAAAGGGAGTGATACAGACTGAAAGGAAAAAAAAAAAAAGGTGAGAGATTTGGAGAAAAGAATAGAAATGAAGACTTAATAAGGGTAACTTAAGCGGTAAAAAGTCACACAATAGTAAGATATAACAACAGAAAACAAAAGGATAAGATGGACGAGTTAAGTAATGGCTTTACAGTAATAATATTGAACATTAATGGATTGAATTGCCCAATCAAAAGACTTAGACTGACAGAATGGATAAAAAAAAATAGGAGCCATCTATATGTTGTCTACAGGAAACTCACCTTAGGTGTAAGTACACAACCAAGTTGAAAGTGAAAGGTTGGAAAAAGATACTCCACACAAATAACCAAAAAAATATCTGGAGTAGTGATACACATATCAGAAAAAATAGATTTTAAATGAAAAACTGTTATAAGGGATGAAGAAGGTCGTTATATATTAATAAAAGGGGCAATTCACCAAGAAGAAACAACTATAGTAAATATTTATGCATCTAACCTAAGTGCCCCAAGATACATGAGGCACACACTGGCAAATCTAATGAGGAAAATAATAATGGTTGGAGACTTTAATAAACATTTCTGAGAATTGGACAGAACATCTGGATAGTGGATAAATAAGGGAACAGAGTGCTTGAATAACATGAAAAATAAACTAGACCTAACAGACATTTATGGAGCATTACACCCCAAAGCAGCAGGATATACATTCTTCTCAAGTGGTCATGGATCAGATAGACCATGTGTCAGGTCAAAAGAGAGGTATCAGTAAATTAGAAAAGAATGAAATTATACAAAGCACATTTTCTGGATCATAATGGAATGAAGCTGGAAATCAAAAACAGACAAAGGGAAAATTCACAAATATATGGAGATTAGAAAATACATTCTTAAATAATCAGTGGGGCAAAGAAGAAACTGCAAGAGAAATCAGTAAATCACAAGATGAATGAAAATGAGAACACAACATATCAAAATCTACAAGATACAGCAAAGGCAGTGGTGAGAGGGAAATTAATAGCCTTCAATGCTTACATTAAAAACAAAAGAAGAAAGAGCTAAAATAGGAGACTTAACTGCACACCTAGAGGAACTAGAAAAAGAGCAGCAAACTAATCTCAAAGCAAGCTGAAGGAAAGAAATAATAAAGATGAGAGCAGAAATCAATGAAATTGAGAAAACAAACAGTAGAGGATCAAAAAAACCAAAAGTAGGTTTTGTGAACAGATCAACAAAATAAAAAAATCCTTAGCTGGACTGACAAAGAAAAAAAAAGAAAGAAGATGGAAATGAATAAAACCTGAAATGAGAAGGGTCATTACCTCTGACCCTGCAGAAATAAGAGAGATCAGAAGAGGATACTATGAACAAGTGTATGCAAACAAACTAAACAATGTAAAGGAAATAGACAAATTTCTAGAAACACATGAACAACCTACAGTGACCCTAGAAGAAATAGAAGACCTCAACAAACCAATCTTGAGTAGAGATTGAAACAGTCATCAAAAACCTCCCCAAAATGAAAAGCCCAAGACCAGATGGCTTCACAGGTGAATTCTTCCAATCATTCAAAGACAACTTAATTCCAATCTTGCTCAAGCTCTTCCAAAGAAATTGAACAGTAAAAAATGCTACCAAACTCATTCTATGAAGCCAACATCACCATAATACCAAAACTAGATAAAGATACCATGAATATACACATCCTGGGGTTTTGCCACTAAGCATAGACCACAGTTCACGTCGTAGAACACACTCTCTCACACACAGTTCTGCATGGTATACGCTGATGTAAAATGGCCTATATCCGTCACTACAACATCACTCAGGACAATCCCCAAGTCCTGAAAAAGCCCCTGTATTACAACTGCCCTTCCCCTCCCTGCCCTGAAAGCATCTAGTGGCCACTGGCTTCACCTCACTGTTATAATTTCTTCCATTGCTTGAATCCCAAAATGTCTACAACAGAATACCATTAAGTCCACTCTAGTCCATAGCTCTTCCCCCAAATCTGAGGGGACTGGAATGGTGATTTCCATTCTACCTCCAAGTGAGAGGGGGCTTATATCCAATGGATAAGATGGATGGAATTATCCTGCCTGCAGCTGCAGACTCTCTCCATTTCCTGGGATGGCCGTTGTCCATCATCGTCTCCTCACCAGGTGACTTGGGTGAGTCCATTGAGCTGTAGAGGAGTAGTTGCAGCTCCACCAAGATTCCAGGCACAGCTGACACATGGGCAGGCCAGAAGCTCCAGTCTCTGGAAGTACACCTACAAACTCCAGCATCACATATAGGTTTGAATAGAAGGGACTGATGGACCATGTGCAGGGAGGACTTATTTGAGTCCAACTCTGTCACTCTCAGGAGCACAGATTCCAAAGTAGAGCCCACTGATAAGGCATCAATCTCTGGGGCTATCCCCCCTTATATAGGACCTGGGTGTCTCCAGAGCCCTCAGGAGTCCCTCTGCATGGGATGATATCCACTCTGGTGTTCTATGAGATCCTACTGAGGTGTGCGTAAGTGTTACCTCTGGGATGACCTCCCGACTCTCTTTGAAGTCTCTTAGCCACGTGAACTCATTTGTCTTTACCTTTTCCCCCTTTTATTTAAGGTTTTTTACCAGTCGTGTTTCCAGTTGGCACTTGGTATTAGTCCCTCGTTGCCAGGGAGGCTCATCCCCGGGAGTCATGTCCCATATTGGGGGTGAAGGTAATGCATTCATATGCTGAGTTTGGCTTAGAGAGAAGCCACATTTGAGCAACAAGGAGGCTCTCAGATGGCAACCCTTAGGCACCCCATAACAGTAGGCCAAGTTTCAATTACAAGAGCATGGACTAATTTAGTGGCAAAGTCCCAGGATGTGTATATCAATTGCAGGTGATGTGCCACACTAATGAAAGATGTTTATGTGAGATGTTATAGGAGGTATGGGAGGTGGAGATCATGGGAATCCCTGTAATTTTTGTGTAACATTTATGTAATCTAAGCATCTTTTAAAATATATATGAAAAAAAAATAACATTTATGTAAGCAAATGCACATATATGCATATATATCTATATATCATTTTACAAATATTGGTTGGTACTGTGAAAAATTTTATTTTTACCCACAATAAAAAAAAAAATGAACTGGTGATATATAGAAGTGTACTATGAGGTATTTTATTGATGTTTAACTGGAATTCAAATAATTGATATAAATATAATATTTAAGTGTGCTTTCAATTAATATTAATTAATTCATAATGATTTACAAGGTCATTGGTAATGAATGCACTGCTGGAATATCGAATTTGAAGTTACATACTAAAATAAAGTTGAAACCCCACTTATTTGGGTCTAAAGTGTAACAAAACTATTTTTCATGTTCAAGGTAGTCTTAAGGATATAAAAGTTTGTAATAATATCTTAAAGATATTGTTAAAGTTTACCTGTATTTCATGAAAAATGCAAATTTACAGCAAGCTGATTTCATAATCATATTTTATGGGAATGATTTTTCTGGTATAGAAAAATTATCCTAATTTTATCAATGAGTTGTTTATTTTTGTCTGACAAAAAAACTCCTGGAAAAACCTTTCTGTATCTTTCTCTAGAACAGTAAAGGAAACAAAATTGTAAAAAAAAAAAAAAAGATACCATGAAAAAAGAAAATTACAGACCAAATTCTCTAAAGAATATATATGCAAAAATCCTAAACAAAATACTTGCAAACTGAAATCCAAAATCACATTAAAAGAATTATACACCACGATCAAGTGGGTTTTATCGCAGTTATGCAAGGGTGGTTCAACACAAGAAAATCAATTAGTATAATAAAGCATATTTAAAAATTGAAGAAGAAAAATCACATGAGCCTCTTAATTGATGCAGAAAAGGCATGTGACTGAAAAACAGCATCCTTTCTTGATAAAACACTTCAAAAGATAAGAATAGAAGGACACTTTCTCAACATGGTAAAGTACATATATGAAAAACCCACAGCTAGCATTGTATTCAATGGTGAAAGACTGAAAGCTCTTCTGCTGAGATCAGGAACAAGACAAGGATGCCCACTGTCATCACTGTTATTCAATATTGTGCTAGAAGTTCTAGCTAAAGCAATTTTGGAAAAAAATGAAATAAAAGGCACAAAAAAAGGATAGGAAGAAGTAAAACTTTCACTATTCACTAATTATATGATCCTATATCTAGAAAATCTCAAAAAATCCACAGCAAAGCTACTAGAAATAATAGAGAAGTTCAGCAAAGTAGTGGGATACAAGATTAATACACAAAAATTTGTAGCATTTCTATACACTACTGATGAGCAATATCAGGAGGAAAGTCAGAAAAAGTATTCCATTTATAGTAGCGACTAAAAGAATCATATATTTAGGAATAAACTTAACCAAGGACATAAAGGACCTGTATTCAGAAAATTACAAAACATTGCTTAAAAAAACAAAGAAGACCTAAACAGATTGAAGGACATTCTGTGTTCATGGATTGGAAGACTAAATATCATTAAGATGTTAATTCTACTAAAACTGATGTACAGATTTCACACAATCCCAAGAAAAATTCCAACAGCCTCTTTTACAGAAGTGGAAAAGCCAATTATCAAATTTGTTTGGAAGGGTAAGAGGCCCCTAATAGCCAAAATGTCTTTAAAAAAAAAAAAGAACAAAGTTGGAGCACTCTCATTTCCTGACTGTAAAGCATATTACTTAGGTACAGTGAGAAAAACTGCATGGTACTGGCATAAAGATAGACAGATTGACCAATGGAATCCAATTGAGAACTCAGAAAAAGACCTTCACATCTATGGTCAAGTCATTTTGGACAAGGTTTTGAAGCCCATCGAGCATGGCCAGAACAGTCTATTCAAAAAATGATGCTGGAAGAACTGGATAGCCATATCCAAAAGAAAGAAGGTTCAACATCATTAGCTTTAGGAAAATGCAGGTCAAAACTACAATGAGATACCATTTCACACCTTATAGAAAGGCCATTATTTAAAAACAGAAAACTACAAATGCTAGAAAGTATGTGGAGAAACAGGAACACTCCTTCACTGTTGGTGGGAATGTAGAACAGTGCAGCCTCTGTGGAAGACAGTTGAATATAGAACCTCAAGAAGTTGAATATAGAACTGCTGTATGACCCAGCAATCTCGTTCCTGGGAATATATTCAGAAGAACTGAAGCAAGGATGCAAACTGATTTGCACATTGATGTTCACAGCAGCATTATTCACAATTGCTAATATATGGAATCAGCCCAAGTGTCCATCAACCAGTAAATGGATAAACTGAATGTAGTATATACATACAATGGAATACTATTCCGCTGTAAGAATAAATGAAATCGATATGCATATGACAACATGGATCAACACTGAGGATATTTTGTTGAGTGAAATAAGGCAGATACAAAAGTGAAATACTGTATGTTTCACTAATATCAACTCTTATGAGTAAAGCCATGGAGTTTAAACTCTAGAGTATAGGCTACTAGAAGATAAAATGTGGGTTGAGAATGGGTGATGATTCTTAATGCCCGTAGACTTTTTAATAAGTTTTATTATAATAGCATGGAAATTAATAGAGTTGATGGTATTATAGTGAATACTACTAACATGGCTGATTTATAAATGTGATTGTGGCCAAAAGGAGTAGTTTGTGTGCCTAAATGTCATTGAAAGAAGCTAGAGGATAGTCTAGGGACTGTATAGCATAGTAATTTCACTGGTGGATGAAGATTGTGGTTATTAGTATAGCATAAATATAAGAATGTTTTTCTTTTACAAAGTGTTAAGAATATAGTGATACATGGGAAAATAACAACTAATGTAACTTATGGTTAATAGTTAATAGTAATATTACAATATTTTTTCAGCAATGGCAAAGAAGATATTATATGAATTCTAAGGGACAACAATAGCGGTCTATAAGGGGATATGGGATTTTTCCTTCTGGAGTAATGAAAACATTCTAAAATTAACTGAAGTGATGACAGCACAACTCTGTGATGAAAATGAAAGCCACAGAGTATACACTTTGAATGGACTGTACAAGGCATGAGACTGTATAACACAGGGAATCCTGTGGTAGAAGATAGGCTGTGGTTAACAGAACAAATATGAGAATGTTCTCTCATGAACTATAAAAAATAAATAAACACTAATACAATGTGTTAATAATTGGGTGGGTTGGGGAAAAATACACTAAATGTAAGATATGGGATATAGTTGGTAGTAATATTTTGACAATGCTCTTTCATTGTTTGTAACAAATGTTTCACAGCAATGCAAGGTGTTGGTAGTGGGATGTTGTATGGGAGGCCTGTATGATGATATGCATGTTTGTTCTGTAAGTTCACAACTTAAAAATTTTATTTAAAAAGAAGACAATGGGTGAGCATAGAGAAGAAATTGTAAACATACATTAAAAATAACAGATCTTATGGTAATGAAAGGCAAAATAGAAGAAATGAAATATACACTAGAATCATACAACCACAGATTTGAACAGACAGGAAAGAATTAGCAGATAAGAAGATAGGACATCTGAAATTGCACAGATAGAAGAAAAGATATTTAAAAAATGGGAAAAAAATGAGCAGGGAATCTGGGAATTGAATGACATCACAAAAGGCTCAAACATATGTGTTATGGGTGTCCCAGGGGGAGAAAAGAAGGGGAAAGGGGCAGAGGGAGTGTTTGCAAAATAATGGTCAAAACTTTCTCAACTCTGATGAGAGACATATATGTACATGTCCAGGAAGCACAGAATATTCCAAACAGAGTAAACTCTAACATATCTACCCTGAGACACATAATAATCACATTGTCAAATGCCAAAATTAGAGAATACTGAAAGCACCTAAAGAAGAGGTCCATCATGTATAAATCATGCTTGATAAGATTAAGTGCTGATTTCTCATCTGAAACCATGAAAGTGAGAAGGCAGTGGTATCACATAGTTAAGGTCCTGAAAGAGAGAAACTGCCAGCCAAGAATTCTGGATCCAGGAAAACTGTCCTTCAAAAATGAGAGAGACTTCCAGAAAGATGGTGGATTGGAAAGACACACAACACTCTTCTCTCCTATAATAGCTAGCGGAGAGATAGAAATGGCCTGGAAAAATGTTCTAGGGTTTAGGACACCAGGAAAAGGCTGTACTCCACTCATAAGAGAGAGAGGCAAAGGAAAAGAATCTCAACAGAAAGACAATGAGTAGATGCTGCAGCTGCAGCTGCCAGTGCCCTTCCCCAATGAGCAGACAATTCTGAATTCTCTGGCCTCGGGCTGGTGGCTAGAGACAGAGGGGGCCACAGGTATACACCTCCCCAAGAAATGGAAGAGAGACAGATACAGCCTAAGGCTGATTCAGATTTTGGCCAACAAATTTGGTCTGCTGTGTCCCATGAGCACTCCCAGGTTGATGGGGCCATGCCATTGTTTGCCCTGGGAGCTGGCACAGTACTAAAGAGACCAGACTCTCTCAATCACCCTCCCTACTGACCAGAACTGAGTGTTGAGGATGCAGAGGGGAGTAGAATTATTTCCTAACCAGAAAAAGGGAGGGGGCTGCCGCAAAGGTTGGAGAACAGCCTCTGAGAATTGGGAGGCTCTGAATAGCCTCCAGGCAGGATCCTCTGTCATACTGTTGCTGTCAGTGTGGCAGGGAACACATTAGGACCAGGCTTTGAACTGAGAGGGCTACTGAAGAGCACCATCTGCTGGCCTATGAAGGAAGGGCATGTGAGGAAATTTAAAGTAAATAAGAGAGGCTTTTTCTGGCCTTTATCAACTTCCTCAGAAGCGGGTCTGCAACCCATTACTGGGTCCATGGCCCAGATTTGAGCTACTAACAGGGACAATCCTAAAGACCTAGAACAGGTTGCAACAAGAATCAAAGAACGGCAGTAACATACAGCCTTCTGCCACTAAATCCTTATGACAGAGAGAGAAAATGAGCATCAGAGTAAACTCACCATCATAATCAGATGCCTAAACATTAGCAAAAAATTACAAGTCATACTAACAAAATAGAAGAAATGGCCCAAGAAAAGGAATATATCAAAGCCCCAGGAGAGATACAGGATTTGAGATAACAAATCAACAAGGTACCAAAAAAACTTCCTAAATCAAATCAATGACTTAAAAGACAATTTGGTTAAAGAGATAAAGGACATCAAGAAGACACTGAGCGAGCACAAAGAAAAATTTGAAAAACAGAATAGAAAAATAACAGCTCTTGGGAATGAAAGACACAATAGGTAAGATCAAAGACACATTAGAGGCATACAAAAGCATATGCCAAATGATAGAAGAATGAATAAGTGATAGAGAAGACAGAACAGCTGAAATTGAAGAGAGAGAAAATAATGGAAAAAATTGAGCAGGCGCTCAGGGAGTTGAATGATTACACGAAGCACAAAAATATACAAGTCATGGGAGTTTCAGAAGGAGAAAGGAAAGGAAAAGGGGCAGAAAGTGTATTTGAGTAAATAATGGCTGAGAATGTCCCAAATCTAATGAAAGAAATCAATTTACATGTCTAAGAAGAACAGCATACCTCAATCAGAATAAATCCAAATAGACCTACTCGAAGACACATACTACTCAGAATGTCAAATGTCAAAGATAAGGAGAAAATTCTGAGAGTAGCAAAGGAGAAGCAAACTATCACAAACAAGGGATACCCAATAAGACTTAGTGCAGATTTCTCACCAGAAACCATGGAGGCGAGAAGATAGTTGTATGATATAATTAGGATACTGAAAGAGAAAAACTGCCAGCTGAGAATTCTTTATCAAGCAAAACTGTCCTTCAAATATGAAAGTGAGTTTAAATTATTCATAAATAAACAGAAACTAAGAGAGTTTGTAAAAAAAAAAGAATCTGCCTTTGCAGGAAGTATTAAAGGGAGCCTTACAGCCCCCAAAAAAAGGACAGGAGAGAGAGGCTTGAAGGAGAGTGTAGAAGGCAAAAATAGCAGAAAGGATAATAGAAAGAATAAAAAGACAGATGAAAATAGTACATATGAAAACCAAAGAATAAGATGGTGGAAAGAAATAATGCACTTACAGTAATATCAGTAAATGTGAATGCTTTAAACTCACCAATCAAATTATATAAGCTGAAGAATGGATTAAAAAATATATGAACCATCCATATGTTGCCTACAAGAGACTCACCTTTCAGCCGATACAAACTGGCTGAAAGTAAAAGGATGGAAAAAGATGCTCCATGCAAACAGTAACAAAAAAATAGAAGGGGTAGCTATACTAATATCAGACAAACAGACTTTAAATGCAAAAAGTTATAAGAGATACAGAAGACCATTATATATTAAAAAAAAAAAAAAGGGACAATCCACCAGGAATAAATAATAGTTATACATATCTGTGCACCTAACCTGGGTGCCCCAAAATACATGAGACAAACTCTGGCAAAACTGAAGGGAGAAATTAGACATCTCTACAATAATAGTTGGAGATCTCAACACATAACTCACATCATTACATACAACAACTACACAGAAGATCAACAAAGAAACAGAGAACTTGAACAATATGATAAACAAGCTGGACTTAACAGACATATACAGAACCTTGCACCCAAATTCAGCAGGTTATACATTCTTCTCAACAGCTCATGGATCTTTCTCCATAACATAGCTCTCAATACATTTTAGAAGGCTGAAATTATACCATGCACCTTCGCAAATCATAATGAATTGAAACTGGAAATCAATAATAAATGACAAAGAAGAAAATTCAGAAATGTGCGGAGGCTAAACAACACACTCCTAAATAATCAGTGGGTCAAAGAAAAGATTGTAAGTGAAATCAGTAAATATATGGAGATGAATGAAAACACAACTTAGCAAAATTCTGGGATTCAGCAAAGGCAGTGCTGAGAGGGAAATTTATAGCCCTAAACGCCTATATTAAAAAAGAAGAAAGAGCTAAAATAAAAGATCTAACTGAATAACTGGAGAAACTAGAAAGAGAACAACAAACTAACCTGAAAGCAAACAGAAGGAAAGAAGTAGAAAAGATTAGAGCTGAAATACATGAAATTGAGAACAAAAAAACAAGAGAGAAAATCAACAAAACCAAAAGCTGGTTCTTTGAAAAAATCAATAAAATTGACAAACCCTTAGCTAGACTAACAAAGAAAAAAAGAGAGAAGATGCAAATGAAAAAAAATCAGAAATGAAAGAGGGAGAATTATGACTGACTCCACAGAAATAAAAAGGCTTATAAGAGGATATTATGAGAAACTGTATACCAACAAACTAGATAACCTTGATGAAATGGACAAATTCCTAGAAATGCACAAACAACTTACATTGCCTCTACAAAAAACTCAAGAACTTAACAAACCAATCACATTTAAAGAGACTGAATCAGTCATCAAAAATCTTCCAGGGGGACGGATGTGGCTCAAATGGTTGTGCGTCCGTCTCCCATATGGAGGGACCTGAGTTTGATCCCTGGGACGTCCTGGTAAAAATTAAAAAAAAAAGAAAAATATAGAAAAATCTTCCAACAACTGTATAATGAAACCTCATGCAAAAGAGGAATATGGGTGATATTTCACAAATATGACTATTTTTACAAAATATAAATTCAAATATACTAGAGAGAAGGAAACTGAATAGCAGCTATGTATGGCAGGGGAAGCATAGAGAAATTGAGAGGTAATGAGTTTTTTATTTGTTTTGTTTGTTATTATCACTCTTGGAATAATGAAAATGCTCTAAAAATGATTGACGTGATGAATTCACAAGTATGTGATTATACTGAATACTACTGACTGTACACTTTGGATGGATTTATGTTTTATTTTATGTATCAATAAAATTGATTTGTTAAAAAAAACTCCCAACAAAGGAAAGTCCAGGGCCACATGGCTTCAAAAGTGAATTCTATCAAGCATTTTGAGAAGAATTAACATCAATCCCATTTAAACTCTTTGAAAAATATTGAAGAGGAGGGAAAATTACCGAACACATTTTATGAAGCCAACATCATCCTAATACCAAAGCCAGATAAAGCTACTACAAGAAAATTAAAGACCAATCTCTCTAATGAACATGGATGCAAAAATTCTCAACAAAATACTTGCAAATAGAATCCAACAACATATCAAATGAATTATACACCATGACTACATAGGATTTATTGCTGGTATGCAAAGAGGGTTAAACAAGAAAATCAATTAACGTAATACACTACATTAACAAATAGAAGGCAAAAAATCCATGATCATCTTGATCAATGCAGAAAAGGCATTTGGCAATAAGCTTCCTTTCTTGATAAAACACTTTGAAAGATAGGAATAGAAGGAAACTTCTTCAACATGATAAAGGGCATATATGAAAAAACCCACAACCAACATCGTACTCATTGGAGAAAGGTTGAAAGGTTTCCCTCAAACATCGGGAACAAGATAAGAATGCCCACTCTCACCAGTGTTATTCAATATTGTGCTAGAAGTTCTAGTGAGAGCAATTAGACAAGTAAAAAAAATAAAAGGCATCTAAATAGGAAAAGAGGAAGTAAAACTCTCAGGATTTGTGGATGATATGATCCTATATTTAGAAAATTCTGAAATGTCTAAGACAAACCTACTGGAGCTAATAAAGAAGTTCAGCAAAGTGAAAGGATACAATATCAACACGCAAAAATCAGTAATGTTTCTGGACACTAGTATTGAGGAGGAAATCAGGAAAACAAATTCCATTTACAATAGCAACAAAAAGACTCAAATACCTAAGAATCAATTTAACTAAAGAAATACAGGACCTAAACAAATGGAATGACTTTCTGTGTTCATGGATTGGAAGACTAAATATCATGAAGATGACAATAATACCCAAACTGATTTACAGATTCAATGCAATATCAATCAAAATTCCAATAGCCTACTTTACAGAAATAGAAAAGGCAATTATCAAATTCATTTGGTTGGGAAAGTGGGCCTGAATAGCTAAAAGCATTCTAAAAAAGAAGAGCAATATGGGAGGATTTTCACTGCCTGAGCTTGAAACATATTACAAAGCTACAGTAGTCAAAACAGCATGGTATTGGCATAAAGCTAGACATATTGATCAGTGGAATAGAACTGAGAGTCCAGAAATAAACCCTCACCTCTACAGTCAACTGGTTTTTGACAAACCTACCAAGTCCATGTTAACAGGACAAAACAGTCTCTTAAACAAATTGTGCTGAGAGAACTGGATATCCATAACCAAAAGAACAAAGAGTTTTTTTGAAACTGAATGAATGTATGTTAATGTTACAAGGTTTTTTTTTTTTTTTTTTAGGTACCGGGGCCAGGGATTGAACCTGGGACCTTGTATGTGGGAAGCCAGCGCTCAACCACTGAGCCACATCAGCTCCTGAGTTTTACAAGATGTTAATATTAGGCAAAGAAAAACCCATTATGCTAAGTGAAAGAAACCAGACACAAAGTACTACATATTGTATGATTCCATTTATATAAAATGTAAATATAAATCAGTGTATAAAGATGGAATTAGATTCGTGGTTATGTAGGGCTGGGGAAAGATAAAGTGATTGAGAATTGACTGCTAAGTGGTGTGGAGTGTTTCTTTTTGGAGCAATGAAATTTTTCTAAAATTTTTTTGTGGTGATGAATGCACAACACTGCGATAACACTAAAAACCATTCATTGTACACTTTGGATAGATTGTATGGTATGTGAACGTATCTCAATACAGATGCTTTAAAAATAAAAAAAAAACTGAGGGAGAGATTAAAATATTCACGCACAAAAAAAATTGAGAGAATTCATCAACAAGACTCCTATCTTTCAAGAAATACTAAAGGGAGTTCTATGGGATGAAATGAAAAGACAGGAGAGAGAGGTTTGGAAGATAGTGTAGAAGGGAAGATTAGTAAGGGTAATAAACAGGTCAAAACAGAAACAAAAATAAGATATGACATATAAAAGCCTAAATATAAAATGGTTGATGTAAGTACTGCCTTTATAGTAATATCCTTGAATGTTAATGGATTAAACTTCCCAATTAAAAGAAAGAGATTGGCAGAATGGATTAAAAAAATAAGATCCATCTATATGCTGTCTACAAGAGACTCATCTTAGACCCAAGGAACAAATAGGTTGCAAGTGAAAGGTTGGAAAACGATTTTCCACACAAATGGTAACCAAAAAAGAGCTGGGTTGGCTGTACTAATATTGGGAAAATAAACTTTAAATGCAATGTTGTTGTAAGAGACAAAGAAGGATGCTATATATTAATAAAAAGGGCAATCTACCAGCAAGAAAGAACAATCATAAATATGCACCTAACCAGGGTACCCCAACATACATGAAGCAAACACTGGCAAAACTGAGAGGAGAAATTACCCCTTTATAATCATGGTGGGGGACTTCAATACAACCCTCTCTGCAATAGATAGAACATGTAGAAAAAGGATCAATAAAGAAAGAGAGATATTGAATAGTATGTTAAAGGAGCTAAACCTAACATTCATATACAGAACATTGCAACCAAAAACAGCAGGATATACTTCTTCCTGAGCCCTCAATCATTATCCAGGATAGAACACATGCTAGGTCACAGAACAACTCTCAACAAATTCAGAAAGACTGAAATTATACAAAGCATTTTCTCTGAGCACAACGGAATGAAGCTGGAAATCAATAATGGGTGGAGAATGGGAAAATTCACAAATATGTAGAAGTTAAACAACACACTCTTAAACAATCAAATGGGCCAAGGAGGAACTTATAGGAGAAATCAGTAAATATCTCAAAGTAAATGGAAATGAATACACAACATATCAAAACCTATGGGATGCAGTGAAGGTAGTGCTGAGGGGGGAATTTATAGCTCTAGATGTCTACATTAAAAAAGAAGAAAGAACTAGAATGGAAAAACTAATGGCACATCCGCAGGGATTAGAAAAAGAACAGCAAACTAATCCCAAAGCATGCAGGAAAGAAACAACAAAGATTAGAGCAAAATTAAATGAAATTGAGAATAAAAAAACAATAGATAGAATTAACAGAATCAAAAGGTGATTTTTTTAAAAAGATTAATAAAATTGACCAACCTTTAACTAGACTAACAAAGGAAAAAGGAGATAAGATGCAAATAAAATCAGAAACGAGTGAGGGGGCATCACTACTGACCCCACAGAAATAAAACAGATCATAAGAGGATACTATGAAAACTTGTATGTCAACAAGTTGGACAATTTAGATGAAATGGACAAATTTCTAGAAACATTCAAACAACGTACACTGATGAAAGAAGAAATAGAAGACCTCAACAAAGCAATCACAAGTAATGAGATTGAATCAGTCATTATAAACCTCCCAACAAAGGAAAGCCCATGTTCACATGGCTTCACAGGCGAATTCTACTAAACATTTTGAAAAGAAGTAATACCTATACTACTCAAACTCTTCCAAAAAATTGGAGAAGAGGGAACATTACCTAACTCATTCTATGAAGCAGACATGACCCTAATACCAAGTTACATAAAGATGTTACAAGAAAAGAAAATTACAAACCAACATCTCTAATGAACTTAGATGCAAAAATCCTCACAAAAATACTTGCAAATTGAATCCCACAACACATTGAATGAATTATACACCATGATCAAGTCGGGATTATCGCAGGTATGCAAGGATGGTTCAACATGAGAAAATCAATTAATATAATACACCACATTAACAGATCAAAGGAGAAAAATTACATGATCATCTCTATTGAAGCAG
Organism: Tolypeutes matacus; assembly: GCA_026826555.1. Taxonomy (NCBI): domain Eukaryota; kingdom Metazoa; phylum Chordata; class Mammalia; order Cingulata; family Chlamyphoridae; genus Tolypeutes; species Tolypeutes matacus. The sequence goes on along the minus strand of JAKSZT010031534.1, from coordinate 1,553,509 downwards.
AAAAGGCATTCAACAAAATTCAGCATCCTTTGTTGATAAGATTTTGAAAGACAGGAATAGAAGGAAACTTCCTCAACATGATAAAAGGCATGTATGAAAAACCCACAGCTAATACCATACTCAATGGGGAAATCCTAAAAGCTTTCCCTCTAAGATCAAGAACAAGACTAGGATGCACACTATCACTGCTCTTATTTAACATTGTGTTAGAAGTACTTGCTCAAGCACTTAGGCAAGAAAAAGATATAAAAGGCATCCAAATTGGAAAGGAAGAAGTAAAATTTTCACTATTTGCAGATGACATGATCCAATACATAGAAAGCCCTGAGAAATCTACAACAAAGCTTCTAGAGCTGATAAATGAGTTCAGTAAAGTGCCAGGATATAAGATCAACATGCAAAAACCAGTAGCATTTCTGTAAACCAATAATGTACAATCTGAGGAGGAAATCAAGAAAAAAATTTCATTTATAATAGCAATTAAAAGAATCAAATACCTAGGAATAAACTTAACTAAAGACAAAGGACTTGTATAGAGAATGCTACACAACATTGTTAAAGGAAATCAAAGAAGACCAAATAGGAAGAATATTCCTGTTCATGGATTGAAAGACTAAACATCATTATTAAGATGTCTGTCCTACCCAAATTGATTTATAGATTTAATGCAATCCCAATAAAAGTTACAACAGCATTTTTTCACTGAATTGGAAAAGCGAATTATGGAATTTATTTGGAAGAGCAAAGGCCCCTGAATACCCAAAGACATATTCAAAAAGAAAAATGAAATTGGAGGAATCACACTACCTGACTTTAAAACACACTATAAAGCTACAGTGGTCAAAACTGCATGGTATTTATATATATATATAAATATATTTTAAGAGGTGCTTAGATTAGCAAAAATATTACACAGAACCCCCTGGGATTCCCATGTTGCCCACCTCCCATACCTCCCACCACATCCCACACAAACATCTCCCACAAGTGTGGCCCACCAGCCTCAATGGACTTAAACATCCTGGGGCCTTGCCACCAACCATAGACCACAGTTCACACTGTAGACCACACTCTCTCCCACACAGTTCTGAGTGGTGTGTGCTGATTTAAAATGGCCTACATACGTTGCCACAACGGTACTCAGGACAACCTCCAAATCCCAAAGAAGCCCCTGTATTTCAACTACTCGTCCCCTCCCTGCCCCAAAAGTGTCAACATTTTTGTAAGCAAATGCATATATATGCATATATATTTATATATCATTTTACTAATAGTGGTACGTATTGTGAAAATTTTGATTTTTACCCACAATAAAAAATAAATTAATTAAAAAAAAAAAAAGAAAGAAATGAAAACCGGCAAAAGAAAGAAAAAAAAAATAATAATATATGTCCCATGTGGAAAACAAAAGGAAATCCAAGTTTTTATTGATTAAAAAGTAAAAGTCTCTCTGCTATAAAAAAAAACAAACAAAAAAAACCTGCATGGTATTGGCACAGGGAAAGACATATTGAACAATGGAACAGAACTGAGAGTTCTGATATAGATCCTCGCATATACAGTCAACTGATATTTGACAAGGCCACCAAGCCCACTCAGTTGGGAGAGAATGGCCTCTTCAACAAATGGTGCTTGGAGAAGTAGAATCCATATCCAAAAGAATGAGAGAGGATCACCATCTCACACCCTATACAAAAATTAACTCAAGATGGATCAAAGATCTAAAAATAAGTGCCAAAACCATAAAACTCCTAGAAGATAATGTAGGGAAGCACCTAAGAGATCTTGTAGTAGGAATTGGTTTCACAAACTTTACACCCAAAGCATAAGCAATGAAGGAAAAAATAGATGAATGGGACCTCTGCAAAATTAAAAACTTTTGTGCTTCAAAGGATTTTCTCAAGAATGTGAAAAGGCAGCCTACTCAATGGGAGAAAATATTTGATAACCATCTATCCAATAGGGGCCTAATATCCAGCATATATAAAGAAATCTTATATCTCAAAAAAAAAAAAACAACAAAAATAAACAAAAATAAAAACCCATTTAAAAACTGGGCAAAAGATTTGAATAGACACTTATTCAAAGAAGAAACTCAAATGGCTAAAAAGCATATGAAAAGATGCTCAACATCACTAGGTATTAAGAAAATGAAAATCAAAACAACAACAAGATATCATCTTACACCCATTAGACTGGTGGCCATTAAAAAAAAACAGTACTACAAGTGTTAGAGTGGATGTGCAGGAAAGGTAACAGTTATCCACTGCTGGTGGGAATGAAGAATGGTGCAGCCATTGTGGAGGAGAGTTTGGAGGTTCCTCAGGAAGTTAAGTATAGAACTGCCATATGATCCAACAATCCCACTACTGGGTATATACCTAAAAGAATTGAAAGCAGGGACACGAACAGATCTGTGCACAGCAGTGTTCACAGTGGCATTATTCACTATTGCCAAAAGTTGGAAGCAAGCCAAATGTCCATCAACAGAAGAATGGATAAGCAAACTGTGGTATATACAAACAATGGAATATTACTCAATAGTAAGAAGGAATGCAGTATTAACATATGGGATAACATGGATGAATCTTGAAGACCTTATGTTGAGTGAAGTAAGACAGGCACTGAAGGACAAATATTGCATGACCTCACTGATATGAATTATGCAAATTGAGCAGACTCACTGAGATAGAGTCTGGAAGATAAGTTTACAGGAGACAGAAAGGGAGTAGAGGGTGATGAGCCAATGCCCATATGGGCAAAATCTATGATAAGGTGGTAGGATGTGTTTGGGCAGCTGATGGGCATGACAGTGGTACAGTAATGTCATTGGGTATGGCGGTGCTGGTCTGTGAGGGGAAGTGGGGTGGGGGGGTTGGGTTGGACTATTTATGGAACTAGGGGTAGCGTTGGGGAAAGGAACAGGTGAAGTCTGGGGATTTGCAGGTCTGTGGTTAAAACTACAATGTTGGGGATGTTCTTTTGGGAAGTTGGCAGCGGAAGGTTACTGGTGTAGGGTATTGGGTACGGGGGTGATATATGAGATAGGGTGCCCCTAGGATATGCTTCTATGGAATATGTAAGTGTTCATCTTGTCATAGTGTGTTATCTCAGTGGGTGGAGGTCCACACAAACAAGAAAATACTAAACTCTCATCCTGGGAAGTCCTCCTATGTTCTCAATTAGAGGGACAAGAATCCCTCGAGAACATAGGCAGTGCCTAATTATAGAAAACAGACCAATATGTCAAGCCCTCAATATTATTGCAAGTAACTATGAATCTTATTCTTCAAATATTAAAACTTAGTGTTTACCATAGGTTCTAAGGGGAGTGGGGCGGGGGGAGAATAGAATAGATGGAACATGGGACATTTTTAGAGCATTACAATTCTTCTGCATGACCTTGCAATAATGGATACAGGCCATTTTAAATTTTGTCAAAACCTATAAAATGTACAGTTCAAATTGTAATCCATAATGTAAACCATTGACCATGGTTAGTAGCAATGCTTCAATATTTGTACATCAGCTGTAACAAATGTACCAGACACATGTAAAATGTTATTAATAGAGGAGAAGGGAAAAGGGGGAGGGTGTTGGGTATATGGGAACCCCCTATATTCTCTCTGTGACTTTTCTGTAACCTAAAGCATAAAATGAAAAAAAAAAAAAAGACACTGGGGGAATATATGGAAGAAAATGTCACTGTACATATAAGACAACAGATCTTATAGTGATGGAAGACCCAATGCCTAAAAAAATTTTTATTTCAAATTTTTATTTTTTTGTATTTTATTAGTTATTGTAAAACTATTATTATTTCATTTTCTTATTAATTTTGTTTGGTTATCTTGCTGGCTTCGTTTTCTGAGAGGTTTTTGAATCACAGAACGGTCACAACTGTGGCAGGGAAGGATCACTGGTGTGGGGTGTCAGTGATGGGGGATGTATGGGGAGAGGTGCGCCTGGGGCATGCCACTAAGGCACTTGAACATGTTCAAATGTTCATGGGGCATTGTCTCATTGGGTGGAGACCCACACAATAAATAACCAAAAGAATATTGAATTCCCTTCCTGGGGAGTTCTGCTACATTCTGTAATAGTGCGGCAAGAATCTTCTGAATACAAGGGTAGTGCCTAGTGAAGGAAGACAGACCATTATGCCAGGCCCTTGATGATGATTGTACTCATGAACCTTTTCTTGTGAAATTGAAACTCAGCCAAGTATTATATATTGCCTAAGAGTTACCTCCTGAAAGCCTCCTTGTTGCTCAAATGTGGCCTCTCTGTAAGCCAAACTCAACATATAAGCACATTACCTCCCCCCCCCCCACCCAGCGTGGGACATGACTCCCAGGGATGAGTCTCCCTGGCACCGAGGGATTATTACCAACACCTACTAGCAATGCATCTGAGAAAAGACCTTGACCAAAAGGGGAAAATATGAAACAAAAATGATTTTTTATGGCTAAGAGCTTTCAAAGTGAGTCAGGAGGTCATTCCAGAGGTTACACTTATGCACATCTCAGCAGGATCTCATTGACTGCCACAGTAAACAGTCCCTCAAAAAGTGGGGTCCTTGAGGGCTCCAGAGACATCCAGACACTTATAAGCAGGGCAGATAGCTCAGGAATTCATCACCCTGTCAGTGGGCCCTACTTTGGAATTTATGTTCCCCAGTGTACCAGAGTTAGATTCATTTATAGTTTCCCTATACATTGCTCTTCTGATCCTTTTATTTGAGCCTATAATTATCACTATACTTCTTAAATATAAGTCCCAGAGACTTAAATCTTTGGTCCGTTCATGTACAGTTGAGCCTTGAATCTCAGAACAGTTGCAACACCTACTCTCCAGTTCTTTGGATTCACCCAGGACACTAACAAAAGGATGATGGACAACACCCATCCCAAAAAACAGAGAGTATCTACAACTGCAAGGAAGACAGATCCATTCATCTGCCCCATTGTTATTCTAGCAATGGGAGAACTTTTAGCATTGATATAAAGGCAGTAGCCACTAGAGGTTCTGAGTAGAGGTGTAATATAGAATTGCCTTGCATGACATTGCATTGATGGATACAGGCCATCATATATTTTGTCATAACCTACAAAATTGTGTGGGACAAAGGGTAAACTATAATGTAAACTATATTCCACAGTTAGTAGCCATGCATCAATAGGTGTTCATCAATTGTAACAAAAGTATTACACTAATGAAGGATGCTGTTAATGTGGGAAGGTGTGGGGGAGGAGGGAGTGGGGAATATGGGAATCCCACATTTTTTTTTTTTTTTTTAAACCGGGAGGTCCTGGGTATCGAACCCAGGTCCCTCCATATGGGAGACAGATGCCCAACCATTTGAGCCACATCTGTCCCCGAATCCCACATATTTTTTATGTAACATTTATATAATCAAAACCTTCTTTAAATATAACAAAAATGAATTATCATTTCACACCTACTAGACTGGCTGCTCTTAAAAAAAAAAAAGGAAAATTGCAAGTGTAGGAGAGGATGAGGAGAAAGAGGAACACTCATTCACTGTTGTTAGGAATGTAGAATGGTGCAGCCACTGTGGAGGACAGTTTGTGATTCCTTACAAAGCTAAGTATAGAATTACCATATGATCTGGCAATCCCCCTTCTAGGTATATACCCAGAAATATACCCAGAAGAATTGTAAACAGGCACACAAATAGATATAGTCACACCAGTGTTCATTATTCACAACTGCCAAAAGATGGAAGCAACCCAAGTGTCCATAAACAGATGACTGGATAAGCAAAGTATGGTGTGTGTGTGTGTGTGTGAGTGTGTGTATATATGATGGGCTATTATTCAACTGTAAGAAGGAATGAAGTAATGATGCATTGGACAACATGGATGAGCCTTGAAGAGCATATGTTGAGTGAAATAAAACAGACACAAAAGGTCAAATATTGCATGATCTCACTGATATGAATTAAGGATAGTGAACAGAGTAGAGGTGGAAGATAGGTTACTGGGACAGAGAACAGGAGTAGAGACTGGGGAGCTGATGCTTAAAAGCTGATGACTGAAATTGTCTGGAAATGGATGGAGGTGAAGGTGGTGCAGTGATGTGAGTGTAATTAACAGCCCTGAAGTGTGTGTGTGAACTTGGTTGAAAGGGGAAGGTTTTGGATCATATATGTTGCTAGACGGAAAGTAGGATAAAATGGGGGACTGTATAACACAGTGAATTCCAGGGTGGCCTAGGATTGTGGTTAATAAGACAAATATAAGAAAGTTCTTTTAAGAGCTATAATAAAGGTATGTCACTAGTACGGGGGTTGATAGTCGGGTGGTATATAGGGGAAAAATGCACCTAAACCATACTTCTATGGGATATAAATGTATTCTTGTTGTCATAAGTATGTTTTCTGGACAGATAGAGACCCACACAGTAGCTAACAAAATACTGAACTTCCATCCTGGGGAAGTCTTGCTACTTTCTCAGAAAAGATGGTAAAGATCTCTGGAATATATAAGCCTTGCCTAATAAAAGAATGACTTTGCCCCAAGACAACCAGTGACTGTCAATTTACCTCATCTCCTTTTACATCAGGTTCAGTTCCTTAATGAAATTAACCAATACACCCTCTCTTCCACCTTTTCACTTATAATATTTAATGCCTTTATTTGATGACATGTCTATCTACCCTTACAGCTCCTTGAGTGAAGAGCCTATTTCCTACTTGATTCTGTATCTCTACCATTCAGCACAGTGCCTGGTACCTAATATGTACTCAAATAAATGTGGAGCAAAATAGTGGAAGTGTAGATTCTGTGATTAGAACAGAACTCTAAACCTTACAGAAGTCCTAAATTTTAATTTTCACATTTTAATATAGGGCATAGTTAATTTAATATGTTACCACAAATGTTAGTGCAATACATTAAAAACAATTAAAAAGAAAACAGTTCTTGCTCTACCTACTTCTTTAATGCACATTTTCATGTTATATGTATATATCAAAAATGAAAGTAATAATACAGTACAAATCTTACCATGTGGGGAACAGGAGGGATTGAAATGGGATTCCAGATGGTTGATGTGCAAGTGCAGGTATTCAACTGCCAGTTCATTCCGTTAGTAATTTCTGTCTCTGAAGGCTGAATCCACTTGATGTCAGATCTAAAATGCCAATTTTTGGGAATGACAAATCTACCATTTAAACATCTAGTCAGGTTATAGCCCTTGAGATGCTGTTTATGCTTATGAACAGGTAAGAGATAATGAGTAGGATTCACAAAACAATGCTAAAAAAAAGCCCACTAGCTATTTCCTACATGGCATTAAGTTATTATCATTACCAAATTAAATGTTTCAGCTTAGTTTTGACAGATAATGCCAAATTTAAACTCCTCACTAACAAAGTACAAGAATGCACAGAAACAATTGAGTAGAATGCAAATCTATAAAGTGACTTGATGAATACATTTTGTTCTAAACTATTTTAATAGTTTATACAGAGAAAAACCTAGTAGTCCTCATGGTGGTGGGTAAGGGTGAGGTGGGTAAGGGTGCACAGTCTTGTCAAAAGGGCACTGGGGTACGAGGCAGAAGGCTTGAATTCTCAGCCCCACCAGGCTGTGCATTAACTGTGCAACCTTGATTAAGTAACTTAACTTCATTCCTTATTTGTAAAATGAGGATAAACAATGCTTCACCTATCTGTTTAATAGAATCAGGGTTATTAAAAGAATAAATAATGCTGGAGCACACCCTCTAGGAGCTTTCTGAGCAAAAGTGCATGGTAGGTAAGTTTTTTGTGGTTTAAGGTTTCTAAAAATATCTGTTTCCCTCTTGCATTTGGTTGAGAGTTTGTCTAAGTACAGAATTCTAGACTGGAAATGGTTTTCACTAAGAAATTTTAACAGGTTGACGTACTGAATTCTAGTTTCCAGAGTTCTTGTTTAGACATCTGATGCTACACGTATTTCTGATCCATTGTTTGTGCTTTATTTTCCTCAATTCTTGACACTTTCACCTTCTCTACTGAAACCTCTACAATATTAGGAGGGTCTCGAAGTTCAATTCTGGACCTACCATTATCTTCTTTATTCTCTACCCAGATGAGTTAATCAAATCATGGTGGCTTTAACTACCATGTATATGTTGATGATTCACAACTTTTTATCACCTGCCCTAATATCCAGACTAATATGTCCACCTGTCTCTTGGATGTCTATTGATACATATATCAAATATAGCACATTAAAACAGAACTCTTGATCAATTTATCTACTCAAGCTATTTATCCCCCAATCTTTCTCATCTCAATTTGTGATACTGCCATCCATATAGTAACTCAAGCCAAAAACCTAAGCACCGTCCTTTGATCCCTCTCTTCCCCTTACTTTTAACATCAAGTGCTACCAACACTAACTCCAAAAATATCCCAGATCCATCTACTTTTCATTACACCATCTCCACTGCTACCATCCCAGATAGGGTGTTCCATATGGCAAACTACAAGAGAGAAAAAGCAGTCTATACAGGTAGTAGGATTTTTAAATACATATTCCAAGATTTTATTTGTGAATATTTTATCTAAAATTCTGATAACTATAATGAATAAGTCAGATTGGTCTGCAGTATCTTTTCTTTGTTCTATCTTCATTAGGCTTTGACATTAAAGTTATGTCATTTAATACTGTGAATTGGAGATCTTCCTTTTATTTCTATGGCCTGGAATTGGAATTAGCTATTCTTTAAGAGTTAGATAAAACAACTGTTTTTTTATAGATTTTCAAATATGTTGTTGCCAAACAGTTGCACAGAGAGTTCACTTATAGTTATTTTAATCTCTCCTCCATCTGTGTTTATATCAACTCTCTTATTCCTAATCCTGTATTTTTTGCATTCTCTCTTTACTGCTTAATCAAAGAGTTTATTTTATTGGACTTTACAAAGAAACACCCTTTGGGTTTATTAGGTTTTATTTGAAATTTTATTAATTTAAGCTTTTATATATAAAAACTTGATCTTCCTCATTTCTTTTAGATTATTTTTGTTATTTTCTATTTTCTGAAGATAAAACTAAAATTTTAAAAAAATTATTTCACTTCTTTAACAATAATGACATTTAAGGATTACAGGTTTTTCTTCTGAGTTTAGCTTTCACTCAGCTTTGGTATGAAGTTCTCGTTCTCATCACTTTTAAATAGTTGATTAACTTTCCTTTTGAGATCTTCTTTGGCAAAAGGATTATATATTTTTAAGATTTTCATGATCAAATTTTTTTATTTAGACCTAATTTTATTGGATTATGATGAAAGAATGTAGCCTGTAAAATTCTCTACTTTAAAATTTTGTTAAGATTTTCTCTGTGGTCAAATAAATGATTGATTTTTATAGCTGCCTTATGGATATAAAGAAAATGAATATTCTGTTTGAGGGATGTAAAAGTGCTCTCTTTCTCTGTATGTGTGTGTATTCAGGTTTATTGACTATATTATTCAAATTCCTCTATGTCCTTATTTATGTTTTACCTACTAGACCTGTCCAATAATGAACGAGGTTATTTGAAATCACCCATTAAAACTGTATTTTGCTCAAGTTCTCCATGTATTTCTAATAATTTTTGCTTTATGTATTCATCTTTGTGCATACAGTAGTAAGATTGTTAAATCCTTATAAACAGTGCCTCTCATCATTATATGCTCTCTTCCTTACCCTGTTTAGGGCTTTTAACCTTACATTCCATATTACTGGTTTCCATTTGCCTGTGATTTTTTTGGCTGAAATTTTAAGGATTAACTCACTGATGTATCAAAACATTGAATATCTTATGATGTTCAGGAGTTCCAACTGATAGTTTTATGGTCTTTGCTTAAAAAAATAAACATTTCTCATTTAAAATAGTCTATTACATAAAGTAAGAAAAGAACCAAGAATACAAAGAACTTTGATGAATGCTGATATTTAGACATGTTTAGAAAAATAATAAACCAGAAGGGACATTTAGAGGGGTGGGAGGAGAGCCATGTAATACAGTATAATTTAACCAAGAACTTTACCTAGAAAAGTTGTAATAATATATAACAATTCAATTATTGTTGAGTTGAATTCAACCACTTCAATTATTAAAACAAAATAATCCACATATTATAGAGTTTTGTAACAAGTGATTCCTATATCTAATTTAAAAACAATTATTTTCTAGCTGTTCTTATAAGTCCTTTCCTCTAACATATATTCATTGACTGTTTTCTTCTAAATAATAAAAACTTACTTGTTGACTGGGATTTCTCCAAAGTTAAGATCTGTTTCATAAAAAAACACAAATGTCACATTACTTTTATATAAATATATTTTCTTAAAATGCATGTGAAAATATATTTAAAATGCTTACTTCTTACACAGCTAGCAAGTGAGCCATCTAGATCATTTACTATGACTGTTCCACTTTGCTGTGCAGCTCCAACATGTTTGTGGGCTTGTGAAAGTATTGTTGGTTTTAATATATCATATAGGGAAAATAACCTGAAAATACGAGGCAGAATGAGATGAAATCTTAAACCAAGTTTATATCAAAACAGTAATAACATATATAGATCTTCCTATTACAAACAAGACTCCAAATTATTAGGTAAATGAGAATAAGCAAATGCATATTCAATTATTCATTAAATTTTTATTTTTTATTTTTTACTTTTAAAGAGGCTTTAGATTACATAAATGTTACATAAAAAAATATAGGGGTCAGAAAAAAAAATATATAGGGGATTCCCACATGCTGCAGTCTCTCCCCTTCCCACACTTTCCCACATTAACAATATCTTTCATTAGTGTGGTACATTTGTTACAACAGATGAACACATATTGAAGCACTGTACTAGCCAAGAACTATAGTTTACATTATAGTTTACACTTTGTCCATTAAATTCCATTAAATTTTAATTGAATACTTCTATGTACCAGACAGACACTGTACTAGACACTAAAGATATAGAAATGAACATAAAAATATAAAAACTCCTGCCTTCATGGAGCATACATTCTAAGGGAGACAGAAAACAAATAAGGCAAATAAAATATGTAATATTTTGTGCTATTTACAATTATGGTAAGTGCTAAGGAGAAACAGTCAGGAAAAAGGGAATGATATATTGGTCTCTGTGGGGAAGATTTAATTTTTAGATAGGTGTTGCAGTTGGGCAGTTTGATGTAATTAGGAATTCCAAAAATATAATTGGATCATGCTTGTAAACTTATCTGTTAATCTGGGCATGATTAAGTTATGATTAGGGCGTTGACTGGGCCACGTCAGTAGGGCATTGAGCCCCACCCCTTGGTGGGTGGGGAATCAAATATAAAAGGCATGGCAAGAACAGAGTTGAAGCAGTCTTTTGAGAGGCAGTTTTGATGTTGGAGAAAAGGCCCCAGAAGAAGAGAAATGAGCCGTTTGCCTGATAGTCTGTGGAGCTGACCATGTGGAGGAACCAGAAGAGCTAAGCCTGGAGAGAAACGCAGCCCTAGGAAGAGAGGAACCCAAGAAGCCTGAACCCTGGCAAACGTCGGCAGCTGTTTTGCTCCAACACGTGGCAATGATTTTGGTGAGAAGAAACTTAGGCTTTATGGCCTGGTATCTGTGGACTTCTACCCCAAATAAATACTCTTTATAAAGGCCAACCCATTTTTGGTATTTCACATTAGCACCCCTTTGGCTGACTAATACAGAATTTGGTACTGAGGAGTGGGGAAGTGCTTTTGTAAATACCAAAATGTTGGAATGGTTTTATAAATGGGTAAGGGGTATTTTTTGGAGGAATTGTGAAATGCTTGATGAGATCACTTTGAAGAGACTGTTGATAGTAATATGGATGCTAAAGAGACTTTCTATGATGCCTTAGAAGTAAATGATGAAACTGTTATTGGAAACTGGAGGAAAGGCGATTCACGTTTTAAAGTTGCAGAGAACTTAGCAAGATTAACTCCTGGTGTTATATGGAAGACAGAATTTGAAAATGGTGAACCAGAGCATTTATAACGGAAGAACTTTCGAAGGTAAACTCAGAGAATGTGGTTTGGCTTCTCCTTGCAGCTTATAGCAAAATACTAGATGAGCAAAATATACTAAAGACTGAACTTTTGGGCACAAAGAACACAGAAACTGATTCTGGAGCTTCCAAGTTTCTGGAAATCAAATTCCCAGATGAAAATGCTCTATTTGAAGACTTTACTGAACTTGGAACTCATAACTCAGAATTGAAGATGCAGTTATCTCAGAAAGACTTGTGGAAAGTCTTACTGTCTGATGGCTTGGACCCCTGCTTTCTGCATGCTAAACCAACTAAGTTTTTGAGAGAGCTGTATGAACAAAACCACTGTCAGCCTGGACAAAAGAGAACATAGAAAGGAGAGATTGAAGGAGAATCAGCTTTAAGAAGAAAACCGTGGAAGCAGAGACCTGGACTTAAGACATCTCCTTGGGCCAAGAGAGGAGCCCCACCCATGTGTACAGAGAGGGTGAGTTTGCCCCTGCAGTTGAAGAGGGTGGATGTTCCTACCCGATGTTCTGAAAAAGTTTTGATGCCCCATGGTGCAGAGAGGGTGAGTTTTCCCCAGCAGGTGAAGAGGGTGGATGTCCCCAACCAATGTTCTGGAAGAGTTTTGCCACCCCAGGGTGCAGAAAGGGTGGAGCACATTCCTCAAAGATTAGGGCGGTTAAGGTCAACACCCCATAGGTCTGAGAGGGGTGTACCTGTCCCTCATGGATTAGAGAAGGCCAGGTGGTCAACCCATTGCTCTGAGAGGGTTGAACCTGTATGCCAAAGGTTAGGGGGAATGTTGTTTTCACCTCACTGTACTGGGGGGGGTAAGACTCTAACCCAAAGTTTGGGTAAGGTGTGGCAATCACCCCAACACTCTTGGGTGGTGAGGTCTGGAGCTTGGTCGACACCCAGATGCTTGAAGAGGGCGGAACCAAGAAAAAGGCCATTGGGCATGCCTGTGGAAAGGGTAGATCCCCATGTGGCCCCAAAGAGAAGAAACCATTATCTTAAGAATGACTCTCAGACTTTGAAATCGAATGGAGGATGCCCTGCAGGTTTACTGAACTGTAGAAGATCCATGACTCATGTTTAACATCCCAGTTTCTCCTTATGATATTGAAAATGTTTATCCTTTGTCTTTCTGTGTATTGGAAGCTGTTAAATGGTTTTGTAAGTTTCAGAGGTCTACAGCAGACGGGATTTTGCCTGAAGACAAAGTGTATTTCTTTAAACTGATTATAATATGATTTTGTAGTTGAATTGTTACTGATTTAAGGTTTTTTGAATATTGTAATGTATTTTTGGAATTCAGAGGGTGGGCTGTTGCAGTTGGGCAGTTTGATGTAATTATGAATTCCAAAAATATAATTGGATCATGTTTGTAAACTGATCTGTTAATCTGGGCATGATTAAGTTATGATTAGGGCATTGACTGGGCCACGTCAGTAGGGCGTTGACTGGGCCACGTCAGTAGGGCGTTGAGCCCCACCCCTTGGTGGGTGGGGAATCAAATATAAAAGGCAAGGCAAGAACAGAGTTGAAGCAATCTTTTGAGAGGCAGTTTTGATGTTGGAGAAAAGGCCCCAGAAGAAGAGAAGTGAGCTGTTCACCTGATAGTCTACAGCTGACCATGTGGAGGAACCAGAAGAGCTAAGCCTGGAGAGAAATGCAGCCCTGGGAAGAGAGGAACACAAGAAGCCTGAACCCTGGCAAACGTCGGCAGCTGTCTTGCTCCAACACGTGGCAATGAACTTTGGTGAGAAGAAACTTAGGCTTTATGGCCTGGTATCTGTGGGCTTCTACCCCAAATAAATACCCTTTATAAAGACCAACCCATTTTTGGTATTTCACATTAGCACCCCTTTGGCTGACTAATACAATAGGGAAGGCTCATGAGAAGGTAACTTTTAGTTAAAGACCTGAAGGATATGAGAGTGAACCTTGCGGATCCAGGAGAAGGAACAACATGAGCAAAGGCCCTCAAGAAGGAGTGCACTTCTTTGTTTAAAGAAATTTGAGGGGGCCAATGTGCTGGAGTCAGAGTGAGCAAAGGGGGAAGAGTAACAATAGATGAAGTTAGGCACCATCTGATTTGTATTTTAATGACATCACTCTGACTGCTATGTAGAAGGCAAGGGTGGAAGCAGGGAGGTGGTGAGAAAACTCTGTTAACAGTCCAGGCAAGAGATGATGGTAACTTGGACCAAGGTGGTAGCACTGGAGGTAATGAGAAATGATCAACTTTGGATTTGGTTTGAAGGTAAAGTCAACAGAATCCCTAACAGATTAGATGTGGGTTATAAGAAAAAGAAAAGAGTCAAGGATGACACCAAGGCTTTTTGTATGAGAAACTGAAAGTATGGAGTTACTATTTGCCATTAATTGAGATGGGGAAAACTATAGAAAAAGTAGGTTTGGGTGGAAGATCAGGGGCTTAGTTTTGGATGTACTAAGTTTTGGAAACCTATTAGATGTTCAAGTGAAAGCAATGAATATATGCCTAGATATGCAAGTCTGGAGTTCAGGAGAAGTGGTTGTAGCTACAACTATTAATTTGGGAATCCTCAGCATGTAATTGGTATTTAAAGCAATAAGCCTGGGGGGCGGCTGTGGCTCAATCAGTGGGGCTCCCGTTTGCCATATGGGAGGCCCTGGGTTCGGTTCCCGGGGCCTCCTGGTGAGGGCGGGCCCGCCTGCGCGGCGTGGTTGGCTGACCCAGCAAGCACGGGCAGCAAGGGGGGGATGGATGAATAAATAAATAAAATCTTTAAAAAAATAAAAAATAAAAAATAAAGCAATAAGCCTGGATGAGTTCATCTACAAAATGATTAAGTATGGATAAAGTAGAGAAATGAAGAGGAATCAACAAGAAAAGCATGGAAAGGAGCCAAGAGTTAGATAGGAGGAAAACCAAGGGAATATAGCACCATGGAGAACAAATGAAGAAACTGTATCAAGAGAAGAAGGAGGAATGAACTATGTCCAATGCTGCTAAGGAATCCAGTAAGATGAAGACTGAGAAACAATCATTGGATTTAGCAATGTGAAGGTCACTGGTGACCCTGACAAGAGCTACTTTATAGGCATTGTGGTTACAAACATCTGAGTGGAAGTAGTTTAAGAGAAAATAGGGAAAACATTAACATATTTTTCTGAACATGTCTGTAGCAGTTTGATATTGTTTATGAATTCCAAAAATAGATATTGGATTGTTTGTAAACTGGTCTATTCCTCTGGGCATATTAGATTGTATTAGATTCAGAGGTTTCACTTTTACTTTATTAAATCAAGGTTAGGGCTTTTATTTGACCACTCCATTAGGGTGACTCAGTTTGAGTCCCCGCCTGCAGCTAGCCTACGGCTGTGGGCTATATAAACAGATGCTCAAGCAAAGACAGGGAAGTAAATACACGGAGGAGAACACAGAGAATTTCATTTTTGTATGCTGGAGCCCCGGGGAGAGAGCCGAGCAGTTTGCCTGATAGTTTGCAGCTGAAGAGACCAGAGCCCTGAACAGCTGAGAAAACCCAGAAAGAAATGAGCCCTGGGGAGAGAGACAAGCCTTACTCCAACCTACAGCTGAGATTGGAAGAAGCTGGGACCATGGAGCCTTAGGAGGAAGAGGAAGGCTGAAGTGAACCCTTGCAGACATTGGCAGCCATCTTGCTCTAACACGTGGCAACAGGCTTTGGTGAGGGAAGTAACTTACGCTTTATGGCCTTGTGACTGTAAGCTTCTACCCCAAATAAATACCCTTTATAAAAGCCAACAGATTTCTGGTACTTTGCATCAGCACCCCTTTGGCTGACTAATACCATGTCTGTTCAGAACATGCAGATAAAAAGTCAACAAAGATATAGAGGATTTGAACAACACAATTAACAACCTCAATCTAATTTATATAAATAGAACACTGTACCCAGTAAAGACAGAATACAGTTTTCAATACACATGAAACTTTTATGAAAAAAAAAAGACCAGTTCTGTGCCATGAATCAAAGGACTAAAATCATACAGAAAAGGTTCTCTGACTATAGTGAAAGTAAGCTAGAATTCAATAACAAAAAGATAACTAGAAGATCACCATATGCCTGAAATTAAGAAATGCACTTTTAAATAACACATGAGTCTAAGAAGAAATCATAATGTAAATCAGGAAATATTTGTACCTCTATGATAATGAAAATGCTATGTATTTGTAGAGTTCACTTAAAGTTGTATATAAAGGGAAATTTGTAGTTCTAAATGCCTATATTAGTAAAGAAGAAACACTGAAAATCAATGATCCGTCTCAAGGAATTAGCAATAGCATAACAAAACAAACTCAAAGTAATTAAAAGTAAGGAAATAATAAATAACAGGAGAAATTAATGAAATAGAAAACAAACATGACAGAGAGAATTAACAAAGTCAAAAGTTTGAAAGATTAATAAAAATTAATAAGAAACACTTAGAGCAAGACTGATGAAGAAAAAATGAGAAAAAGCATAAACTGCCAACATCAGAATGATAGGACATCACTACAGGCTCTACAAAAATTGAAAACATGAACTTTATGCCAATAAATTTCAAAATTTAGATAAAATGGACAAAATTCTAGGAAAACGCAATTTACCAAAATGGAGACAAAATGAAATTGAAAACCTGAAGAATTTTATATTTATAAATATATTGAATCCATCATTTAAAAACCTTCCCACAAGAAAAGATTGGGCCTACATGGCTTTATTGGTGAATTCAACCAAACACATAAGGAAGAAATAAAATAATACAATCCTATGCAAACTCTTAAGAAAAGGAAGTAATACTTCCTTCTTTTATGAGACTAGCATAACCTTGATAGCAAAATCAGAAGAAAGTATATTATAATAAATGGAAATTCTAGGTCATGAATATAGATTCAAATAAACTAAAATATCAATAAATCAAACTCAGCATTATATTAAAAGGATGATACATCACAATCAAATTGGGTTTATTCCAGGAATCCATGGTTTGTTTAACAATTGAAAATCAATGAAATTTATTCACTACACTTACAGAATAATGGAGAAAATTTATATGATCATTTCAGTAGATATAGGAAAAGGAGCAATAAAATTCAACATTCATTCACGATAAAAAGAACCTTAGCAAATTAGGAATAGACATGAACTTTCCTGACCTGATAAATAGTATCTACAAAAAACTTACAGCAAACATCATATATAAAAGTTAGATACTGAAAGCTTTCCCTGAATGATCAGGGACAATTATAGCTACTATCACCAACACTATTCAACATTGTATTGGAGGTTCTAGTCAGTACAATAAAGAATTAATAGATAGAAGGATTGGAAAGGAGGAAATAATATTGTTATCAGTTATTAATTACAAACAAAAAGTCCAAAAGAATCTACAGATAAGTTATTAGAATTAATAAGGAAATTTAGTAAGGTCACTGAATACAAGGTCAATATTCAAAAATAAATTTTAACTTAGCATTTACAATAGAATAGAAATATCATATACCTAGGAATAAAACTAACAAAATACATGCAAGATTTGTACAGAGATAATCTAAAAAGCATTAATGAGAGGAATTAAATACTCAGAAGTATGGAAAAATTTAACAAGTTCATTGTTTAGAAAACACCATTTTGTAAATATGTTAATTCTCCTCAAAACTTAGTGGGGAACTGAGGAAGAATCAGCAGAAGAGACTGAAGGAGTGGCCAGAAGACTGAGACTAGACCACCGAATTTGTTATCATAGAAGAATCTGGGAGAAGGCAAAAACCAGATTGGCATGGGGTCAAGAGAGAAAGGATTTTAAAAGAATGAATAGAGATAACTCTTGAGTTTGGCTGTAAGGGAAGGAGAGAAATGGAGCAATAAGTTGAGAGAGAAGTGAGGTCAAGAAAGCATTTGTTTTGTCTTTCAGAGGGGAGAAATAACCACAAGTTTGTATTCTGATGGAAATGATTCACGGAGGTCTGTTTGATGTTTTTTTGTTTTTTAAAAAAAAAAAAAAAAAAATTCATCTCAACTGGGGTGTAATAAGGAAATCTTCAAGTGTAAAATATAGTGTATTTTATTATTTTTATTCTGCATCATCTGAAAAGCTTAGCTAATAGTATGTTTATTTTCCCTCAGCATATATGTCTTAAACCTTTGTATAAGCTTTTCCTTCTTCCTGAAACTTTTCCCATCCTGCTTCTCTACCTGCCCCCAAGGCTTTCTGTATCACAGTGCCCTTTTTATTGTTCATTATTTAGTGATCATTATTATCACTATCTGAAGGTCTCTATTGATTATCTGTCTCCCTGGCTTTCACTGCTCTATCTCCAGTAACAAGACTGTGCCAGAGGCTGTCAATAAATAAAAAAATATTTGTTGAATGAAGAAATGAAATATAGTAACACACAGAAATATATGAAATATATATTCAAAACTTTTTTCAGCAATATTACTGAACATAATGACCTATATGCAAATGTCAATAGTTAACATTTACAATGTAAATATCAACGACAATGAATTTTCACTGCTTTTAAATAAAATAACATTATTTTTATGATTAATTTTCAACATTTCAGAATATTTACACCCAATAAATCTATTTTCAATGATTATTAGAGAGTTAAAATATAATTTTTCAAAAAGCCATTCTTATGTATATTTCTAATACAGAAAATATTATGTAATGTATTAATCAAGTTTCAAAATATATTTGACTTTCATAAAATGATATTAATTCAACTGACTCTCCAAATAAATATTAAGTGTCTACTGTGTTCCTATTCTAGAAGCTGGAAATAAAAGGATCAGTAACCCAGATATTCTCTGCCTCTTAGTGCTTATGAAAGGAGAAGCACAGGATGCTATGTGAATATATCAAGGAAATTTAACTTCATCTAGGTGGCCAAGAAACACTCTTCTGTGCTAGTTAAGCTGTGACTTGAAGGATAACATAGGTACTGTTAGACTATGGAGACTGGGGCTGGGGAAGAGAGGGGAAGAGCGTTACAGATTGGAGAATTTGAAAGATCCCGGGGGATGTTCCAAGTAAGTGAAACAACTCCAGTATGCCAGAGTTGGCAAGAGTGAAACAAAATGAGGCTTTGGGCTTTATCCTCAGACCACATAAAGTTACTGAAAGGTTTTTTTTTTTTAAGATTTTATTTATTTATTCATTCATCACCCCCCTTGCTGCCTGTGCTCACCGGGCCAGCCAACCACGCCGTGCGGGCGGGCCTGCCCCCACCAGGAGGCCCCGGGAACCGAACCCAGGGCCTCCCATACGGTAAACGGAGCCCCACTGATTGAGCCACAGCCGCCTCCCCTGAAAGGTTTTGAACAAGGGAATTTCATGATTATATTTGAGCTTCAAAAAAATTACTCTTGCTGCAATATGGATAAAGGATTATAGATGGACAAGAATGGGTGCAAGGGGACCAGTTGTGGGACAAGTAGTAGAGGAGTGTGGGGATAAACATAAGGGAAAGAAGAGATAACTGGAGATGGATAAATCTTCAGTAAGAAAGAAGAGCAGAAGTACCAGAACAATAATAACAGTGCTTATTTTGGACCAGATTCTCTTCTAAGCACCCTATGCATATTAACTCATTTAAACCTTATGAAGATAAGGAAGCTGAGGCACACAGAAGTTAAGTGATCTGCCCAAAGTCACACAGTCCATGAGTTGTAGAGTGAAATTTGAACCCAAGCACTCTGGCTCCATGGTCAGCATTTTAAAATCAGTGATTTAAGAGTAAAAGTGGTTTTAACAGGCCACAAGATTTTCAACTGAATTGGTTCAAGCGACTGGGGGTAGGCAACCTGAGTTAAGTGCTTGGGTGGCACATAGAGCGATCACCAGGAGTCAGTCTTAGTGGTAATCAAGCCTTTTTAATAGGGTAGCATCCCTAATCACCCTATACTCTACTTGAGAGTCACATTCAAATCAGATGGGCTCCACAGCTTGCGCTTTTAACCAGTACATTTAACTGTCTCGTAATATCTGTTCTAAGCACTAATGATTCCCAAACCACAGGGATTCAGAACAGTGACAGTAGTTATTTTTTTGGAAATGAAGCAAATATACAGTTTTTGCTATGCATCTGATTTTACTTAAAGGACTTATGTTTGTCATAGTTTTGGTCAAACTCACCCATTGAGAACGCAGAAGGTATGTCCATTGAAAAAATGTGTACAAAAGAAAAAGAAAAAATTATTTAAAATAAATACAGTTAAGTCTTTAAGTTAAATTAAAAACAAATTTAAATTAAAATGCTTATAAATCCTATGATAATATAGCTCATTATTACATGGATTTATGTATAGATCACAGAATCAAGTAACATCATCGAGCCCATTACAAAAACAGAATATAGTCAAAATGAGCAGTCATGTGCTGGTAAATGTTTACTAGCTAAGCTCTCTAGGAAAAAAAAAACAACAAAGGACTGCTTTGTGGTGCTTGCCCATTTCTGTTAGTGTAAATACTCCCACCATAGCCAATTTCAAGCTACCAATGTAGCTAGCTCATAAAATTCCTGAAAATTGAATAATTGGCTCTTGTAAGCTGGTATTAGTTCCAGCATACCACTGAGCTATGTGGTAAACTAACCTTAAGGGATTACAAAGGACTTCCACCTTAAGCATTATAAGTAGGTATGTAAGTACATATGTACGGATATATGTATTTCTTTGTAAAATCTCTATTTAATAGGTAATAATTTGCGGGTACAAAATTCAAAAGTTACAAAATGGTATGTGATGAAAACTCTCCCAAGCATCCCTGTCCATGAACCACCAAGTTCTTGGCAGCAGACCGTTTTACTAATTTCTTATATATCCTTCCAAAAGTATTCTATAAGAAATGATTTTTTTCTTTTCTCTGTTTTTAAAAACAAGGATGGTAGAATCCCATGCTTTGTTCTACACATTGTTCTTTTTTATCTTTAATGATACATCTTGGAGATTGTTTCATTTCAGTACATAAAAACCACCCCCTTATTGAAAGTCACTTTGCTTTCACAATGTTGCAATTGATATCCTTATTCATACATCATTTCACAACTGTGAATAGATATGTTGGATAAATTCCTAGAAAAGAAAGTGCTGGGTCAAAGACTCTGCTTCAGGAAGTAGCAGCAGATAGTTAAGCAGTGGAAGAATTCTATCCTCAATTACTACTGACATAAATATGTAATAGAATCATATTACCTGAAAAGCAAGCTCTGCTTGCTGAAGCTTTCACAACTGGAGTATTTGGGATGGAGGGAATCAATGCATGCTGGAGACTTAGGAGATAACAAGAAAGATGAGGCACACTAGAGAATAAATAGAATCACATATATCCTGCACACCTGAAGCTGTATTCCTTAATTCATCCATCCATCTAACCATCC
Source organism: Tolypeutes matacus (assembly GCA_026826555.1). Classification (NCBI taxonomy): domain Eukaryota; kingdom Metazoa; phylum Chordata; class Mammalia; order Cingulata; family Chlamyphoridae; genus Tolypeutes; species Tolypeutes matacus. The sequence goes on along the minus strand of JAKSZT010031534.1, from coordinate 1,532,092 downwards.
ATCTATACAACTACATACCTATTTGTGATATAGAGATAATTAAGAAATGGCAAATGGACTTGCTGTCTAATAGAGGTTGATAATACAATTCAATTACAATCAACATAACACAAAGTAGAATGAATGAACAATACATAAACCTTGTAGAAATTTTGAACAATACAGAAAATTACAAAAAGAAAATTGAAAGCACCCATTTCTCCACTCAGAAATACCTAATGTGAGGTATATCCATTATTCAATTTGTATGTATATGCATATACAGAGTACATGTATGTGTGTACATGTATGTGCATGCGTATATACATATCTACATTGAATGTTATGCACACTGTTTTGTGAATGAACAGTCTGCCATGCCATTAAATAATCTACAACAGTTATTCTCAACCAGGGGAGACCCTAGGGGAGGAAATGAAATTCCTCAAAAGAGGGAGATATTCCCATTCCTACCTCTGACTTTGAGAATCACTGAATATAATAAAGAATGTTCTTTGGGAAGTATAGCATTCTTATGAAGAGTATGAAATTCCACAAAAGGTTGAAAAACTATGTTCCATATCATCATTTCAAATAGCTGAATAGTATTCCATCATATGAAATCCCATAATTTATTTGGTCAATCTCATATTGTTGAACATTTGGGATGAGAGAAAGTATTTAGAGGGAAATAAAATTAACTTACAATAAGACATTTATTGCTTACCTGTAAGGAGGTAAAAAGTCATTTTTCTCTTCCAAAGAAGCTAAATGCTGTTTTAGTGCTTCAAGTAAACTGTGGGGTGCCTAAAAATAAAGTTATAATGAATTTTCTGATGAAATAGTTATTATAAATTTTATGATACTTACTGATATAACTATTTTCTGACAGTTCTTAGTAAATTAATCCCCTAAATTATAAATGAGATTTTGAAAAAAATTAAGACATTTCTATAGCAAATGCTGACAGTTTGACCATTAAAGCCAAATAATTGCTACATGTAAATTCATTATTAACAGTAGCATCTTGGTATCAAATCACATTTTCAAGACTGACATACAGTTTAAAGATGACAAAAAAAACCTCTTAAAATAATCAAAGGAATGCTAAAATAACTATCCCCTGAAGAGAAGACATTGGGCTTGAAATCGTCCATTATTTGTGATTCCTTCAAGGGTCACCAGATCACTAGATATATTTAAGTAAAACATTAAGCCTAGTGGAGAAGAGTGGAGGAGAAGGAAACAGAAATAGAGAAAAAAAGGGGGGCAGAGAATTTCATTCATATTAGCAAATAAAAGCAGTATCACACAATGAAGACAAATCCAGGTGCCCTCTATCATAGAGTAACGGAAAATGGAAGTGAATTCCTTAATATTTTTACCTTAATATTTATAACCAGAAACACTACAAAATGCCACGGTCTAGAAAAGGCAGTGATTTAAGTTCGACCTCTCACATAAAGCTGGCTTATTTACTATAATTGACTACAGGGATGAATATTTAATTTTTTAAGCTAAAAAGCAAATGGTGTAATGTTATATGCTTTGGTCATACGTTATATGCTCATAAATGTCCAAATGTAACAAGAGATCCTTATGGAGAATACAGCTCTGAATCCTCCAGGGTCAAGTCACAAAAGGTATGAGATGTTCATGTGGGGTAGAGAAGGAAATGATTGTTGAGGGAATACACTCAGAGGGATGACTGCTATGACTTGAAAAAAAGGGAATAGTCATGATTCTGAAACTTGTTTGACTTCAAAAATTAAGCATGAGGTTTAAATTGAATAGGTTCAAAAAGTCAAACAACATCTAAGCTAACTTGAGGGATATAATAGGAATCACAAAGTCCTAGGAATTCCAACCACAACATCCCTGGTAAGGCTATATTATGAATACTTACAGAGATTAACTGATGACCTCTGGAAGCCATCCAGTACATTGCTAGATTGCTGTTATATCAAAGGAAAATCTATCTCTCTGTTCTGCCAAATTAGAGCAAAACAGAAAACATCCATTTCCTCTTCTAAAAATATTTCTTGCCAATATTCTCCAATGTTTTGCTTTTTTGTCCTTACTTAACACGACTCCAATCCTGGATTAATCCAACTGACTTTGTTTCCTCACTAAGGCCCATGAGGGCACCTGGGGAAAATTAGACAAGTGTGGAGAATGGTGGCACTACAAACTCTGGTAAAAAAAAATCTACAACAGGCTTGTCATGGTGCCCAGCAAACTTTTCACACTTAGGTGTACATTTTCCTTTTGCAGTCTCCAACACAGCTATTTAAAACCTCAACTTGTCTCAGATCTTTGATTATCTGAGGTAATCAAGTGATCACTACTGATTATCAGTGAGAAGAAAAGGAGCCATGAGATAGGACAACCCCACCCTCCACTTTCAAGCCGTAAGCATTCTGATAAGGCGTTTCCTTTTAGGAACACCAGATAATTATCCTTTCCCATAAGAAGTTTTGCTTTTCTTTATAAAGGCTTTAGTGGGAATGCTGAGGTAGAGAAGGAAGATACAGTCTAAAAACGGTGAAAGTGGCTAAATTGGTACATTGGTAGCCTACAGTGATATTGACTTTTTTAAAACTTAGAAAGCAGACAATACTTCAAGTGTGCTTGAAAAGTTGTAAAATCAAAGCAAGCACAAAAGTTATCAGTATTTCAAGAAGGTTTGTTGGAAAGATTTCTTTTTTGTCTGTTTTGCTTTCACACAATTCACTGACAGCTAAACATCTGTGGAGACACTGCTATGCTCTCTCCCCTGTCACATAACCCTGTATTCCACTCCATTCCAGGATTTCTAGGACACCGGAGAAAGCACTTCCCAGGAGCAGTTTCACACACAGAAGGCCTTGACAAATTACTTTCTGTACTGGCTAAGGCCCAGGGAGCAGTATACTGACAAGGAAACTTTCAGTAAGAAGAGCTGATTTATGGTGGAATGAATGGAGATTTTTGTGGAAGTTTACCAAGACGCCTGCCTTTTGCCACCTTTCCCACAGCCATGTACTTCATTTCTGACCCAGGGGTCCTGGGGACCAGAGCTGAGGTAAGGAGGAGAGAGGGTGAATCAACGGGAAAGGCAGCCCTGGAGTCTGAGGCCAAGAGGCCAAATGCGAGTCAGTTAAAGCTCACCTGTGCCCGTGACAGCTGAGCTGTGGTTCTCAGGAAGGGCCTTCCCTTCACACCCTACCACCTCCCTCAGGGAAGTGGGGTCAATGTGGAGAGGTCTGTATACAGGTATCTTTTTGTATTTATCTGTACATGAAGGAATGTTTGTGCTATGTATACTTGAGATGGCAAATTTCTCTTCTTCAAAGATTTATTAGAAGTCATCAGACAGAACTCCTTCTCTGCCACCAAACCTAACAATGTATTGGCATCTGCAACCTCGCCTCCTCCTTTCCTCCTCTGTACTCCTATCTGAGGTCACTGATTCCATTTGTTTTCTGAGTTCAATGTCTGCTCATTCTCTACGGACCTCACTCAATCTATTATCCCCTCTTTTCCCCTACATCTTTATGGGCTTCTTCCTGTACACATCATCGTCACCTGATCCAGGCACTGCTCTCTGTTCCATATGTGTTATCTCAGATAATCCTTCATTCCTCAAGTCCCAACCTAGACAGGTGTGCCATGCCAGAGTCAGGGCCCTGGTTGGGAAAGACATATGGGATGAGGACAGCTGGGGGGATGGTCCTGAAAGTCCTGAATCTCCAGATTCCCTGGAAACCTCAGAGCCTGAAGAAGTGCCCCTCCTCCCTTGTTGGAGATGATACAAAGGCTTCTAACCAACACATTATGTGCCCCCTTAGGCTTCTAGGCCTATAACTAGGGTTAAGTCACAGCATAGCCCACCCAGGGAAAGGCCTCTGATGACATCATGATAAATGGATCAGAGGAGCAGGAAGTGGCCAGTACACTGGAGACCTAGCAAATTTACATGTGCTCCAGAGGTTGCAAGATAAACCCTAAAAAGATTCAGGAGCCTTCCACATTGGTAAAAATTTTAGGGTTCAGTGTTCAGGGGCATACCAGGACATCCCATTCAAAACAGAGGACAAAGTATTCATCTTGTACTTCCCACCATGAGAAAGGAAATGTGATACCTGGTAAGCCTCTTTGGGTTCTGGAGGCAACATATTTCCACACTGGGGAATACTGCTCTGGTCCCTATCCCAGATAACATTAAAGCCTGCCACCTTAGATTGGCAGGAAAGGGATCTGTAGCAAGTTCAGACTGGCACAACAGCAGGGTCAAAGAGCACAAGCAGGCTGTATGAGCAAGTTGTCAGACCCCCATCTCAACAGGACAAAGCCTCTTTTATAAGACCAACAGTCACAAATCTGTTCAGAACATACCAGTCTCTCTCTCTCTATATATATATATATGTGCTACTCATGGGGAATTGAAAATATATGTAAGTATATGACAAAGGATGGAGTTTCAGATGATGATTAATATAAACGGAAAAATATAAAGACAAAAAAGTCATTTAAGTTCATAAGGAGAGGTATACTCACCTGAGTAAGATATGGAATGTCACTCTGATCAATGCCAACTTGCTGAATTCATACAAAAAGGGGGTGGGGAGAAAGTAAATATTACTGCAGGGAAGGCAACAAAGAAAAGTAACTGTGAGGCCAATGTGTACATGAAAGAGAAAATACTGCCAAGACCAGGAATGCCTTCCTGGGCTGGTACCTATCTAGATCAGGAAAAAACATGTCAGGCTAAAGTATGCCTTGTACATTTAAGCACAAAACTTATATTTCTCCTAAGAACAAGATTCTAAAAGAAAAGACATGCCAGATATTGAGTGTTGATGTTTTGGAAAGAGCTAAGCTGCATTTGGGATATCATACAAATGCGTTCTAATTTCTCAAGTTGTCAGAAGTCAGCCATTGTTTATATTGTTCTCCTGAATGTGACATGTCTTTTTTTCTCTCTTTCTGCCTCATCTTTGGTTTTCAGCGGTTTGGGTGTTGCTTTCCTAGGTGTGGTTCTCTTTGTATTTACTCAGCTTAAGTTCCTCCGAGTGTCAGAAGAGAAAGTGCCCCCACACAGAGAATGAGGGCAAACGAGGGGTTCTCTTGTGTTTCCTTCTTACAGTGATCACAGACTTACTCTACCTATTGTCCAATGCCTGAAATGATGTATCTCAAATATATTTTGGTACAGTCCGAATTATTTCTACTGAGAGGGTAAGCTTGGTACCAGTTGTCCTCATGGCTGCAAGCAGAAGTTCCTATAAGATTAGTTTTGAACACAAGTGCATTGTATAGTACTTTTGAAGTAACTCATTTTAGTTTTTAGTTTTACTATTTACACAGTATTTAAAACTACTACCAATATCAGCATGTTTGTGTGGTGGTGGTGGGGGTAGAGGTTTATCTACACCCGACACTACACTAATGCAGAAAAGGAGAAGAAAAGCTTGGGATAGAAATGGGTTTATGTACCTCTGCAACTTTCAGGAATTGTGCCAGTTTGGTCATTCGTCCTAGGAACTTGATGTAAATATCCAAACTTTCTTTGCATTGATTCTTCCTCATGTCAAAAAACTTGTCTGAAAATTAGAAAGTCACAATACTGTAATTATTTATATACCATGAATGAAGCAATATATCAGCAATTTTAAAGTTTCACTCCATTCTGAGTATTCTATTTTAAGCTGATTCTAGAAATGATTTTCATTTGTTTGAAACAATTATAGTTTAACCCAGTTATTTTCTGTCTTAACAAGAAATAACACTGCTCAGTCTCTATAATCAACAGATTTTTATGCATACCAAACACTAGTGTTAGGAATATATATGGAATTTAATAGCATAAATAGATAGTTTAGATTTAATTTCTACAACTTCTAGTCTATAGTCTTTTTTTTTTTTTAATTAACGTCAAGCTCTGAAGCTCTTTGAGGGAAGAGGGGGAAGAGGTTGTGTTTCCTACTCGTTTATATCCCCACAAATGTACCAGGTACTTCTTCGGTATAAAAAAAAAGATTTCAAATTCACTATCAATAAAGTTTGGAGAACCTGTTACATGAAATGGGTCATTCATTAGAACCAAATGATGACAGAAATTTCCTGAAAAGGTTAAGAAATATATGCTTTATATAACTAATAAAATTGCTTATGTTATAGTCAATGCCTTCAGAGAAAAGTCAGAACTATACTCTGACCTTGGAGGAAGTGGGCCTTAATGTTTAATGTATAAATATGGCAATGTCCTAGAAATATCTGTTTGTACCTATAAAACCAATGAAAAATTTCGAGGCTGAAAAAGCAATATACAAGCAATACAGTCCCAACCATCTGCCCCACAGGATCTAAGCCCCCTCTCAATTAGAAGAAGAGTGGGCATCACCATCCCCAAATCCTCAAGATTGGGGAATGAACAATGGACTAAAGTAGACTTACTATTATTCTACTATAGACTTATTATTATTCTAGCAATGGAGGAACTCTTATCATTGATGTAGAGGCAGTGGCCACTAGAGGTTCTGGGGAATGGAAGAGGGAAGAATGGGTATAATTTGGGGGCATTTTTGGGACTTTGGAGTTGTCCTGCATGACAGTGCAGTGACAGATACAGGCTATTGTATATTTTGTCATAATTTACAAAATTGTGTGGGACAGAGTGTAAACTATAATGTAAACTGCAGTCCATGGTCGGTAGCAATGCTTCAATATGTGTTCATCGATTGTAACAATGTACCACACTAATGAAGGATGTTAATATGGGAAAGTGTGGGAGGGGGAGGGAGTGGGACATATGGGAATCCCTTATATTTTTTATGTAGCATTTATGTAATCTGAAGCTTCTTTAAAAATAAAAAAAAATTAATAAAAAAGCAATATAATGTCTCATTATTTACAAATATACATGGCCCCGCAAGTCTCTTCTAATTTGAATCTAAAACAAATGTGAGACTAAATGTAAAGATAAAAGATCATATAAATTGCTTCTGCCATTTATTTTTTAAAAGAAATGTTTATTCTTTGGCTTACCTAGCAGATTAAGGATCCCCTCATTATAGGCTGCAAAGAGCCGAAGAGAATCCTTAAAGAGAAGCATAAAAGCAGCATGTATTATGCCATTAGTTAGCTCATCAGGATTTGCCTGAAAATTAAATGAAAGAGTAATCAATTACTACCACAGCTTAGAAAAATTCTTTCTCCCACCTATCATCAAACTATACAATTTACCAATATTTTAAAAGGGTTTATAAAGCTCTTACATTAAAATTAAGAAGAGCATCAAACTGGGTCTGGATGACTGGAAGTGTGTTTAGCAGCTCTTTTGTATTCAAGGTCCTCATCATGCCATCCATCCTATTAAAGATAAAAGAACTTCATATTCATCAATATTTAGGAACTCAAGAAACACCACGACATCAGCATCTTGAAACAGAGGAGGACTTTTGACAAAGTACATATCAAACCACGTGTGTAGTTGAGTATCTTCTGCTTACAAACTAGTGATATTTACTGACCCTCTCTTGGTCTTGGTAATGTCAGATGCGATCAGTCTATATGCGAGTGACTTCTCATTCAAGTACCTGCTATATCGTCTGATGAAGGTTGACATGGTATAACCTAAAAATGAGATATTTTTATTATTTCCAGTTTAACCAAGATTAACTCTACATCACATGTCAACAAATGCAAATGCTTATCACTCCACATTAACCCATATATATCAACATCTTTGAAGTGTAGCAGCTAGAATGGCCTTTATTAATCATCTAGTCCAATACTCCCCAAGCTCTCTGTTAAAGATTATTTTCTATTTCCTCAAGGCCTTGCTATCACCCCATGATGGTAGTGTTGTTGATGGTGACATGCCTGAACAGAGGATATACTTGAACTTTATCAGCTCTCTTTCACCTTTCTACAGAAACTATTGGAAATTCTTAGCATTCTCTTTAAACTCTTTATCCCATTGCTGCCATCCGCTCCCTACCTCCCCACCACTCAGCAAGTGACCTTACCTCCTACTCCCTAGAGAAAATGGTAGAAAATCAACTCCCTACTACTTAACCTCCAAATGTACCTTGATTCATTGATTCATTAATTCATTCACAAATATTTATTGAGCTAAGTGTTGGAGGTTCAGCAGTGAATGAAACAGGTATAAATCCCTGCCCTCTTGGAGCTTACATTCGAACAGATTGACAGAAAATTAAGCAAAAAAGGGGGGAGTAGAAATGCAGAGAAGTTGAAAGTGGAAAGAATAAAACCCAGGCAAAGAAGGGACATAGGATATGCCCCAATTTTCGATAGCCTGTACAAGGAAGGCCTCATTGAGTAAAGACCTGGAGCTGAGGTAAGGACCAGTGAATGGCTGGGGAACAGAATTCTAGGAAGAGGGGACAGCAAGTGCCAAGGCACTTAGGCAGGGACATTCCTGGCAGATTTGAAGAACAGTAAGGAGTCCAGAGTGGCGAGAGCAAAGTGAGCACGTCCTCAAGCTGGTGGTTAGATGCCTCTCTTCCTCTGTGCTACCAAAGCACCCACTACATATCTCATCATGGTTATTATAATACCATATTCAGATTGTCTGCTTCTTTATCTGTATCCTCAACTAGACACAGACTTGTCTCATTAACTGCTCTGTCTCTAGCATATTGCACCTTCTGTTATTTGCTATATCAAAGAATTTAGGGATTATTTGCCATCATAAAATGTACATCACACCACATCCTTCATAATGTAGAACCAATTTTTAAACTAGGTATGTTTTTCGGAACTTTTCCCTCCTTACCACATAGAAATATTTCCATCAAAGAATCATCTTACCTTCTATGACACTTTTATCCAGGAAGTTGTGTAAAGTGAACAAAGAGTTTCTAGATGCAAGATGTTGGATAAAACGCTGTTAAACAAATGTGTCAAATTCTAAAATTATTTTCTGTACACAAATAGAGTTCACTAATGATTTTGTCATTATGGAATGCATATTTAGCATATTTCTATCACACCACTTCTGTCTATTCCAGGAGCATTTATTAAGTTGAGCATCATCATATCCTGGGGTACCCAGTATAAGAATTGGTGGTGCTGTCTACTCTCCCCAAATAAACAAGAGGATAAACATTAAAGCCTATCTGAATATATACTCTTTTCCCCCAAGACTTTTGATTTAAATTATGGAAAAATGCAAACAAAAATGACACACCTGTGTACCCCATATCCAGAAACGACAAATGCTAACTTTTATATTTGCTTCGTCTATTTTCTTTTCTTTTTTTTTTTTTTGGAATTATATCTTTTTTTTTTTTAAATTAGAGAAGTTGTAGGTTTACAGAAAAATCATACAGCAAATACAGAGTTACCATATACCCTCTATTATTAACCTTGATTAATGTGGTACATTTATTACAATTGAGAAATAAGTATTATTTTCATTGTACTATTTACTAAAGTCCATGGTTTACATTAGGGTTCCCTGTTTGTGTTGTACAGTCTTATGGGTTTTTTTTGAAAAAATATTTTATTCTAGTAATATATATACAACCTAAAATTTTTCCATTTAAACACATTCAAATGTGTGAATCAGTGCTGTTAATTATGTTCCCAAGGTTGTGCTACCATCACCACCATCCAGGTTTAGTATAACCTATTAGATGACATTTTATAATTTTTTTTTTGAGGTATTGGGACCCGAACCTGGGACCTCGTATGTGGGAAGCCAGCACTCAACCACTGAGCCACATTGACTTCCCTGAGTTTTTTTTTTTGTTTGTTTGTTTTGCTTGTTGTTCATTTTTGTTTTTTTCCAGGAGGCACCGGGAACTGAACCCAGGAGCTCCCATGTGGGAGGCAGGAGCTCAACTTCTTGAGCCACATCCACTCCCCCAGATGACATTTTATTTTTATTTTCTTTAAAGATTTATTTTGTATTTATTCCCCACCCCCCACCCCCATTGTTTTGCACTCGCTTCTGCTCTCTGTGTCCATTCGCTGTGTGTTCTGTGTCTGCTTGTCTTCTCTTGGCAGCATTGGGACCCGATCCTGGGACCTTCCAGAGTGAGAAAGAGGTGCTCAATCTCTTGCACCACCTCAGCTCCTTGGCTTGTTGCGTCTCTAATTGTCTCTCCTCTGTGTCTCTTTTTGTTGTGTCATCTTGCTGCACCAGCTCTCCGCTCGGGCCAGCACTCAGTGCGGGCCAGCACTCCTGCAGGAGCTAGCTCTCCTGCGTGGGCCAGCTCTCCGCTCAGGCCAGTACTTCATGCAAGCCAGCTTGCCTTTCACCAGGAGGCCCTGGGAATCCAACCCTGGACCTCCTATATGGTAGACGGGAGCCCAATCACTTGAGCCACATCTGTTTCCCAAGTCTATTTTAAAATAAGAGGAAGTAATGCATTACAGATAGTGCCCTTTGCCCCATCCTCAAGTTCCATTTCCTTCTGTTCCTATTCATCAGTAACCAGTATCATAATTTAAAAATATCTTTCCAGTCCATTTTCTTTATAATTGCACATATATTTGTTCCATGGGAAACTAATAAGTGTGTAATTGAAAAAAGTTACATAAATGGTATTGTTCACTAAATGCCATTTTGCAACTTTTTTATTAGCACTGCTTTTGAGATCTTGACACTATGGAGAGGATAAACTGCAGCAGCTATTAACTGACATCATCCACCAGGAATGCAAGTTCTCATTTCCTCAATGTATTGCCAACTCTTGATACTGCCAGATATTTGAAATTTTGCTCTTATGAGCATGTTCTCAGATGGTTATCAGCCATTATGGTTTCTTTTTCTGTGAATTCTCTGTTTACTTATACTGCTCATTATTCCATTATATTATCTTTTTCTTACATATTATATATTTAAATATTAGCTTTTTGTCTGTAATATATATGTTACAAATATCTTCTTCCAACTTTTATGGTATCTTCCCAACCTGAATGTCATAAGGATAGTCTTCTACATTTTCCTTAAACGATTTAAAATTTTAGTTTTTGACATTTAGATATTTCATCTATGTGAAATGTATTTTTGTGTGTGGGGTAAAATAAGGATTTCATTCTATTTTTTCCATAGGGATGCAATTTGTGCCAACACACTATTTTAAATTCCATACTTTACTCATATATTTTACTACCACCAAACTCCCATATAAGTATTGTTTTATTTCTAAGCTTTATATTATGTTCCATTCATGTTTATGTTCTATTTTACCAATACCATACTGTAAAATTACTGTTGATTCATAATACGTTTCAAAATCTAGCCAATTCCTAATCTCTAATTTTTAATGCTAAACTTACTGAGAAAAAATGTTTTTGAATTTAAAATAGAATAAGTTATTTAATGTTATATAGCACTTTAGCTGTTCTGTAAAATAGAAGAGTGTGTATGTGGGAAAGGTAGACAAGCAATGATGTTATATACTTGGGTGTCAGGTTTCCCCTGGGAAAGTAAAACAGTTATGCAGAAATACATTTTTTAGGGCTTTTTTTTTTGTTCTATATAACCTAAAGAATTGAGGGAATTATCCACTCTATTACATACATTCTATTATCCAGTGGCTACTTTAATAGGGGCTAATATGATATACCTTAAAGAATACTGATTGTAAAGATGTATTAATTAATAAAAGCAGAAAAAAATGTTTTCTAATATATACTGCTATTTACTTTTCCTACTTGTCACTAATTAAAGTAAAAGGGAGTTAAGCCCTTGAAAAATCAAGAATACTATTAGTGGGGGGAAAGGTAAAGACAAATGAGTTCCTGTGGCTCAGAGACTTCAAAGAGAGTCGGGTGGTCATCCCAGAGGTAACGCTTACACACACCTCAGTAGGAGCTCATAGAACACCAAAGTGGATATCACCCCACACAGAGGGGCTCCTGAGGGCTCTGGAGACACCCAGGTCCTATATAAGGGGGGATAGCCCCAGAGATTGATGCCTTATCAGTGGGCTCTACTTTGGAATCTGTGCTCCTGAGAGTGACAGAGTTGGACTCAAATAAGTCCTCCCTGCACATGGTCCATCAGTCCCTTCTATTCAAACCTATATGTGGTGCTGGAGTTTTTAGGTGTACTTCCAGAGACTGGAGCCTCTGGCCTACCTATGTGCCAGCTGTGCCTGGAATCTTGGTGGAGCTGCAACTCCTACTCTGCAGCTCAATGGACTCAACCAAGTCACCTGGTGAGATGATGATGGACAACGGTCATCCCAGGGAATGGAGGGAGCCTGCAGCTGCAGGCAGGATAATCCCATCCACCATATCCATGGGATATAAGACCCCTCTCACTTGGAGGTGGAGTGGACATCACCATCCCAGTCCCCTCAGGATTGGGGGAAGAACTATGGACTAGAGTGGACTTGATGGTATTCTCTTGTTCACATATGGTGATTCTAGCAATGCAAGAAATTATAACAATGAGGTGGAGCCAGTGGCCACTTGACACTTTTGGGGTAGGGAGGGGATGAGCAGTTGTAATACAGGTGCTTTTTCAGGACTTGGGAATTCTCCTGAGTAACATCACAGTGACAGATATATGGCATTTTACATCAGCATATAACATGCAGAACTGAGTGGGAGAGAGCGGTGTCTACAATGTGAACTCTGGTCCATGCTTAGTGGCAAAGCCCCAGGATGTGTACATCCATTGCAGGTGATGAGCCACATTAAAGAAAGATGTTTATGTGGGAGGGTGTGGGAGGTGTGGGAGGTGGGGAACATGGGAATCCCCGTAATTTTTGTGTAACACTTATGTAATATAAAAGAATACTACTCAGAAGGAAATAAAAGGAAATAACTACTGTATGAATATACACCATGCTCACCTCATTTCCGTGCACCATGAGGTGATGCACAGTAACCAGGGCTTTGAACACCACTACCCAGCTGCTGCTTCCAGTTTGCTCAGAAAGAACATCAGCCAGATGTTCTACGCTCATATTCGTTTCATTTATGTACTGTATTAGATCTAAATTAGAGACAGTGAAGAGCATTAAAATAGACAGAAATAATCTCCAAAACCAACATCGGCAACTTTAATTTAAATAGAGATATAACCAAATCTCAGAGAAATGACAAAGAGAATAGTCCAAAATGTTTTCTTTATTACACTTATTACAATTTGTAGTGATATATGTTACATGGATATTTATTTAATTCCTGTCTACTCTATTATGCTGCATACTCGATGAGAGCAAGGACCATGTCCATTTTGGTCACCAATGTCTCCCCAAGACCCCACATAGTAGCTGGCACGTAACAGATTATGGTAAATACTTGTTAAATGAATGAATAGGACTAGAAGGTAAGTAACATACCCAAGGTCATACTGGTAGTTCTGTATGTTGAAACCAGATTTGCTTGACTCCAGAAACCAAGCTGTTCACCATTATGTCACATTGCCTCTCTTGAGAAAAGTGTCATGCCTTGAAAGTTCAGTTAAGAGCTTTCCTTGAAGTGTCACCCACTCTCTGACCCTTCCCTATTTGTATCCTTTAGCCCCATTATTGCCTCCTCTTCTTGAGTCCACTATCCCCAAAGCCTTGAACCTGGTTTATTGCAACAGATTCCTAATTTCCTGACTAGGGGTTATAAATGTTCATCAATTCACTTCACACAGCCCCTCAAAAGTTAGCTTTAATCATTTTATTTTCCCATTAAAGAATATACAATGAGTCCCTACTTTTATCAGTTTAAAACTCTTCTTGTTTCAAAATTGTATATAAATTAACATTACAAAACCACTTTATCTTCACATGCATAGCTCCAGAATAGGTACTGAGAAGAATGTTTAACAAATATGCTACTGTATTAGAGGAATAGACTGCACCTAACTGTAGATCTTGATTCATTTATTCAACAAATAAATACGGCATAAATGCCTACTATATGCCAGGTGCTGTGCCATGTTTAAGGTTATGAAGAGTGAAATTCTCTCATCTGTTTTTAATCTCTATGTCTGCTTCATTCCCCTTTCTATAAGCTAGTTTCCTCTGTAGGCTCTTGGTTTCTGTTTCTCCATGATTTAAGGCTGCATAAATCTCTGGGTTATCATGGTGCTGACTCAGGTACACCATGCCCCTTCTCTTGCAGTCATCTTTCACATAGCTAACTTGCTGCTTATCTTTTAGGTCTTGAGAAGCCAATTCTGGCACATGTTACTTAGCCATCCAGGGCTGGATAATATCGATTGCCCCAGAATCTAGTATAGGGCCTTCCCAGAATAATGCTCTGAAAACTTTTTTCTTTAGTATATATGGGCTATGACTATCAGTTTCTTAATTTAGTAATTTATTAGTTGCTATAACACATTCATGTTATCATCATGATATAAGTTAAAACGTCAGAAGTCAAATACAGATTAAGTCAATAAAAAATGTAAGCAAAATACCAAAATAAAAAGGTGATCAAAAGAGTAGCTATGAAAGTATCAATAGAAGCAGGATACACGTGTATTGCCAATAGCACATATTAATGTTTGATTATGAGGTTACTGGTTACTGCTCCCTGTGGATTCAAACAATGGGGCTAGGTTAACTTGAGAGTGTGTTCTGTCTTTGAGCAACTTATCACTTTAAGAATCAAAATTCTTCCTAGAAACACATACAGGGGCACAAAAACGTTGCTGTAGACACTCTAAAGCAGGGGTTCTTAACGAGGGGTCCATAAGCTTGGATTGAAATAAAAAAAATTAAAAAAAGCATTATTCTTCTGAGGACATGTGTGGATGTGATCTATTTATGAAATAATACACAGTATAGTGTGGACTTAGTAAGGGGTCCGTGAAAGAAAAAAGGCTAAGAACCCCTGCTCTAAAGCTTATTTATAGAACTTGGGTTAGGACTACCTATGGGAAGACCTCCTCAGTAGACTTTTCCTCCCTGTATTTGAGAAGACTCACTGAGTTTCAGGATTTAGAAGAGGGCTGGGGTGGAGTTGGGAGATGAGACCCTTCTAAGCGGCCTGGGTTTCATTCCACCACCCCTTCGGTCCCAAGGAACTCTAAAGGCTACACATTTGAATAACTTGGAAAAAAAAGAAAAGTGTTTGCAGTGGAAAAGGCCAGCGTTCCCCTTCTACTTCTAGACGCAGAGATTACAAGAAGCAAGAGATCCAGCTTCCCTCCTTGCAGGCCGGGAAGGGCGGCGAGGGGGCTGGGGCAGCCATTAAAGGCCCTGCGCTCGCTTAGACTGCGGGGCAGCGCGGCTTGCTAGCGTGGGCCTCCCACTCACCAGCCAGGTGTTTCGGCTCGGGCTCCGTGGGCTCGGCGGTGGTCGCCCCGAGGGCAGCCTTAGACGCCGACGACCCCATGCGCGCGGGTCAAAGATCGCCAGCCACGAGGGCGGTGGGGAGCGGCGTCTGGGCTCTTTTCCTCCCGACCAGCGGAGTGAGCAAGGGACGGGCACCCCTGGGGCAGGGCGCCACGGTGACGGCAGAAAGGCCTGGCCCTGCAGGCGGCCCTCCCCAGGCGGCCTTTGCTTCGTGCGGCCTGACGCAGATCGGCAGCATTGTGAGGTGGGATTTGAACTCACGAGGTACGGGACTTCTGCAGGAATGCGGGAAAAGATGGCCGCGGGGCCGCCGAAGAGGGGGTGGGATGGCGCCTGAGAGAGGGGTGGCATCTCCAAAGGCGCGAGGGTATATTCTTTGCGTAGTACACACTCACTAACAAAACGAACAACTATTAAATGAAGATGATGAGGAAGGGGGACGTGTTGGGGACTCCAGGGGGAAGATCTGGAGATCTTCAGGTCTTGGAAAGTTAAGCAGGCCTGTAATAGTACTTCGACATTTTGTGTGTGTGGAATTGTTAGGGATACTTTGGTCACAGTTAAAGAGGTTGTAGCCTGATTCGAGTCATCTCCTCCTACCTTCAGCCAGCATCAGATCCACAAGTCTATCGAGTTGTTCAGAGTATTGTTTATTATCCTTTTAATATCTGTAGAATCTGTAATGATGTCACCTCTCATTCCCAATATCGACAATGTGTGTCTTACCTGTTTTTTCTTATGCCTGGTCAGAGAGTTATCAATTTTATTAATCTTTTCCAAAAACTAGCTTTTGGTTTAATTGATTTCTTTCTATTTCATTGATTTCTGCTGTTATTTTTATTATTTCCTTCCTTCTACTTGCTTTGGGTATATTTTGCTCTTTATTTTTTAATTTCTTAAGAGAAAACATTAGGTTATTGATTTGAAAGCTTTCTTCTTTTCTAATAAAGGCATTTAGCACTAAGTACTGCTTCAGTAGCAGTCTACAAATTCTGATTATGTTGTGTTTTCATTTCCATTAATTTCTAAATACTTTCTGATTTCTCTTTTAGTTTCTTCCTTGACACATGGGTTACTTAAATGTGTGTTGTTTCATTTCTAAGTATTAGAGGATTTCCAGATATATTTCTGATGCTAGTTTCCTCCTTAATTTTTTTATTGTCAGAGATATATTTTTTTATGATTTCAATCTTTTAAAATTCGTCAAGATTTTTTTTTATGGCTCAGAATATTCTTTATCTAGGTAAATGTTCTGTGCTTTCTGGAAAGATATGCATTCTGCTGTTGTTAGATGGAGTGTCACAATCAAATATGTATTATACTTTTTGATATTGTATCATAGGTCACTGAGATACCCTTTACTTTTTAGACCCCGCTTTTTTCCTATGCTTCACTTTGGGGAGTTTCTTTTGCTGTGTCTTAAAGTTCACTGGTCTTTTCTTCTGCAGAGTCTAATCTGCTGCCTGTACTCTCCAAGACATGTTGCATTTCTAATTTGTATTTTTAATCTCTAGAAGTTTCATTTTTTAAAAAATATATATCTTTCATTTCTGTTCTCACGTTTAACATCCTTTAAACCCTTGGGCATATTCATATACTTATAATAGTTGTTTTAAATACAGCCTGCTACTTCCATTATCTTTGGTATTTCTGGCTCTGTTTCTATTGACTGATTTTTCTCTGTGTTTGGGTCACAATTTTCCACTGCTTCCTCTGTCTAATTTTTAATTTTTGATTGGATGCTAGATATTGTTAATTTTACCTTTTTAACTACCATATTTTTTTGTATTCTTTTTAAAAATGTTGAAGTTTCTTTTGACGGGTACATATACTACTTTCACATATCTTTTATCCTTTCGTGGCTTTGCTGATATATAACTTACATATCATTCAATCCACCCATTTAGTGTACAACTCAATGGTTAAAGTATATTCATAGATTTTTTGCAACCATCACCAAGATTAATTTACAATAATTTCCCCACCTTAAACAGAAACTCTATATTCATTAAGAGTCCCTCCCCATTTCCCCTTAAACCTTACAGCCCTAGGCAACCTCTAATTTCCTTTTTGTCTCTGTGTATTTGCCTATATGGATATTTCATGCAAATGGAATCCTCCAATATGTAGCCTTTGTGTCTGGCTTCTTTCACTTAGCATGATGTTTTCAAAGTTCATCTGTGTTGTAGCATATATCCATAATACTTTCTTTCCTATGGTGGAGTAATATTCCAGTGTATGAATATACCACATTTTTTAATCCATTCATCTTTTGATGGACATTTGGATCATTTCCACCTTTTGGCTATTGGGAATAATGCTGTTATAAGTATTGGTGTACAAATATCTGAGTCTCTGTTTTCAATTTATTTGGGTATATATTTGAGTGGAATTGCTGAGTCATATGGTAAATTTACGTTTAACTTTTTGAGAAACAGTCAAATGTTTTGCACAGGGGCTGCACCATTTTACATTCTCACCAGCAATGCATGAGGTTCTAATTTCTCCACATCCTTGCCAATATTTGCTATTTCCTAATTATTTGATAATAGCCATTCTTGTGGAAGTGAAGTGATCTCTCATTGTGATTTTGATTTGTATTTCCCTAATGACTATTGATGTTGAGCATATTTCAGTGTGCTTGTTGGTCATTTATATATCATCTTCAGAGCAACGTATAGTCAAGTCATTTGCCCATTTTAAAATTTGGATGCCTTTTTATTGTTGAGTTATAAATCTGTACAAGTTCTGGATAATAGACCTTTATAAAATATATGATTTGCAAATATATTTTTACATGTTGTGGTTTGTCTTTTAATCATGTCCTTTGATGCACAAACATTTTTAATTTTTAATTTTCAAAGCAATTTTATTGAGATATATTCACATACCATACATTCCACCCAAAGTGAACATTCAGTGGCTTTGGTATAATCACAGAGTTGTGAATTCATCACCTCAATCAATATTAGAGCATTTTCATTACTCCAAAAAGAATAATTCCCCACCCCCTAGCAGTCACCTCTCAATCCTTCTATCCTTCTCTTGCCATACATATCTGCTAATCTAATTCCATCTCTATAACTTTATTTACATTTACAATTTATATAAATGAAGTCAAACAGTATGTAATATTTCGTGTCTGATTTCTGTCACTTAGGATAATTTTTTTCTTTTTTTTACAATTAATGTAAAAATATTAATGTTACTATTCACTACAGTCCATAGTTTGATTTAGGTGCATTTTAGCTAAATACCACCCTATTATTAACATCTTTTAATATGAATGTACACTTGTGCTGATTCATTGAAGAGCATTCTTATATTTGTTCTATCAAACACATTAATTGTCTGTAAGAGGGTTCACTGTGCTATACAGCCCCATGTTTCATCCTTTAGCGTTTCTTCTAGTGACACACACAACCTTAAACTTTCCCTTTCAACTGCAATTGAACCCACATTTTGACACTGCTAATGACATTCACTCTAATGTGCTATCATCACCTCTATCCAATTCCAAACATTTACTATCAACCTTATTACAAATTCTGCACAAATTAAACCTCTGCTCTCCATCCTCTATCCTCATTCTATCTTCTGATGACCAATCTTCTAGCTATTAACTCCATGAGTTTGCTCATTATATTTAGTTCATATTTGTGAGATTATACAATATTTGACTTTTTTGTCTGGCTTGTTTCACTCAACATAATGACTGCTAGGTTAATCAGTGTTGTCATATGCATCACAAATGCACTTCTTCTTACAGCTGAATAATATCCCATTCTGCATATACCACATTTTGTTTATCCATTTAACTGTTGATGGACACCTACGTCATTTCCATCTTTTGGCTATTGTGAATAATGCTACTATGAACGTGGATGTGCAAATGTCTGTTTGCATCTCTGTTTTCAGTTCTTCTGAGTATATACCTAGGAGTGGGATTGCTGGATCATGTGGCAGCTCAATATTTAACTTCCTGAGGAACCACCAAACAGTCCTCCACAGTGACAGTACCATTCTACATTTCCACCAACAGTGAATAAGAGTTCCTATTTCTCCACATTCTCATAAATACTTGTAGTTTTCTGTTTTGTTTTTTTTTTTAATAGTGGCCATTCTAATAGGTATGAAATGACATCTCATTGTCATTTTAATTTGCATTTCCTTAATAGCTAATGAAGTTGAAAATCTTTTCATGTTTTTTTTGTCATTTGTATTTCTTCTTGGGAAAAAATGTCTATTTAAGTCTTTTGTCCTTTTAAAAATTGGGTCATTTGTCTTTTAATCATTGAGATGTAGGATCTCTTTATATATCATGGATATTAAACCCTTATCGGATATGTGGTTTCCCAATATTTCTCCCATTGGGTAGGTTGCCTTTTCACCTTCATGACAAAGTCCTTTGAAGCACAAAAGCATTTAATTTTGAGAAGGTACCACTTATTTATTTTGTGTTTTGTTGCTCATGCTTTGGGCATAAGGTCTAAGAAACCACCTCCTACCTACATTTTCTTCTAGGAGTCTTATGATCCTTGCTTTTATAGTTAGATGTGATCCATTTTTCATTAATTTTTTTGAAAGGTGTGAGATAGGGATCCTCTTAACTTCTTTTGGATATGGATATCCAGTTCTCTCAATACCATTTATTGAAGAGACTGTCCTGTCCCAGATGAGTGGGCTTGGTAGTCTTGTCAAAAATCAATTGATTTGGGAAGCGGCTGTGGCTCAATCAGTGGGGCTCCCGTTTACCATATGGGAGGCCCCGGGTTCGGTTCCCGAGGCCTCCTGGTGAGGGCAAGCCTGCCCGCACGGCGTGGTTAGCTGACCCAGCGAGCACAAGCAGCAAGGGGGGGATAGATGAATAAATAAATAAAATCTTTTAAAAAAAAAAAATCAATTGATTGTCAAGGTGAGGTTCCATTTCTGAACCTCAGTTCTTTTCCATTGATCTATATGTCTATCTGTATGCCAATACCATGCTATTTTGGTCACTATAGCTTTGAAATATGCTTTAAAGTCACCTTCCACCCAGCGTGGGACATGTCTCTTGGGGATGAGCCTCCCTGGCAATGAGGGATTAATACCAAGTTCCAACTGGCAATACAACTGGAAAAAGACCTTGAATAAAAGGGGAAAAAGGTAAAGACAAATGAGTTCATGTGGCTAAGAGACTTCAAAGAGAGTCGGGAGGTCATCCCAGAGGTAATGCTTACACACACCTCAGTAGGATCTCATAGAACACCAAAGTGTATATCACCCCATACAGAGGGGCTCCTGAGGGCTCTGGAGACACCCAGGTCCTATATAAGGGGGAATAGCTCCAGAGATTGATGCCTTATCAGTGGGCTCTACTTTGGAATCTGTGCTCCTGAGAATGACAGAGTTGGACTCAAATAAGTCCTCCCTGCACATGGTCCATCAGTCCCTTCTATTCAAACCTATATGTGATGCTGGAGTTTGTAGGTGTACTTCCAGAGACTGGAGCTTCTGGCCTGCCCATGTGCCAGCTGTGCCTGGAATCTCGGTGGAGCTGCAACTCCTACTCTACAGCTCAATGGACTCACCCAAGTCACCTGGTGAGGAGACGATGATGGACAACGGCCATCCCAGGGAATGGAGAGAGCCTACAACTGCAGGCAGGATAATCCCATCCACCGTATCCATGGGATATAAGCCCCCTCTCACTTGGAGGTGGAGTGGACATCACCATCCCAAACTCCTCTGGATTGGGGGAAGAACTATGGACTAGAGTGGACTTAATGGTATTCTGTTGTAGACATATTGTGATTCAAGCAACGGTAGAAATTACAACAGTGAGTTGGAGCCAGTGGCCACTGGATGCTTTTGGGGCAGGAAAGGGAAAAGCATTTGTAATACAGGGGCTTTTTGGGGACTTGGGAATTATCCTGAGTGACATTACAACAACAGATATAGGCCATTTTACATCAGCATATAACATGCAGAACTCTGTGGGAGAGAGTGTGGTCTACAATGTGAACTATGGTCCTTGCTTAGTGGCAAAGTCCCAGGATGTGTATATCCATTGCAGATGATGAGCCACACTAATGAAAGATGTCTATGTGGGATGTTAGGGGAGGTGTGGGAGGTGGGTAACATGGGAATCCCTGTAATTTTTGTGTAACATTTATGTAATCTAAGCATCTTTTAAAATAAAAATAATAATAATAATAAAATAAAGTCAGGAAGTATGAGTTCCCCGACTGTATTCTTCTTATGAAAAATATTTTCGGCTATTTGGGGACCTTTTCCCTTGAAATAAATTTGATAATGGACTTTTCCAGTTCTTCAAATAGGCTGTTGGAAATTTGAGGGGGGGGTTACATTGAATCTGTAAATCAACTTGGGTAGAATTGACATCTAAATGATATTTAGTCCTACAAACCATGAACATGGAATGTTCTTCCATTTGTTTAGGTCTTCTTTAATTTCTTAGAGCAATGTATTGTAGTTTTCTGAGTACAGATCCTTTACATAGTTGGTTAAATTTATTCCTGGATATTTGAGTCTTTTAGTTGCTATTGTAAATGTTTTGTACCCAGATTTCCTACTCAGAATGTTCATTTGTAGGGTATAGAGACATTACTGATTTTTGTGTGTTGCTTCTTTATCCCACCACATTGCTGAACTCATTTATTAACTGTCATAGTTTTTGTTGTAGGTTTTTGGGGATTTTCTAAGTATAGAATCATGTCATCTGCAAATAGTGAAAGTTTTACTTTTTGTTTTCTGATTTGGATATATTTTGTTTCTTTTTCTTGCCTAATTGATCTAGTTAGAACTTCTAGTACACTGTTGAATAACAGTGGTGACAGTATGTATCTTTGTCTTGTTCTTAATCTTAGAGGGAAAGTTATCAGTCTTTCACCATTGGGTATGATGTTGGCTGAGGGGTTCTCATATATGCCTTTTATCATGTTGAGAAAGTTTCCTTCTATTCCATTCTTTCTAAGTGTTTTTATCAAGAAAGGATGCTGGATTTTTTCGAATGCCTTTGCTGCATCAATAGAGATGATCACATGATTTTTCTCCTTCAATTTGTTAATGAGATGTAATAAATTAATTGTTTTTTTCTTGTGTTGAACCACCCTTGTATATCTGGTGTAAAACCCACATGATCTTGGTGTATAATTATTTTAATGTGCTTTTGGATTCGATTTGGAAGTGTTTTGTTGAGGATTTTTACATCTACACTCATTAGAGGACTGGTCTGTAATTTTCTTTTCTTCTAGTATCTTTATCTGGCTTTGGCATTAGGGTGATTTTGGCTTCATTGAATGGGTTAGGTAGTGCTCCCTCCTCTTCAATTTTTTCAAAGAGTTTGAGCAGTATTGGTATTTATTCTTGAAATGATTGGCAGAATTCACCCATGAAACCATCTGGTCCTGGACTTTTCTTTGTTGGGAGATTTTTGATGATTGATTCCATTTCTTTACTTGTGATTGTTTCATTGAGGTCTTCCATTTCTTCTTGAGTCAGTGTAGGTAGTTTGTTTCTACGAAGTTGTCCATTTCATCTCAGTTGTCTAATTTTTTGGCATGCAGTTGTTCATAGTATCTTCTTATGATCTTTCTTATTTTTGTGGAATCAGTAGTAATGTCCTCCCTCTCATTTCTGATTTTATTTTGCATCTTTTCTCATTTTTTCACTGTAGCTAAGCTTTTGTCTATTTTGTTGATCTTGAAGAACCAACTTTTGGTTTTGTTCATTCTCTATTGTTTTTTGTTCTCAATTTAATTTATTTATGTTCTGTTATTTCTTTCCTTCCACTTGCATTGGGGTTATTTGCTGTTCTTTATCTAGTTCCACCAGGTGTGCAGTTAGTTCTTTGATTTTAGCTCTTTCTTCTTTATTAATGTAAGCATTCAGAGGTATATATTTCCTTCTCAGCACTACCTTTGCTGCATCCCATAAGTTTTGTTATGTTGTATTCTTTTTTCATTCATTTCAAGATATTTACTGATTTCTCTCACAATTTCTTCTTTGACCAACTAATTGTTTAAGCGTGTGTTGTTTAACCTCCATATATTTATGAATTTTCCCATTCTCCATCTGTTATTAATTTCTAGCTTCATTCCATTATGATCAGAGAAAGTGCTTTGTGTAATTTCATTCTTTTTAAATTTATTGAGACATGTTTTGTAAATGAACATATGTTGTATCCTGGAGAAAGATCCATGAGCACTTGAGAAGAATGTTTATCTTGATGTTTTGGGCTGCAGTGTTCTGTATATGTCTATTCATCTAGTTCATTTACCATATTATTCAAGTTCTCTGTTTCCTTATTGATTCTCTGTCCAGATGCTCTATCCCTTGCTGAGAGTGGTGTATTGACATCTCCAACAATTATTGTAGACATCTGTTTCTCCCTTCAGTTTTGCCAGTGTTTGCCTCATGTATTTTGGGCCATCCTCATTAGGTGCATAAATATTTATGATTTTTATTTCTTCTTGGTGTATTGCCCTTTTTATTAATATGTAATATCCTTTTTCATCTCTAATAGTTTTGCATTTAAAGTCTATTTTGTCTCATATTAGTGTAGCTACTCCAACTCTTTTTTGGTTACTCTTTGTATGGAATATCTTTTCCCAACCTTTCACTTTCAGCCTATTTATGTCTTTGTATTTATTTATTTTTTTTTTTTATTTTTATTTTTTAAAGATTTTATTTATTTATTTTATTTATCCCCCCTTGCTGCTTGTGCTCACTGTGTCCATTTGCTGTGCGTTTTTCTGTGTCTACTTGTCTCCCTTTGTTGCGTCAACTTGCTGCGTCAGCTCACCACACCGCATGGGCGGGCTTGCCTTCACCAGGAGGCCCCGGGAACCAAACCCGGGGCCTCCCATATGGTAAACAGGAGCCCTATCAATTGAGCCACATCCGCTTCCCTATGTCTTTGTATTTGGGAGTTGGAGGTTGTCCTGAGTACCGTTGTGGCAACGGATGTAGGCCATTTTAAATCAGCACACACCACTCAGAACTGAGTGGGAGAGAGTGTGGTCTACAGTGTGAACTGTGGTCTATGGTTGGTGGCAAGGCTCCAGGATGTGTAAGTTCATTGAGGTTGGTGGCCCACACTGTGGGAGATGTTTGTGTTGGATGTGGTGGGAGGTGTGGGAGGTGGGCAACATGGGAATCCCAGTGGGTTCCGTGTAATATTTTGGGTAATCTAAACACCTCTTACAATATATGTGTGTGTATATATATATATATATATATATATATAAAAATAACATTTTTGTAAGCAAATACACATATATGCATATATATTTATATATCATTTTGCAAAAAATAAAAAATAAAAATAAATAAATAAATACAATAGCATCCTTTAAAAAAATAAAATAAAATAAAGTGAGTCTGTTGTGGACAGATGGTTAATATTTTTTTATCCATTCCTGCCAGCCCATGTCTTTTTTTTTTTTTTTTTTTTTTTTGTGAGGTACTGGGATCAAGGATTGAAACCAGGACCTTGTATGTGGAAGCCGGAGCTCAACCACTGAGCCATATCAGCAACTCTGAGTTGATTTTTTTCATTTGCTTTGCTTGTTGTTTTGTTTTTTGTTTTTAGGAGGCACTGGAGAAAGAACCCGGGACCTCCCGTGTGGGAAGCAGGTACTCAACTGCTTGAGCCACATCTGCTCTCCCAGTCATGTCTTTTTTTTTTTTTTTTTTTTTTTTTACCGGGAGGTCCCAGGGATCGAACCCAGGTCCCTCCATATGGGAGACGGAAGCCCAACCAGTTGAGCCACATCCAACCCCCCCAGTCATGTCTTTTGATTGGGGAGTTCAATCCATTAACATTCAGAGTTATTACTGTAAAAGCATTACTTATTTTGACCATTTTATCCTTTGGCTTTTCTACATCATATCTTACTAATAACTGTCTTTTTGTACTTTTAGTTACCCTTATTAATAATCTTCCTTTCTACACTCTTTTCCAAGTCTCTCTCTCATGTCTTTTCCTCTCAGGGTGCTGTGTTCCCTTTAATATTTTTTATAGAGCTGGTCTCTTGGTGACGAATTCTGTCAGCTTCTGTTTATCTGTAAAAACTTTATAGCACCCTCACTTTTGAAGAGCAGTTGTGCTGGATAAAGAATTCTTGGCTGGCAGTTTTTTCTTTCTGTATCTTAAATATATCATACCATTGCCTTCTTGCCATGGTTTCTGAGGAGAAATCTGCAGTATAACTTTTTGTATAGTTCTTATATGTGGTGAATCTCTTTTCTCTTGCTGCTTTCAGAATTCTCTAACACTGGCAATCGTCATTCTCAATATTATATATCTTGGAGTAGGTCCATTTGGATTTATTCTGTTGGGAAACACTGCCCTTCTTTGATATGAATATTTATGTCTTTCATAAGAGTTGAGAGATTTTGGGCCATTATTTCCTCAAATATTCTTTCTGCCCCTTATCTTTTCTCTTCTCCTTCTGGGACAACCATAACATGTATTTTGTGTGCCTCATGGTTTTATTCAGTTCTCTGAGACACTGTTCATTCTTTTCCATTCTTTTCTCTGTCTGTTCTTCTATCTTTTCAAGTCCAGATGTTCTGCCTTCTAAGTCACTGATTTGCCCCTCTGCCATTTCAAATCTGGTGTTGTATTGCCCAAATGTATTTTTTTTTAAGATTTATTTTTATTTATTTAATCTCCCCCTTTATTGTTTTGTGCTAGCTGTCTGCTCTCTGTATCCATTTGCTGTATGCTCTCTGTGTCTGCTCATCTTCTCTTTAGGAGGCACCAGGAACTAAACCTGGGACCTCCCATGTGGGAGAGAGGTGCTCAATCACTTGAGCCATTTCCACTCCCTGCTTTGTTGTGTCTTTCATTGTGTTTCCTCTTTGTGTCTCCCTGTTGCATCATCTTGTTGTGTCAGCTCATTGCACCAGCCCATTGCGCCAGCTTGCTGTCTTGCTTGTCTTCTCCAGGAGGTACCAGGAAGTGAACCAGGACCTCCCATGTGGTAGGCGGGAGCTCAGTCACTTGAGCCACATCTGCTTCCCCCTAATGTATTTTTTAATATACTACTATACAGAAGTTGTGAACCCAAAAATCAATCATGCACATGTGTAGAACTCCCATACAACACCCCTTCACCAGCATACCACACTGTTACAGAATATTTGTTACAGATTATGAGATAATATTGTCAGACTATTACCACTAACTACGGTCCACAGTGTACATTTGGCATATTTTTCCATACCCCCTCTTATTTTTTAAACAAATCAATTTTATTGGTACATATTAATAAAGCATACAGTTCATCCAAGTGTACAATCAATGGTATTTGGTATAATCACCTAGTTGTGCATTCTTCACTTCAATCATTATTAGAGCATTTTCATTATTTCAATAATGATAAAAATAAACAACAAAAAAAACAAACAAGAAAATTTTTCACCATTCAGTCTCTCTATGTTTCTCTTGCTGTACATAGCTGCTATTTCTGGCTATTCTTGCACAATTTATTTAATAAGCAGTTTTATTGAGATATATTCACATACCATGTGATCTATCCAAAGTGTATAATCAATGGCTTTTAGTATAATCACAATGTTGTGCATTCATCACCGCAAAAAATTTTAGAACTATTTCATTACTCCAAAAAGAAAAACTCCACACTTCTTAGCATGCCTTCCCCAACCCTACATAACCACTAATATAATTTCATCTTCATAAATCGATTTATATTTACATTTTATGTAAATGGAATCATAGTATGTGTTACACAATATATTTACTTCATTATAGTGCAATCATACAGTATTTGTCCTTCTGTGTCTGGCTTGCTTCATTTAACATAATGTCCTCCGGGTTCATCCATGTTGTCATATGCTTTGCGACATCGTTTCTTCTTACTGCTGCATGATATTTCATCGTGTGAATACACCACAGTTTGTTTATCCACTCTTCAGTTGATGGACACCTGGGTTGTTTCCACCTTTTGGCAATAGAGAATAACACGGTTGTGAACATCGGTGTGCAGATGTCTGTTTGTGTCACTGCTCTCAGTTATTCTGTGTATATACCCAATAGTGGTATTGCAGGACCACTTGGCAAATCTATATTCAACTTCTTTAGGAACTGCTAAACAGTCCTCCACAGTGGCTGTACCATCCTGCATTCCCACCAACAGTGAAGAAGTGTTCCTGTCTCTCCACATCCTCTCCAACACTTGTAGTTCTCTGTCTTTTTAATAGTGGCCATTCTGATAAGTGTGAAATGATACATCATTGTAGTTTTGATTTGCATTTCCCTAATCATTAGTAATGTTGAACATTTTTTCATGTGTTTTTTTTGTCATTTGTATTTCTTCTTTGGACAAATGTCCATTCAAGTCTTTTGCCTATTTTTTTATTGGTCATTTGTCTTTTTATTATTGAGTTATAACATCTCTTTATATATCATGGATATTAAACCCTTATCAGACATATGATTTCCAAATATTTTCTCCCATTGAGTTGGCTTCTTTTTCATCCTTTTGGCAAAGTCCTGTGAGTTGCAAAAGTGTTTAATTTTGAAGAGGTCCCATTTATCTATTTTTTTTTCTTTTATTGGATGTGCTTTGGGTGTAAGGTCAAAGAAACTACCACCTACCACAAAGTCTTTAAGATATTTCACTACATTCTCTTCTAGTAGTTTTATGGTTCTGGCTTTTATATTTAGCTTTTTGCACCATTTGAGTTGATTCTTGTATAGGGAGCATGATAGGGGTCCACTTTCATTCTTTTGGTTATGGATATTCAGTTCTCCGAGCACCATTTGTTGAAGAGACTGTTTTGTCCTGTCAACATGGACTTGGTAGGCTTGTCAAAATTCTGTTGGCGGGAAGCGGCTGTGGCTCAATCAGTAGGGCTCCCGTTTACCATATGGGAGGCTCCGGGTTCGGTTCCCGGGGCCTCCTGGTGAAGGCAAGCCCGCCCGCACGGCGTGGTTAGCTGACCCAGTGAGCACAAGCAGCAATGGGGGGATAAATGAATAAATAAATAAAATATTAAAAAAAAAATCAGTTGGCCATAGAGGTGAGGGTTTATTTCTGGACTCTCAGTTCTATTCCACTGATCAGTATTTCTATCTTTATGCCAATACCATGCTGTTTCAACCACTGTAGCTTTGTAATATGTTTCAAGGTCAGGCAGTAAAATTCCTCTCATGTTGCTCTTCCTTTTTAGGATGCTTTTGGCTATTCAGGTACACTTTCCCATCCAAATGAATTTGATAATTGCCTTTTCTATTTCTGTAAGGTAGGCTATTGGAATTTTGATTGGTATTGCATTGAATTTATAAATTGGCTTGGGTAGGACTGACATCTTCACTATATTGTCTTCCAATCCATGAACACAGAATGTCTTTCCATTTGTTTAGGTCTCCATTGATTTCTTTTAGCATTGTTTTGTAGTTTTCTGCATATAGGTTTTATACTTCTTTGGTTAAACTGATTTCTAGGTATTTAAGTCATTTTGTTGCTATTGTAAATGGAATTTTTTCCCTGATTTCCACTTCATATGGTTCAATACTAGTGTACAGAAATATTACTGATTTTTGCATGTTGATCTTGTATCCTGCCACTTTGCTGAACTCATTTATTAGCTCCAGTAGGTTTGTCTTAGACATATCAGAATTTTCTAAATATAGGATCATGTCATCAGTAAATACTGAGAGTTTTACTTCCTCTTTTCCTATTTGGATGCCTTTTATTTTTTTTCTTGTCTAATTGCCCTAGCTAGAAATTCTAGTACAATGTTGAATAACAATGGTGACAGTGGGCATCCTTGTCTTGTTCCCAATCTTAGAGGGAAAGCTTTCAACCTTTCCCCATTGAGTCTGATGTTGGCTGTGGGTTTTTCATATGTGCCTTTTTAGCATATTGAGGAATTTTCCTTCATTCCTATCTTTCAAAGTGTTTTTATCAAGAAAGGATGCTGCATTTTGTCCAATGCCTTTTCTGCATCGATTGAGATGATCATGTGTTTTTTTCCTTCAACTTGTTAATGTGGTGTATTATGTAGATTGATTTTCTTATGTTGAACCACCGTTGCATATCAGGAATAAATCCCACTTGGTTGTGATGTATAAGTCTTTTGATATGCTGTTGGATTCTATTTGCAAGTATTTTGATGAGAACTTTTGCATCTATGTTAATTTAGAGAGATTGGTCTATAATTTTCTTTTCTTGTAGTGTCTTTAATTGGCTTTGGTATTAGGGTGATGATGACGTCTTAAAATGTATTGAGTAATTTTCCCTCATTTTCAATTTTTTGGAAGACTTTAAACAAGATTGGTGTTAATTCTTCTCAAAATGCTTGATAGAATTCACCTGTGAAGCCATCTGGTCCTGAGCTTTTCTGTGTTGGAAGATTTCTGATGACTATTTCAATCTCTTTAAATGTGATTCATTTGTTATTTCTTGTAAGTCTTGTAGGTTGTGCATTTCTAGGAATTTGTTTATTTGATCTAGGTTGTCTAGTTTGTTGGCATATAGTTTCTCATAATATTCTTTTATGACCCTTTTATTTCTGTGGGATCAGTTGTAAATTTGCCTCTTTCACTTCTGAGTGTATTTATTTGCATCTTCTATCTTTTTTTCTTTGTTAGTCTAGCAGGGGTTTGTCAATTTTAATGATCTTCTCAAAGAACCAGATTTTGGTTTTGTTGATTTTCTCTTATTTTTTTTTTTTTTTTTGTTCTCAATTTCATTTATTTCTGCTCTAATCTTTATTATTTCTTTCCTTCTGCTTCCTTTGGGAATGATTTGCTGTTCTTTTTCTAGCTTCTACAGTTGTTCAGTTAGATCTTTGATTTTAGCTCTTTCTTTTTAAATATAGGTGTTTAGGGCTATAAATTGCCCTCTCAGCACTGCCTACGCTGTATACCATAAGTTTTGATAAGTTGTGTTCTCATTTTCATTCGTTTCAATATATTTACTAAATTCACTTAAAATTTTTTCTTTGACCCACTGATTATTTAGGAGTGTGTTGTTCAGCCTCTACACCTTTGCAAATTTACCTCTTCACCATCTATTATTAATTTCCAGTTTCATTCCATTATGATCTAACAAGGTGCTTTGTATAATTTCAATCATTTTATATTTATTGAGAGCTGCATTGTGTCCTAACCTTTGCTCTATCCTGGAGAAAGACCCATGAATACTTGAGAAGAATGTATAATCCACTGAATTTGGGTGCAAGGTTCTGTATATGTATGCTAGGTCTAACTCTTTTGTCATATTGTAAAGTTCTCTGTTTCTTTGTTGATCTTCACTCTGGTTGTTCTATCTAATGATGTAAGTGGTGTCTTGAAGTCTCTAATGATTACTGTAGAGATGTCTGTGTCTCCCTTCGGTTTTGCTAGAGTTTGCCTCATGTATTTTGGGCACCCTGGTTAGGTGCATAGAAATGACTGTTATTTCTTCCTGGTGGATTGTCTCTTTTATTAATATATAATGGCCTTCTGTATCTCTTATAAATTTTTTGCATTTAAACTCTGTTTTATCTGATATTAGTATAGTTACCCTTGCTCCTTTTTGATTACTATCTGGGTGGAGTATCTTTTTCTAACCTTCTACTTTCAGCCAGTTTGTATCCCTGGATGTAAGGTGAGTCTCTTGTAAGCAGCATGTGGAAGGCTCATGTTTTTTCATTCATTCTATCAGCCTATACCTTTTGACTGGTGAGTTTAATCCATTCACATTCACCGATATTACTATAAATGCATTATTTCCTTCCACCATTTTATTCTTTCATTTTCATATGTTATATCTTATTTTCATCTTTTTACTTTTTTAAATCTTTTTAGTTACCCTTTCTGCTATTCTTTCTTCTATACTTTTTTCCAGGCCTCTCTCTCCTGTCTTTTTCTTTCAGGCTGTAAAGCTTCATTTAACATTTTCTGCAAAAGTGGCTTTTTATTTTTTTATTTTTATTTTTTACCAACTCTCTTAGTTTCTTATCATTTGTGAATGTTTTAAACTCGCCTTCATATTTGAAGGACCTTTTGTTGGATGAAGAATTCTTGGCTGGCAGTTTTTTTCTTTCAGTATCCTAATTGTATCATATCACTGTCTTTCCACCTCCATGGTTTCTGACGAGAAATCCACACTAAGTCTTATTGGGCATCCTTGCCTCTCTCAGAATTTTCTCTTTATCTTTGACATTTGACATTCTAAGTAATATGTGTCTTGGAGTAGGTCTATTGGGATTTATTTTGATTGGGGTATGCTGTGCTTCTTGGACATGTAAGTTCATTTCTTTTGCGAGAGTTGGGAAATTTTCAGCTATTATTTTCTCAAATACTCATTCTGCCCCTATTCCCTTCTCTTCTCCTTCTCGAACTCTCAAGACATGTATGTTGTTGTGTTTCATGTTATCATTCAACTCCCTGAGCCCCTGCTCAATTTTTTCCCTTCTTTTCTCTCTTCAATTTCAGTTGTTTTGTCTTTTCTATCACTTATTCTTTCAAGTCTGCTGTGGTATGCCTCTAATGTGTTTTTGATCTCACCTATTGTGTCTTTCATTCCCAAGATCTCTGTTATTTTTTATTCAGGTTTTCAAATTCTTCTGTGTGCTCAGTCATTGTCTTCTTGATGTCCTTCATCTCTTTAAGCATCTTGTCTTTAACTCATTAATTTGATTTTGGAAATTTGTGTGCATCTTGTTGATTAGTTGTCTCAAATACTGTGTCTCTTCTGGGGCTTTGATATATTACTTTTCTTGAGACATTTCTGCCATTTCCTTAGTATGGCTTATAATTTTTTGCTTATGTCTAGGCATCTGATTAGTTTAGTGAGTTTACTCAGATTCTTGATTTCTTTCTATCATAGGGTGTTTTTTTTTTTTTTTTTTATCATTTTCATAGTGTGGTGTTGCACTTTATTTTTTATTTTTTATTTTTAATTAATTTATTTTTTATTGTGGGTAAAAATCAAATTTTTCACAATACATACCAATATTTGTAAAATGATATATAAATATATATGCATATATGTACATTTGCTTACAAAAATGTCATATATATATACATATATATATATATATATATTTTTTTTTTTAAGAGGTACTTAGATTACCTAAATATTACATGGAACCTACAGGGATTCCCATGTTCCCCACCTCCCACACCTCCCACCATATCCCACACAAACATCTCCCACAAGTGTGGCCCATCACCTTCAATGGACTTACACATCCTGGGGCCTTGCCATCAACCATAGACCACAGTTCACATCATAGACCACACTCTCTCCCACACAGTTCTGAGTGGTGTGTGCTGATTTAAAATGGCCTACATCCGTTGCCACAATGGCACTCAGGACAACCTCCAAGTCCCGAAAAAGCCCCTCCCTGCCCCGAAAGTGTCCAGTGGCCACCGGCTCCACCTCACTGTTATAATTTCTTCCATTGCTAGAATCACCATATGTGAACAACAGAATACCATTAAGTCCACTCTAGTCCATAGTTCTTCCCCCAATCCTGAGGGGACTGGGATGGTGATGTCCACTCCACATCCAAGTGAGAGAGGGCTTATATCCCATGGATATGGTGGGTGGGATGATCCTGCCTGCAGATGCAGGCCCTCTCCATTCCCTGGGATGGCTGTTGCCCATCGTCATCTCCTCGCCAGGTGACTTGGATGAGTCCATTGAGCTGTAGGGTAGGAGTTGCAGCTCCACCGAGATTCCACGCACACCTGGCACATAGGTAGGCCAGAGGCTCCAGTCTCTGGAAGTATACCTAAAAACTCCAGCATCACATATAGGTTTGAATAGAAGGGACTGGTGAACCATGTGCAGGGAGGACTTATTTGAGTCCAATTCTGTCACTCTCAGGAGCACAGATTCCAAAATAGAGCCCACTGATAAGGCATCAGTCTCTGGGGCTATCGCCCCTTATATAGGACCTGGGTGTCTCCAGAGCTCTCAGGAGCCCCTCTGTGTGGGGTGATATGCACTTTGATGTTCTATGAGCTCCTACTGAGGTGTGTGTAAGCGTTACCTCTGGGATGACTTCCCGACTCTCTTTGAAGTCTCTTAGCCACTTGAACTCATTTGTCTTTACCTTTTCCCCCTTTTATTCAAGGTCTTTTTCCAGTCGTGTTGCCAGTTGGCACTTGGTATTAATCCCTCGTTGCCAGGGAGGCTCATCCCCGGGAGTCATGTCCCATGTTGGGGGGAAGGTAATGCATTCATATGCTGAGTTTGGCTTAGAGAGAGGCCACATTTGAGCAACAAGGAGGCTCTCAGGTGGCAACCCTTAGGCACCCCATAACAGTAAGCTAAGTTTCAGTTACAAGAGCAAAGACTCATAAGGGTATTCATCAATAAAAAGAACTCATCAGTGGGCCATCCTCTTTTGACGGACTCTGTCCCTGCACTCAGAGGACTGTTGCTGCTCCCTTGGAGAATGTGGCAGAGCTCTCCAGGCTAGGAATTCAGATTCCCTCATTTATTGTGTGATTGTCCACCCATCGTGACCATGCTCCATCCTTTGATCTTTTGAACAAGTTTGTATATCTTTCATATATATTCAGATGAACTTACTCCCATGAATCCCCCCTCCCAGACTGCCCCACCAATAATCCCCTGCAGTACCCATTGTAACCTTTCTGTGATCTAAATCTTCCTTGAACATGTAGCCCATATAGTAATCAAACACACTTAATAGGAAAAAGAAACAGCAATGATAAGCTTACATGCAAGAGACAAACAAGGAAACTCAGGAAAAAACAAAAAAACAAACAATCAAACAAAAAACACAACAAAATAAAATATAATTAGTGGATTGGGACATTCAAAAAAATGGAAAAAAAGCAAAAGAAATGCCTTTTTAAAAAAAATTCTTTTTTTCCTTTTATCACTGTGTTATCGGATGTCCGGTGTGCCGTGACACCTTCCCCCTTTCAATCCCCAGTGTCTCCCAATTTTTCATTTAATTTTCAAAGAAGTTTTAGGTCACAGCAAAGTCACACACAGAATACCAGTGATTCCCAGATACCAAACCATCCCCCCCTTCCCCACCCCATATTAAAACCCTTTTTTTTTTTTTGGATGTTAGCATTGTTATAACTGTTATACAGATAGCAAAATATAGCAACTAAACATTGTCAATGATTTACAGTATAGTTTACAATTGAGATGATAAAGTTTAATAAGTTTTGATGATATTTACCATGTCCTGTGTCCATTACTGTAAGGTAATGAAAAACTTTTCCCATGACCACTAAATACCCCGTTAGATCTTAACTGTTCCTTCCTCCCCACCCCCCTGGGGCATATGACACTCCCCTATCTTGACTCATGGAATGTCAAGATTCATAGTTACATGCCCTGGGTCTTTGAACCTGCCCTTCCTAATCTACCCACCTGTCAACGTGCACCACCAAACCCAGGAACACCACCACTCATCTGCCCCATCCCCCAACATGCAACCACACTCTATCCCTTTACCATAGATTATGTCCATATGGGTGATGGCTCAAAGCCTGCTCTTCTCTTACTCTCCTTTGTTAACCTATCTTTCAGACAATGGTTCTCAGAGACTGCTCACTTTCCTCAGTTCAGATCAGTGAGGTCAAATACTGTTCATCCTTCAGTTCCTGGCTTGCTTCACTCAACATAAGGTCTTCAAGATTCATCCACGTTATTCCATGTGTTAGCACTTTGTTCCTTCTTACAGCTGAGTAATATTCCATTGTATGTATGTACCACATTTTGCTTATCCATTCGTCTGTTGATGGGCACTGGGGCTGTTTCCAACTTTTGGCGATGGTGAACAATGCCGCTATGAACATTGGTGTGCATATATCTGTTTGTGTCTTTGCTTTCAGTTCTTCTGGGTATATACCCAGCAGTGGAATCGCTAGATCATATGGAAGATCTAATGTTAGTTTTCTGAGGAACCGCCAAACTGTCCTCCACAGTGGCTGGACCATACCGCAGTCCCACCAGCAGTGGATGAGGGTTCCTATTCCTCCACATCCTCTCCAACATTTAGTGTCTCCTGTTTTTTTAATAGCTGCCATTCTGATGGGTGTAAGATGGTATCTCATTGAGTTTTGATTTGCATTTCCCTGATAGCAAGTGATGTTGAGCATTTTTTCATGTGCTTTTTAGCCATTTGTATTTCTTCCTTGGAGAAGTGTCTTTTCAGGTCACTTGCCCATTTTTTATATGGGTTGTTTGTCCTTTTATTTTCGAGGTGAAGGATTTCTTTATATATGCAGGATATTAGGCTCCTATCAGATATATGGTTGCCGAATATTTTTTCCCATTGGGTAGGTTGCCTTTTTATTTTCTTAATAACATCCTTAGAGGTGCAGAAGTTTTTAATTTTGAGGAGATCCCATTTATCAATTTTTTCTCTTGCTGCTCGTGCTTTGGCTGTGAAGTTCATGAAACCATTTCCTATTACAAGGTCCTGTAGATGCTTCCCTACATTATCTTCCAAGGTTTTTATGGTTTTGGCTCTTATATTTAGATCTTTGATCCATCTTGAGTTGATTTTTGTATAAGGTGTGAGATGGTATTCTTCTCTCATTCTTTTGGATATGGATATCCAGTTCTCCAAGCACCACTTGTTAAAGAGGCCACTCTCTCCCAGCTGAGTGGGTTTCGTGGCCTTGTCAAATATCAGATGACTGTATATGCGAGGATCTATATCAGAACTCTCAATCCGGTTCCATTGGTCAGTAGGTCTATCCTTGTGCCAATACCATGCAGTTTTGATCACTGTAGCTTTGTAGTATGTTTTAAAGTCAGGTAATGTGATACCTCCAACTTCATTTTTCTTTTTCAATATATCTTTGGCAATTCGGGGCCTCTTACCTCTCCAAATATATTTTGTGGTTAGTTTTTCCAGTTCCTTAAAAAATATAGTGTTGACTTTTATTGGGATTGCATTAAATCTGTAGATTAGTTTGGGTAGGATAGACATCTTGATGATGTTTAATCTTCCCATCCATGAACAGGGAATATTTTTCCATTTATTTAAGTCTTCTTTGATTTCCTTTAACAGTGTTGTGTAGTTTTCTGTATATAAGTCCTTTACATCTTTAGTTAAATTTATTCCTAGGTATTTGATTCTTTTGTTTACTATTGTAAATGGTATTTTTTTCCTGATTTCCTCCTCAGTTTGCTGGTTATTGGTGTACAGAAATGCTACTGATTTTTGAGTGTTGATCTTATAGCCTGCAACATTACTGAACTCCTTTATAAGTTCTAGAAGCCTTGTTGTCGATTTCTCAGGGCTTTCTATGTATAGGATCATGTCATCTGCAAATAATGAAATTTTTACTTCTTCTTTTCCAATCTGGATGCCTTTTATGTCCTTTTCTTGTCTCAGTGCTCGTGCAAGTACTTCTAAGACAATGTTAAATAGGAGTGGTGATAGTGGGCATCCTTGTCTTGTTCCCGATCTCAGAGGGAAGGCTTTTAGGATTTCACCGTTGAAAATGATGTTAGCTTTGGGTTTTTCATATATACCCTTTATCATTTTCAGAAAGTTTCCATCTATTCCTATCTTTTGTAGTGTTTTTATGAGGAAAGAGTGCTGTATTTTGTCGAATGCTTTTTCGGCATCTATAGAGATGATCATGTGATTTTTTTCTTTCAGTTTGTTTATGTGGTGTATTACATTGATTGATTTTCTTATATTGAACCATCCTTGCATACCTGGGATGAAACCCACTTGGTCATGGTGTATAATCCTTTTGATATGTTGTTGAATGCGATTAGCAAGTATTTTGTTAAGGATTTTAGCATCTAGGTTCATTAGAGAAATTGGTCTGTAATTTTCCTTTCTTGTGGTATCTTTATTTGGTTTTGGTATTAGGGTAATGTTGGCATCATAGAATGAGTTAGGTAGTATTCCTTCTACTTCTATTTTTTGGAAGAGCTTAAGTAGAATTGGTGTTAGCTCTTTCCGGAATGTTTGGTAGAATTCAGCTGTGAAGCCATCTGGTCCTGGACTCTTCTTAGTTGGGAGGTTTTTAATGACTGAGTCTATCTCTTTACTTGTAATTGGGCTGTTGAGTTCATCTATTTCTTCTTTCATCAATGTCGGCTGTTTGTGGGTTTCTAGAAACTTGTCCATTTCCTCTAAATTGTCATTCTTGTTGGCATATAATTTTTCAAAGTATCCTCTTATGATACTCTTTATTTCTGTGGGGTCAGTAGTGATATCACCTTGCTCATTCCTTATTTTATGTATTTGCATCTGTTCTCTCTTTTTCTTTGTTAGTCTGGCTAAGGGTTTGTCAATTTTGTTGATATTCTCGAAGAACCAGCTTTTGGTTTTGTTTATTGTTTCCAGTGCTTTCTTATTCTCTATTTCATTTAGTTCTGCTCTAATCTTGGTTATTTCCTGTTTTCTACTTCCTTTAGGTTTAGTTTGTTGTTGTTTTTCCATTTCCTCCAAGTGTGCAGTTAGGTCTTCAATTTTAGCTCTTTCTTCTTTTTTAATATATGAATTTATGGCTATGAACTTCCCTCTCAGGACTGCTTTCGCTGCATCCCATAGGTTTTGATATGTTGTGTTGTTGTTTTCATTAGTTTCAAGGTAGTTACTGATTTCTTTTGAAATTTCCTCTTTGACCCACTGTTTGTCTAAGAGTGTGTTGTTTAACTTCCATATCCTTGTGCCTAACCTGTTTCTCTGGCCCTTATTGATTTCCAACTTCATTCCGTTGTGGTCAGAGAAATTACTTTGTATAATCTCAATCTTTCTGAATTCATTGAGTGTTGTTTTG